>JAWLRI010000449.1:928320-1129191 GCA_034781795.1 Crypturellus tataupa
GCAGCGGAGCAGCCGCCCTGGCCCGCGGCGCCTCGTGGCCCCGCGAGGGAAGCGGACGAGGGGCGCGAGCGGGGACGGGGAGCGCGGAGCGGCCGCGCGGGAGATGCCCGAGGCCGGGGATCCCCGCGGGCCCTGCGGGTGCCGTGTCCAGGGCACAGCCCGAGTCGGCGGGATCCCGCGTGAACCCGTTCAGAGCCGCCCGAGCCTCCCGCGCGGCAGCTCCGCGTGCGGGCGGGCTGGAAGCGCCGCCGCTGCCGTCCCGCTCTCCCGGGTGGAAGGCAGAGGTCACTGTTCGTTTTCTCTCCTGCAGATCACTCTCCATGTGCAGAAACACGGGCTAATTTCTCTTTGTTCCGTCCACCTAGAGAAGGAGCCTCTACGCTTGTCCTTTGTCAGGGGGCGTAGGGGATTTTTCGCTGTTTTTAGTAGGTATTTTGCTTTCTGCTTCGGTTGCAGTAGGAGGAGGGAGTTGTTCTCGCGCTGGAATTACGCGGGGAAGGGTTTGCACTTTCCGAAGTGTTGGTTTAGTGCATTGCGCTGTGGACTTGTCACTGGTAATTGCATTGCTTAATAAATCAAGCTGAGACAAGGTAGGAGAGGTTGTTTCCATGGGGTCGGTGTGCTCATTAATCTAAATTCACATTACCAGCAAGACATAAATATTAACAGCACTGCCATATCCTTACTAAATACTTTCTCAGGGTTTTGTCAAGAAAAGATAGGGTTTTTTTTTTCTTTTCTTTACTGAAGAAAGTGCACCTTAGTGCACTTTTTCCTTATTGCTGTGATTATTCCATCGTCTAAGGAGTGATATTTGCCAGCTTTTTTTATCTTTTTCTTTTCCTTCTGAGTCTTCCTAGTGCTCAACTAAATTTGCACAGAACTGTTTTCTGCTCGTAAGGAAAAACACCCTGGAGCTTTTCCCTCTGCACTAATCTAAGGCCACATCAGGTATTTCCAAGGTACCGAGAATCCTGACTTTGTTTATCCAAGATTTTCCAGGTGAAGGTGTGTTGTGCACATAGAGAAACACAGAACGTACAGGAGAGGGCCCTCCAAGACTTTGGTTAGTTCTGTGGCTCTTATGAAGATGACACTTCTTACATTTTAATTATCCCTTATTTTCAGTGCTTTTTTTAAAATATGCTTTTCGTGCCGGGCAGTCACTAATGGAGTCCTTGCAGAAAAGGATGTTGGATGAGCCTTCCCGGGCCGCAAGGGCCGGGCTCGCTGGTTTGCTTCTGCGGAGACGAAGAGAGCTTTGATACCCGCTAGCAGGTTTATAGCAGCCGATTCCTGGTTAACGGAGCCGGGATGCTGCTTTCCAAGTGCTCCTGGAGCTGCAGGAGCAGCCGGAGCGAGAGCCTTGCTGATGCAGCGTGGAGAGCAAGGGGCGTTGGGGGGCGAAGGGGTTTTGGCACGTGCAAACACATGAGCACAGTTTTGGGGTAACTGAAACTCCCTCAGTCCCATCGGGATGTTGGAGAGCCCTTCTGCCACGGCCCCAGTGGGACCCTCCGCTGAAGAGCAGGTCCTGCTGGGCAGGTCTCGCTGCCCCTCACCTCAGCGCTGGGATTTGGGTCCCGTTAATCACCGAACAGCAGCTGTTGGCTCCAGTAGGGTGAACATTTCACTCCGTTTCTGGGTTTGGACAGAGGGAATTGTGGTTTCTAGTTCTGTCCCCGCACTTAGTTAAATCCATACTGTTATCAAGTTGTGCAAGTTGAGTAGTTGGGGTTTGTATCCAATTACAGAAAGCAGAGATAACAGTGAGGGCCCTATCCGTCTTTTGATCAGTGCTCAAAGACTAACATACTTGGCGTTTTCTGAAATAAAATGTTATTAAAGTTGGCTCTAATTTCAGTGTTTGAGTTTCATGGTTAAATTAAAGAAAATGGCTTCAAACTGTTAATCTCAACTATCCTTGGAAAAAATGCTAATCGTGTAGTTGCTGCTTTTCAGCAGCCAAATGAACATGTGGCATGATGTCCTCTGAAGCCTAGGGCATAGTAATAACACCGTGTTTTAGCTAATATATAACTCTAATCTGAGAAATTATGAAAAAATGAGGCTAATTTCTGGTTGCTGAAGTTACTGTGCTCCCATTTTAAAAACCATAATCCTGCCTGTTGACCGAATAGTGATACCTCACTTGTGTGGTCACCTGGGGATGCAGACATCCTCCACATGGGCTAATTCATGCTTCTGATGGGCCGTTCGGGGCACTGTCTGCTTCTTTAGATGCCTAAATATCTTTACAAATGTTTCCCCTCAGTTTTAACCGAGGTCAAGGCCTGTCAGCGTGTGTTCCCAGGGAAGGTGGGAACCTGCATCTTCCTGCACGAGGCTGGCAGGAATGTGACTCCATTGATCGCCAGGGTTGCTCTGGGGAAGCGTTGGCCCATGTCAGCTTTGCAGAGACATGCACGGTTTGGAGGAAAAACAGCTTAGGAAGATGTAGATTAATGTACATTTTGGTGTTAAGCAGAGAAACCTGGATGTGGCCGAGCAGGGATGTCCCGTTGGATGCTAACTTTTGATGGAAGCAGCTAGTTTTTACATTTGTGCGTCAATAAACCTTTAGAGGAAAAATAAGAACAGCGATCCTTGGATGCTGTTAACTTTTCCCAGTATCTTGTGGTGGTGCCGATGCCTGTTGGCTGCAAGGGTAACTCAGCTAAACTGGCTTCTGTCTTTTAACACTGCTGCTGCCTGGCAGAGCTCCCCATAATGACCTCCAGGTGCAATGGGGCTGGTTGAAGGCTTCTGCCTTCAGATGCTTGTGTGACCTTGTAGAGCCGCCTTGTGTGCGCGTAGCTGCCAGGGCACAGTGTGTTCCTGCTTGATGCCTTGAGCTTTGCATGTTGTAGCCTAAGCAGAGGCTCTTTCCAACCAAAAAGATGAGTAGATGACTGAGTACAAAGCACAAGGACAACAACGGAGATATTGAGGTGCTCCACTGGTCTCTCTTGTCTTGGTTTGTTTTTCCTTTTCTCTGGCTGTTATCACTATTAATGGAAAGCAAAGGCAAACAGGGGTTGCAAATAAACTTGGCAACTGCTTGCAGCAGAAGAGAGCACACAGGGCAGTGAGGATATGGACTCCATGCAATCACTGTGAGCAGTATTTTTTGTTATCCTACATGGTCTCACTCTACAGCAATTTGAATTAGTCTTGAACTATGGCGAAGGTAGAATCAGTGAGTACATGGCCTTGTTTTTCTAATGTGGTTTTATTATGCATCCCCAAGCTTACCTGGGAGTTGAGGTAGGAGCATTCTTAATTATCAAGTCATTAGGAAATGGTCTATCATTATTCACGAACTTAAAACTTGACCGCATCGTGCTCCTGCCAGCAGAACTGACACACACAAACTCTATTGACATGGGTGTTGCAGTTTTTCTGTGCGTAAATGCTGCAGTAATGCCTGAATATGTTTATCCTGTGCCAGTGCTTGCTTTGAGGGACTTTGCATTCATAGCATGGAAGCCTTTCTAAAGAAAATCTAGGTGTTTTGAGACTTGGATGCTTAGCCTAGCAAAGCTGCTTTGAAAAATCCTTTTCTCTGCTTTCAAATATGTAATGAATGAGACCTTGAGCCCTGAAGAGCTGCACTGGTATTTAGGAGCAAAATATTGGATGTTTGGTCCTGTGGCAGCTGCTTTATTCTGTTTTTCAGAATAAAATGTGCCTGTCTCTCTGACGGAGTGGGATGTTGGAGCTCCTCTGTTGGAGCTGGTTTATCCTACGGACAGGAAGACTCTGGTACCTCCTTGCAGGCAGAATGGACAGTGGCTGTTAACCTTAAGAGACATCAGAAATGCTCTGCTACCTGGTTCGCCCTGTACTCCTGCAAAAGCATCTTTGATTTGAATTACTGTTTATAGCATCCCATGTCTTACACCCAGGGTTCTCGATCTGCTTATGTCATGCTGGTTTGAAAGCAGTGCTGGTTATCCCAGGAGAAAGCAGAAGAGGATTCACTGTAATAAGTGGTGAGCAGTAAACAAGTGGGATGTGAGGTAGCTTGTCCTGTGTGCTGGCTTTGCCATGTGCCACTGCAGGAATAGACAGAAGCCAGTTGACTGTAGCTGATCTGAAGCAGTAAACAAGTCCTAACTTTGTGCCCATTAGGCTGCTCTGAAAGAAGGATGTCCACAAAGTAGCCCTGGTACCAAAGGGTCACGGCCCTGCCTTGTGTCACTGCTGTGTGTACTCAGAAATGTGCTGTCGTTACAGTCCTAGAAAGGTTCTCCAGGAGGATGGGGAGAGAAGGGAACCTCATGTCACATCCTAGGAGGTAGTGAAGCACATCTCAAAATAAACAGGTCCCCACTGAGACCTGGAAGAGCAAGCTTGGTGATTGCAGTGAATGTGTGTTTATATATGATATGTCTTTGTTTAGGGAATCTCAGCAGGAGGCTGTTGCATTTCCCCACCTCCAAGTATTTGCGTCTTTGTTCTCTGCACATGGGATAACTTTACTCCCTTCTCCCCTCCATATGGGAAATGTGAAGTGAAGGCAATAAAGATACCTGCTTAATAGCTTCCAAATAACTAAGCACTGAGCTACGTTACTATTATAAGTGAGTTTAAGAATTTAATTTTTTGTTGGCTTTCCTTGGGGTGTGTGGGTGCTAAGCTGCTTTTGGATTTCAGAAGGTTGTAGCATAGGTAGAGCAGTCAAAGGAGAAATGAGGGTTCTTGAGGCAGGAATGCAGTGAGTCTCTGCAGTGTTTTTACTTGTTATACTTCATGTTACTAGTAACTAATTTACTGTTATTTCTTACAGTTAAGTAGCTCATGCTTTTTTTTGTATTTAAATCTATGCTTAAAATGCAACTAAAATTTGCCTGTTGACAGCAGTTGCATCATATTTTAATTGGTGAGAATTGCTAATGGAGTGTTCAGGTTCTAAAATTAGTTGTTTATTTTTCCTTTCTTCTTTGCCCAAGGGTTTTGCATCAGATTGTGTATAACTGTGTTCCGAAGCAACACCTTTCTGCAGTTTTAGCTATTTAAGTAAGTGTTAAATGTATGGGCTCCGTGACAGCAGTTTTGGAAACTGTGACTTCTTAAATTGTTTCTTACTACATTGTTGATGCATTGTAAAGTGCTTCTCTTTTGTTTACTGTGAATAAATTCATTGTTATCTTTGTAAACCTGGGGCACGCAACGTGTAAGCGTGGAACGTTTTACCTTAGCACAACGGCAGGGCTGCTGCTGCTGCTGCAAATTGTGGTAGCACCTGCAAGGCTGCTGGTCCCAGCAGCTTCCCTCAGGTGAGGGTTTGCACCATCACCTCATCACGGGGTAATTTTGAAGAACAATCGTGTATGTCTCTTCCCATATTTCCACAGATGATGCAGGTGTCAGAGGTGCACAGTTTTGATCTTGTTTTTATGCTTCTTGGAAGGGTTTTCTTCTCTTATGAGATGAAATACAGCGCAACCCTCTCTGATTCTGCTTGCAGAGGTGCCCGGTTCTCCTAACACTTTGGCTTCCTGGAGAGTCATGGGAATTGCTCTCCTGGGTTGTACCTGGTTTGTTGCCCAAAGCTCTGGGAGTTCCAGAAGAAGGTGAGAGGTTTCCCATCACCAGCTGTCAGGTGGTATTTTATTTTTAAAGGAATTAATCTGGCTAATGGCTATTTTCAAGCAATGCTCAACTTCTTTTCGGTGAGCAAAGTGGTTTTAGATGAAGATGGCAAAACAGATAAGCCACCTAAAAAGTGGTTATTGAAAGTACTCACGGTATCTGCTGCAGGAAAACTGGAAATTGGTTGTTAATGGGACTGTCTCTGTTTCGCTTTTTCCTCTCTTGGTTTAGAGGGTTCTCTTGTAGCTGCTATTTTCTTCCCATCAAAGTACCTCCAAGTTGCAATCAAGCCATTTCAGCGTCCTTCTGATTAACTTTGTGACCTGAACTCCCCAAGTCTCCGCTATCACCTCTTACCCAGTCCTTGAATAATTTTTGTAGTTATTTTCACTGTCGTTCCTCCACTTTCTATGCAACTTATTTTTAGAAAGGGAAATACCAGCACTGAACAGGTGACCCACGTAGCAGGTGAGGGGAAGGCTGCAGAGGTGGTCTAGTTAGGCTTCAATAAGGCCTTCTAACACATCCCCGTTGCCTTCTGGAGAAGCCAACAGCTCACAGCTTGGGTGAACTCTTGGATGGGTGAGAAACTGTCTGGGCGGCTGGGCCCAGAGAGCGGTGGTGACCAGAGTCAAATCCAGTTGGTGACCGGTCACGAGCAGTGCTCCCCAGGGCTCAATGTTGGAGCTGGGCCTCTTTAGTATCTTTATTGGCGAGGGCATTGAATGCACCCTCTGCAATTTTGTAGATGACACCAAGCTGGGAGGAAGAGTAGATCTGCCTGAGGGCAGGAAGGCTCTGCAGAGGGATCTGGACAGGCTAGATCTGGCAGAGGGATCTGGCTCAGGCTGACTGCATGAGGTTCAACAAGGTGTTGGTCAACAGTGGCCTCAAGTTGTGCCTTGGAAGTTCAGGTTAGGTATTAGGAAAAATATCTGCATGGACAGAGTCGAGCTTTGGAACGGGCTGCCCAGGGAAGTGGTGGAGTCGCCATCCCTGGCAGTATTCATAAGAAATGTGTAGATGTAGGGACATGATTCAGCAGGTATTGTGTTGAGGGGCTTACGGTTGAACTCCATGATCTTAAATGTCTTTTCCAACCGTAATTCTGTAATCCTGTGAACATTTCAGGACTGGACTTGCTCATACCATGTACAGTTGTGTTGCTCATGTTTGCTTCCCTAGCAGGACTCTAGAGCATTAACAGAGTCGATGTTGCACAGAGCCTGCAGTTCAGTACGTGGGGCTGAGATCACTAAATCCCAGTGTGTTTAACTCTGTAAGAATGAGTTTTTGGGTGGATTTTTTTGAATGAAGCGCTAGTGCCATGTTCTGCCAAGAGGACCACCTGCCGATTAGCGAAGCCTCCTGCAAACTGCTGTGTTCAGGTGCTTTTGTAAGGAAGAAAAAAAAATATCCAGCAATTGTATCGAACCACTTAGCAATTTGCAGTGGAATAGCAGCCAGTGTGTCCTCTAATGGGCCAGGAAACTGTTGGGTGCTATTGTGGAGTTAGCTAAGAAATACTCCAGGGACTTGGCTTCTGTGGTAATTTTTATATCCTAAAAGCCTCGTGCTACCCCGAAACATGACTGCGACCTCCTGATTGGTGCTTAAACACTTGAATTTATCATTTAACAAACAGTCGGATATAACCCAAAGGAGGCAACAGATTCCTTAAGAACAGGTTTTCCCATCTGTTTACCCTTTCCCTTCTCAAGTTGTTATTTTTGTTAGGAATCACATTTCTTGTAACATTCTTTCTCTGCTGGATGCAGCTGGATTTCGAGGTGGTTGCAGGAGTCTGAGGTCTGCTGTGGTCCTTTCTCCAGGAGGGTGGTCCTGCTTGGGAGCTTCTGGCTTTCAGTCTGTGTGTGTGTCCTGGGCAGACCGAAGTGGGGAGAGATGGACCATTCTGCACTGGGCAAGAGGCTCTGGGGAGGAGGCTGCTCTTAGTGGGGTGAATGAGAAGGTGGGAGGATCCAGATGGATAATGAGAAGAGGTTCCATCCTCCAAGTAGTGGGGCCTCCACCAAACCCTCCAGAGATGTCCTGATGCATCGTCCTTGGCTGGTGTGGGATTCTGGCGTGTGTCTGGTCATAAAATCAATGGTGCCTGATGGGTGCTGGTGCTTGTGGTGTGCTGGAGGAGGGCAGAGCGCGGCACGAGCTCTAACTTGGGTTTCATCGAGGGACTAATGGTCATCACTGAAGGCTCCTCCAACGCCGTCCTGTGCCACACACGTTGTTACTGCTCAGCCTGGTGTCCAGCTCCTCTGCTCCGTGTCTGCTCTCGCCCCGAGGACTGGAGGAGTGAAATGGATCTGCAACCGCTGCCGCGTAGCCTCGGCTTGCGATCAGGCTGTCTCCTCCGTGCGCGGACAAGGAGCGCCATGGCCAATATTATTAGTTGCTAGAGCGTGAAACCTGCGAGTAATGGGAATACAAATGTATTTCAATTTGTAACCTGGCCTTCTGTATCAAGATTGGACTACTTCTATTCTCTTGCACATGTGCTTCACTTGGGGAAACATGCTGATAGTACTTAGCGTTTAATTGCTTCTCTTGATTTTATTTGTAAATTAGAATCTAGAGGCTCTGTAAGAAAAACCAGTAGAGCTTAATTGGACAACATTTGAGAGCTTAAAAAAAGACATGAGGCTTTCAAGCATTTGGAACCGAGACAAATGCAAACTTATTTATTGTTCCATATATATATATCATATTTGAACAACTGTCTAAACTGGGGGTCATGTATATGCTGGCTTGCTTAAGAATCTGTCTATCTTTTCACATCTTGTACTCATTTATAGTTGTTTCCATTTCTGGCTTTGTTGGAAAGACAGCTAGTATTTCAACCTAAATTAAAATCAATAAGAAGCAATTTCATTTGTTTTTAACTACTAGAGCAGGGTTGCAGAGTTCCCCCCCTCCAGTAAAACTCTGAACACTCAGCTAAGTCACTGCGTCTATACCATCAAGATAATTGCCCAACCTCATTAATTCCTAATTTTTGCATCTGTAGGAATGGATTTATTTTCCAGTGCACCTCATAACATGTCAGGTATGATTTTAAAATAAACATTTATTGTGAATTGTCACTGAGAAGTAAATGCAGTAGAGAATACCTGGCAGTTTGAAGCAGCTGAAAGACCCTTTGAGGAGCAGCGTGTACCTGGAGAAGCCTTGGTCAGGGAGCGCTGTGCAGGCAGGACAGTGCCCGCGTCCCCCGTGCACTCGGACAACGCTCCACAGGGACCATTTCCAGCGGAAAAATGGGAGTCCGGGTCTGTGTGCCCTGGTCCTTGGCTTGGATACATCTGCGTCACACCAATTCAGGTGAGGATCTGTTATCACATCCTCAGCTGGCTCTTTTACCACATAGCTGGCAGATTGCCAGCAGAACCAATTACCTTGGGGCAAATTTGGTGTGCAGTTCAAACCAAAACAATGCTGGTCTTTCCTAGGCAAGACGATGGTCAACCAGGATGTGCTGTTAGATTAAACATTGGAAAGTAATGCTCCAATAAAGGGTCCAAACTGTTGGTTTGGTTGCTGCTCTGGGCGGGTTTGCAGCACAGGTTGCTCAAGTTGCAGCGCTTCGTGTTGGTATCCTCAACCGAGGACCCTTTCAGATGGTCTAAATCCGAATTCCTTTTTAGTGTCCTTCCTTGAAGCTGCTGGTTATTTCAAGGTGAGCTACCTGTTCCTTTAATAATGCACTCCGTTTCCTCTCACCTTTTCATTTACTTTGGCCTGCTGTGGTCCAGGTATGCTAATAAATCACCGAGAGGGCAAGCAAAGGGCAAAAAGAGGCAGGTCTGGTTACTGTGGAAATCAAAGCAAGAGTCTGTTCCCTTAAACAAACTGCTAAAGTAGTGTTTAGCAGGAACAAAACATAATTAATGACTAGATCACACTGCTAAAGAACGCTTCCTTCATCCTTGAAGGCAACTTGAGTTATGCATAAGCTGTTTGAATTGGCTATCGAAACAGCAAGCCATTTCTTGCTAGCGAATCACTTAAAACCACCCAGGAATTTAGACTTGCGTGCCAAGGAGCCAGCTGCACTGTGTATGTGAGCAGGTTTGGTGCAAAGTGCACCCAAGAAGGTGAAAGTGGCTTGTCCGCACTCCACCTGTCCTAAGTGAATCCAACGCCGTGGTTTATTACAAGGAGTAATACACGACAGCACCAACAGATCCTCTGTCAGGAAGGTAATTAATACCTCATGTCAAACACTGTTTGGGTGCTCTGCTGTCTGTTTTGTAATATGAAGCAGGGCGACCTTTTCTCTTTCAACAATTAGTTCAAGGTGGAAACCAACTCGGGAAGAAAATGAACTTCCCTTTCACTGGTTCTCAAGGAGTCTCGGTTCGTAGTCGTCCTGATTACCCCTTTGCTCACCACAATTTTGACTGCAGTCTTGATCGATGACACTTCATTTCTGTGGCTTCAAATTGCTTCTGCGTTTGGGAGCCGTCGGCAGGCAGTTTTGGTGCAGAAAGTCTCTGCAGAGGCTCCCGGGATGTACAGTGTCAACAGTTTGCAGCTCCAGCTTGTCTTGTTTACACTCCACTAGTAACTAGTCCAGTTGCTAAATAATTCTGTTCTGATTTTCAGTTTTTGATGCATTTCACAGTTGTGATTTCTGCTGAATGGATAGCTCTTAGTAGGTGAATTAGAAGAAATAATCAGCAGATGTTGTAGAATAGAACTGACTTCACGTTGGGGTTTTGTAATGTGATTCAATCTGTGCTTATAGAATTACAATGTGAGATTTATTTTTTTTTATATGAGTCTTGTCCAAGGAGCAGATGAGACTGATTTCTCAGGTAGAAAAAATCTTCTTAAGTGATGCTGAAGTTAGATGGCCTTATGATTCCTCCACCTGAATTATGTTGAATTGTGTTTTTGGCCAAGGTTGGACATGATATTGTATCAAAATCGTTAGCACCTATTTGTTTTGCACCAGAGTTAAAATGTTGTTGAGGAAGACTACAGCAACAGGTAATTCCTATAGGGCTGTTGGTTTGGGTCTGGAGCAAAACAGAGCCTCCCCGTTGAATTCAGTGGTTACTTCTGCCTTAAGTCTGATGGCACAACATCAAATGAAATGTAATTAGCGACTGATTTATTGCAATGTTGACAAGGCAAAAAAAAACTGTCAGCTACAGGATACGTTGATAAAGGGCAATGATACTTCATTGCAGGTTCTTCCCTGGAAAGTTATGGTGCTGTTGATGGTTTTATTGTTTACTTGTTGTTTCATCAGTTGGGGCAGTCTGTGTCATTGCAGGGAAGTGCGTGGAGGCTCCTCGCTTCGAACACTGCTGCCTGTGGACACATTCACTGTTGCTCAATAATAAACTTGGTGAAGCAGCAGGCTGTTCCTGCAATCATGTTTGCAGTAAGAGATTGCTCCCTCTTCCTGTCTGTACCGTGTTACCCGCTATATATCTTCTTTAGTGTTTTAAGACTGTCACAACAGTGGTTTTCTTGTTTTTTTTTTTTTTTTTTCAGTCTGTAAAATACATACTGGTTTACTTAAAAAAATTAATTTTAGAGTATGTTTTAACATAACTTCTGATGTTTTTCTCCATTCTGCATCTGCTGCTGCTTTCCATTTTATGCCACGTAGAGAGGTTTGAAGCCCAGAAAATAGGGTAGTTGCGTGCTGTGGTATACCAGATGATAGAGGATTTGCCTCATTTATAAAACAATTAAGAAAATCTGATGATAGGTCTAAGAAAAACCTGGAGCCTATATGTATTTTGTAGGATCTCAGGATCAGTCTTTTCCGGTGTCCTGATTTGAACCCTACTCTGAGAAAATGAAAAGTCCTCAGAGCTATGGTTTTTGTTGCACCTCAGGATCCTAATTTACTCCGCAGTGTTCCAGTAAGCTGAGAAGGACAGCAGTGGACTAGGCTGTAGCCATTTTTGAAATGACAAAGCTGGGCAAATGTGCTAAAAATGCCTTCTTATGGTGCCTGTGTGAAAGCAGCACTCCTTGGATGGCAGTCTGCATTTGCATCACTTCTGAGATGTTGAACCAGGGTGAACTGCTCTTATTTTTGTTATTGGCATTGCATTCGGCAGCTGCAGAAAAGCTGAATCTGATGCTGTCCCTGTGATGGAGGCCATGTGAACGTGTTACACCTGTGACTGGCAAAATGAGCTCCCTGTTTGCTCTCCTTGCACCAAGATCATTCCTGACTTGAGTATTTTGGACCATTGTTATAATGTACCAGAGCACTCACTTGGTCCTGGCCCCTAATATTTGTGTTTTTGTGATACTTAAAACACTGCTGTGGGGAGAGGAAACACTGTGCACTGTAGACTTCAGGAAAAAGAACAAATCTTTCCTAAGGATTATCTGAATTGTCTCTATGACCTAAAAGCCATAATCCTTTGAAACATCCTAGGGCTGGCCTTGGCGTAGACCTGATCTGCTCTTGACCTTCCTAGTCGCAATGTTGGTGTTGACACTGAGCTGGTGGAGCCTTTGTAGCTTTCCAAGAGGACAAACGGGCTGCAGTACTCTGCCCACTCCTCCTTAATCCCATGACTCTCTCCAGAGAGGGGACAGGAGCCTGTGAACTGCTTGTGTGCAGGGGCAGAGATTGGGAGCTCATGATACATCTGCCACAGAGTGTCTGAAAACCAATTCTTTGGTATATAAAACAGCATCATGTGTGATGGCACTGCTGTGCTGTTAAGCATGCAGCAACTACCTTTGCAAGCCTGAGTCTTCATTTAAAAAGGTGTCCTTGTCTGTTAAATATTTGGCTCTTTTTGCTGCCCTGAGTTGGTCGGGTATTTGAAGCAAATGAGGCCAGTGCTGTCAGCATTAGGAAAGGCATGTCCAGGTGAAAGGGTTGGCCCTTCCCCGGGATGGAGAGATGCTCAGTGCAAATGAACATCCTCCCAAGGTTAAATTATCTATTTAAAGCTCCTCCAGTTACAATGCTGGCTGGAAGGATTTTTTTTTTCTCTCTCTTTTAATGTGGATGAGAGTTAGCAGAGGACAAATGACATAATTGGAGGGGGAGAGAGAGACCTCATACGTGCTTGCTGCTGCATCCTTTAAATTAGCACATTGTGGGCTTGCATCCTGTATCCCAGTTGCTCCAGAAGAATGAGAGGTATGCAGAGAATACAGTGCCAGGCAACTATTTTCAAACATTTTGATGCTTTTTCATGGTTGCCTTAATCCCCAAGCAGTCTTTGCAGGTTGGGAGAGAAAGAGGGAGAAGAGTATTAGTGTAAAAGCGTTTTGTGCCTTTTCCCAGGTACGCAGTGTGGGGCTTGCTGCCATCTGGCCTCCTTGGAAGGGAAGGAAAAAAAGCAACCACCATATTGAGACGTATAAACAGCCTCTTTCTTGCTCTCATGCAGCACAGAAGAGCATATTAGCTGGGGAGTTGAATTGGCATGTTCCTTTGTGCACAGGGTATAGCAACTTAAATGAAGATTAAACTTGTGTAGCAAGAGACTGTACTCTGGTTAAATTAGATAAGGAGATTATGACAGAGGAAGATGGTTGAATGAAGAGTTTATAAACTAGCCAGTAAAATAAATGCATGACTTCAAACTTTTGTCGTGCCAGGATTCATTAATAAAACGCAATGAGTTTTTGGAAGACAGTGAAGGCCTCTTCCTTTGAAGGTTATGGTGTAATTTGTGTAATTGGGTTTGTGTAATTTGACTTCAAGATACGTCCTTGTAATTTGGTAAACTGCAGATCTTCTGATACGTCACACTTTTCTTGTACTTTGTATTGACGCATCTAATTGCCCCAGAAGTATCTGTTCAGTTTAGAGCTATTGCACTGCCCTCTAGAACTGAAAAAAATATCAGCTTCGAGTCTGAAGAACCGATCTCTGTGTGGATCTTATCTGTGGTCTTCTCTGCCTTGCTAACTGCACCCAGCTCGCCACCATTCTGAGGAACCTCCTCTTGGTCTCCTTTGGCAGAAGAAAACTTGTTGGTGATGCCTCAGCTCTTGCCTGCTGCGGGGTGGCCTCTCTTTTTGGTGTGAAAATCGGATTGCAGCGGTCTGCAGCATCCTTTTGTCATGTTTGCAGGGAAAATCTTGTAGGATCATACAGAGATGGTACTGTTTCAGCTAGCCCTTTCCTGCTGGATTGGGCTAGACAAGTAGCCTTCCTTGGGCAAGGAAGTGATCGGTTTTGGTAAGGTTTGCATGTAATTACTAGTCTAAAAATACTCACTTTTTAGGTGGGTTTTAAACTGGAATTTGTTGCTGAACTCCTTTCAAATCAACACCAAATGTAGGCAGTGATGTGTGTTTCTCAGGGGTTCCTACCATGGTGGACATCGTGTGTGTGTCCTCTGGGGAAGCTGGGCTGAGGTTTTGGTCCTCCCTTCATCAAACCAGAGCCAAGCCGCGTGTGGGATGAAAGCCCAGAGCGCCATGGGGTGGGCAAGACCCAGGACACCGGGTCATGTCGACAAGCCCAGTCCCTGGTGCTCCAGGGGTAGCCCGAGCTGGCTGAAATTGGATTTTTATTGTATTGTCCTGATAATTTCTCCATCGGCTTTACACAGTAGGGCCTGATGAAATGGCTGTCATTAAATCCATTGGAAAGGTTAAGTGTCTTTAAGTCTTACAATTGCTCAGTGTTAAAGGGGAAAAAAAAAAACTATTTAGAAAAAAATACTACTTTATGGATATATTGATTCTTGAATGGTATGAGACTTGAAAAGAAATTGCACCATTTGCGACTTATTTCTAAGTCCTTGGATTGAAATATTGTGTGCAGAGTTCAGAGCAGGAGACACTCGGTGAGGTTATACAAGCTTAATAAAAATAAACCCACACACAACTTTGCATGGAGGGAGGGGGGAATCAAAGGACCAACACATTTGCATAGATAACATTTGAATTGTTAATTCATATTGCACTTCATTGCAAGGATATCACTTTTAATTAAGAATAAAATGTGGTTCCCTTTAAATGGGAAATGATTGTAACTGCAGATGGAAATTGAGGTGATGGGAACTGTTTTAATTAATTGTTAAAACTTTTGTTTTTTTTGTTTGTAGCGCTGTAGACACTGTTTTGCAGATGTGCATGTTAAATGCATGAAATGTTGCCAGCAAACATGTTCGTACATAGTTTTAGTCTGAGTTGTATCAGTAAAGCAAAAGGGTCTGTTTTCCTGATGGATTGGAGCATCTCTGGTAATAGACTTCCGTGTTTGCAGAGTTGGTGTGAAACTGCAGTGTAAAAACACATTCCTAAAATGTATTTTTTTATCATGTCTTTCATTGTGGACTTCACAGATGGTGGAAATTCCTCAATGGAGGAAAGCAGTGCGTGTTTTGCCCCGAATTGTTGTTCCTTTGGAGTTCCCTCGATGGCCGTGATGGTCCCAGAGCAGATCCATGGTTGGGTTTTTGCAGGGCTTGGCTGCTCGTTGTGCTCCCGATGTGGTTAACCCGCGGGAAGCTGCGGTGCCGAGGAGACCTGCGCAGAAACGGAGCTTCCTTCTGCCCCGGGAGAGGCTGGTCAATGTATTTACCAAGCTCAGAGCTTTGCATCCAGAAAGGATTTCTGAGCTGAGCAAAATTAGCTTGGCCGCTTGTGAGGAGCTGCGTGTGAAGCCTCTGTCATCTCCGGCTGCAGAGGGACGTGGAGAAGCACAATTAGCACTAATTGGCCTGTGTGAATCTGCTGTCTGGGGGGGTGAGAAGGGCCCTCGGAGCGATGGGCAGCGGTGGGAGCCCCTGGGTTGACGTGTTGGCCGGGCAGCCGCTGGCATGGGCTCTGCTCCAGGTGCAGGGGAATCTTCCCCTGAGGAGTCAGGAATTTGGATTCCTGCAGATTCCCCCACTTTGTACCGCTCTGCAGACAGGAGGAAGAGCCGCTTGGGCAACTTTAGAGCTTTGTAACCTTATAAAGTCTTTTTTCTTTTTTTTTTTTTTTTTGGTCTTTTTTTTCTTCTCTCTTTCATTCTTGTCAGAAAACTAACTCATGCTACCTATTTCATCTTGGAAAAAAAATTCCAAAGAAAATAAATGCTGTGTATATGGGGCGGGGGGGATGGAAGCTTAATTTTGTTGCCTCATGGGTAAATGGCATAGAAAACTAAGAAGTAAACTAATATTCAGTTAAAATGATAAAAGAATTTCCTTGAATGACAACACGGTGAGGGTTTTTTCCTCTCAAGTATGCAACCAGAGATATGAGGTATGGTAATGTCACCAGGGTAATACCCAGCTGAGAGCAGCGCCTTCGTTTGCATTTCTTCCCCTTACCTGGTGTTTCTTTTTTCTCCCTGAAGCACATGTGTTGGGAATTGAAAATGTAGTTTGCCTATTATACACTGGCAGTAATCTTTCAATTTTTTTAATGTAAAAAATGAGGCCACAAACATGAGCAGCCACTGATGTATGGGGCTATTGATGGGAATTGAATTTGCAAAGGGAAAATGGGATTTGGTTGTAGTCTGAAATGATAATGATGTAGCCTAAATGGATTTGTAATGGTCATTCATTCATTTTTTTTCCTGCAACTTTGTGGTTTGACAAAACCTATTTATGCAGGTGACTGCGAAAGTAGCAGAGGTTTGTCTGTGAGTAGCAGTTAAGAACTAATAGCAAAGAATATGGAAAATAATAGGTGTGCGGAGCCTGAGCCTGTTCCTGCAGACTTCATTTGGTGAAGGTAGAGATGCTTGGATTTATTTTTCCTAAGGGGGTGTGGGGAATGGTCAGGGATGATGCTTCTTTATGGGATTTAGCAAATAATAAAAGGAAAATATACCGTGATATAAACATGGGGTTTGATGTGGCAGTGGCTGCTCTTCCTTCCCATGAAAGTGAGGGCAGGGTGATGTTTCCGGGCTCCCGTGCTCGAACAAACCGGTGATGGTCGAGTGTCTCAGGGCCTCGGAGGCTTCGTTTCCTTTAAACAAAATACTGGTGTGAACATCAACTTGTGGACTGCTCTTCCATTTAACTGGCGTGTAACCCGTGTTAAGAAGCACACAATTTAAAGGCGTGAATAGGAGTAATTACTGTGTATAGACAAAGTGCTCCTGGTTTTATAAATACATTCATTGTTATAAACTTCTCCATTTTAAATCTATACAGGCAGCAGTACAGATGCAGGGGCTGAAATATAGGCCTGTAGGAAGGGATCGGCCTGCAGCTGTTTAGCAAGAAGGACGATGGAGATGGCCTGGATGTCCCTGTAGCTGATCCTGCCCCTGTTCTGTGACCACTGATGAAGCGGCAGTGTTTGGGGGCCTGCAAGGACAAGCTGTGTTGCGGCCGCGGGACCTTCCTGGGGGAAACTAATGAATTATTTTTGCATTCGGTGAATGATCCTGATGCAAAAACGTGAGCGTCCTCAGGCTGTTTGTTTAATGGCTTTGCTAGCCTGCTCAGCTAGAGCAGAAAGAGCCCAGAGGGCTGCCCGGAGGTGGTGGGCTGGGTTAGGGTTGGGTTTTGCTTGTTTAAACACCAGCCCTTGGGGTTGTAAATTAACCCCCTGGGTCTAATGTGAGCCGCCTTCGCCTGGTGTCCTGTTTGTGCGCCCGGTTTAGGGCAGGGACTGTTCCTCCATGCCCCTCTGCAGCTCTTGAGTGCTGCTTGGTGCAAAGAGCTGTAAGGACAGTGGGAATGAAGGGTCGCCGTTTCCTTTCCCGTTCCAATTTTGGTCTGTTTTGCACCGCGACGAAGAAAAAGCTGCAAATGACACTCTAGGCCTGTCACTTCTTCTGTCGTTAGCAGAAGACATGTTGAGTTCTAGCAAATCTGTGCTGGGCCTCTCTATAAAAACACTTTAAAAGAAGTGCAAGAATTAACAAACTCTTGTTTTGACTATGAAATTGCAAAAATCTCCCCCCAAAATTTTCAAGTTTTATTTTAAAACTGGATTTGCCATTTAAATCCTGTGTATTAGGATCCTGTGCTCTAGAGGAGTGTATTTCTGTAAGCAACTCTTTTTTTTTTTTTTTTTTTTGTCATTTAATGTATTCAGGCATGTCATATTCCAATATTTTATGTTTTCTTTTTGACCATTTTTAGTGATTCAATTTAAGAATTATTTTATATATGTGCATGATGGCCTCAGTAATGCTTAAATAATTTCTGGGGGTGAAAGCCGCTGCGGTTGATCTCTTAGTCTAGGTATCACCGTGGTTGTTTCCATACCTAGAATCATCTGTGAGGAACACAATAGATAAAACCTAATCCAGGCTATAAAGCAAGATTTGTTTCAGTCTGTGTTCTATGAAGCCTGAAGACCATTTCTTCTTGCTTAAGAATTGCTGTCAAATGAGTGTGTTTTCCGAGCTGTAACTTGGAGGCAGGAGAATGGACCTCTCCCAAATTATTTCTAAGTTTCACCCCAATGTAGTGAGTGTTGAGGAAGGCTTTACAGCTATTGACATCTAACTTATTTGACACGTTTTGTGGGTGTATTTAGGAGGGCTGTTTTTGCAGGTGTTTGATGGAAACCATCATAACACAAACCTACAGCTGGTCCAGGTGACACTTTGACTTTGTGCTCAAGGAACAGCCCTATAAAGGTGGATAAAACCATTAAACTGTTGATCGATGGAGCAGGAGCTCTCGGCTGATGCAGTAGAGACCCGTACTTCATGATTCAAGTCTCAGGTTCATACTGTGCTTGTCCAGCTGGGCACGTTGTGTTGCAAGACTCGACACGCTTGCTCTAATGCTCTGTTCTGAGCTTGTGCTTTTTCACCACTTTGGCTTTAATTCAGGAACATATTTGAGCACGAACTTAACTTTGTACATTCTTTATGCTCTTGAATTGGGCCCAAAGCAGTGAAAATTTCATTTTTTTTACTAAACAAGTAGTATTGTTTTCCAGGAAGAAAATGCCAAAATATGCATCTGTTGCTGTGAATTTGCAGCGTGTTGGTCACAAGTGCTCTTGAACACACTGCAGAGGAAACATGTCATTATAGCAGATGTGCTGGTGCAGGACTCCTGTGAGGTTCCTCGTGTGTTGGTGAAATTTTCTTCTATCTTTGGTCTCCTATAACTGAGGACTGCACTGCTGCAGTTCAATTGTAAAATATTTTGATAATGTTGCATTTAATAAGATGGAATTCTCAACTGTAGCCCTGTAATGTTCTGCATGATCAGTGAAACTATTGTTTTATAGTGCATCTATGGATGTGCAGACATTTGTTCTGAGCATTTTATTCAATGGCTCAGGGTTCAGTTATTTTACTGGAAGTAGCGGGTATTTTTTTTTTGTCTTTTCCTTACTTAGCACCCACATAAAACATTACGCTCATGAAACATTTATGGGAGCAATCCATTAGCAGGAAGACAAAGGTTTTTCCTCTGAAGGGGATCGCCAAAATGCCTTGCTGAAATGAAATCTCTTCTCCAGCTGTTTTGAATGCATTAGCTCTTGCTGGAGGTTGAAGAGCGCCGTGTGATGCAGCGTGGTGATACCTTTGTGGGCGAAGCCGCTTGGAAGCAAGCGGAGTCACCAGGAAAGCAATATCGTCCTCAAGCTGGTGACTTATAAATATTAGTTTTGTGATCTCGGGTATGAAGGAGATAAAAAGGGCAAGGGTTTACTGTAGATTCTCTTGAAGGCATGTAGAGTTCTTGAAGTAGCAATAAATGGCAGATTAAAATTGATCTCAGTGAGACTTGCAGTGTTAACCACTGTTATGAAAGTAAATGACTCCAGCTTTTTAGATGTTTCCTTGAACGGGGCATGTTCTATTGTGCTGTCAAGAAACTGCTTTACCTGAAAATTTCAGCTGCGTAAAGAGCCTTTCTGGGGTGTCTCTAGAATAATAATTTTAAAGCTGTAATGAATGACTGAATGACTATTTGTGTGTATATACACACACATCATTTTAATGGAAGAGATAATGTTTCTGAAGATGAGATTAAGGATTCAGAAGAACATTAAAAGCAGAAATATTATTTCTAAGAGACGAGGAGAGGAAAATTTATTATTAGAATATGTTAAAATAATAATTAATACTGCTAGGAAATGGTAGAAGAAAAATTGGCTGGGTCAGCTGGTATAGATAGGCAATTTAAAAACCACAATATGCCATAAATCACTTCTTCAAAGCGACTAGATTGTGCAGGGTGTTACTTATGTGCCGTGATTCTCCCAGCTTGGTGCATTTAGGGAGAAGAACAGGAGAAATGTATGTGTGTTCATTTACACTGGAGGGAGATTTGGCTTTGCAGCTATGAGGTGTGTCTGATGACAGGCCTTCCAAAACAAACGTTTGGATGCAGAGCCTGCGTGCAGAGCTCTCATCAGGTCTGTCATCGTCTAAACCGGCCGTATTTCTGCTGGAATCGGTGCAGTTGTCCCTGTTCTCACTGCTGAATTGGCAAGTGGTTTTATTCTGCTGATGCTCTTGCATTGAGCATCTGTGTCTGTGCGTAACGTGGATAGAAGTTCTTTATCTTCATGGCAGAAGTATCACTTCACTGTGCTGTGGCCTTGACAGCATGCGTACACAGTAAAACAAGAAGGTTTAAAAAAAAATTGGAGTATTTTTATGGACAAAATTCTTAATTTTTAAGAATTCTTAATTCTTAAAGCACATGTGGTCACCTGGAGATGGTCCAGTGGTGCTGCCTGATACTGTTCCTACCAGTAGATCTGTATCGGACACTAATGTTCTTCTCAGGGATGCTCTAAGGTTTAATCCTGTTGTGCTGGCAATTGCTCAAAGCCCCGAATGAAAGCCTTTATGAAATAAAGTATGATGTATTATTCAGGTCATGTGTTTTGCTAGGCTCTGTAGTTTCCAAAGGAAAGAAAATCACAATTTTCTGCATTTGTGGGTTCCCAAGTGTTTAAAATATTGTCCAAAATCTGATAGAAAAGCAATTGGTTTTTAGTAAAGTTGAAACTTGGAAGAACTCGATTCTTTCATGGAAGAAAATAACCGAGTTTTGTTCTGCCACACTAGTCTTACATTATGAACTGCGAATCTGAAATGCTTGTGCTATGCATATTGGCCTTAACTCTGGAGGGGAATAGGGGGAGTTTATTACAAAGCACAGAGCAGTTTTTCAGGGTGTTGGTTTATATTCCTTTTACCCACTAATGGACTATAGAAATTGCTTATTAATGAGCTATAGCAGCGGAGATTCTGCCTTCTCTCAAGTTTAACTGTTCCATAAGCAAAATGACTAGTTATAGGTCACGGAGAATGTGACTGTTCAGCATCCAGCTTCTTCTCTCTATACGGCCAAAGTTTCATGAGTTCCCAGCTGGGCTCCTGATGCCTGCAGTTCTGTGGTAATTCTGCAGATAAGTTTGCTATCAATTCATAAATCTCTAGCACTCGCATAAGGAAATTCTCACGTACAAAACAAATAACCCAAGGCATACTGAATCAGAACTGAACTTAAAGGCAGTTTAGGTACGAATGGCAATACTATGATTCGTGATGTGCCATGATTCTCTCTCCCGTATTACAGTAATCATGCAATTATTTTCAGGTTAAAAATTTTAGGGTATTTGGAAGCATGAGAGAACTGGAGAAGTTGTTGCAGTATATTCAGGTAGAAAAGGATAAGCTGTGAAGAATGGTGGTGGCGTGAGAGGTGTTCAAGTGACGTGGGACGCGGTGAATAGCCAGGGTGAGGGACAGCAGTTCAGATATCCGATCAGCAGGGTTTCATAGAAACCCATCAGACGTCCTCGAACGGAGCTTCAAGATTGCCTGAGACCCAGTGATATGATACACTGCAATTTCTGTAAGGCACTTGGCTTAGATGTGAGTGACAGCCTCTCTGTAAAGAGAGGAGAGGGGGAAAAAAAGGGAGGCTGAAAGGGGAGCAGTAGCTAAAATTGGGCAAAGTCAGTGCTAAAATGAAGGAAAAAAATAAAGGAAAAATAAAGTTAACATGCTTGACCTGGGTCCCCCTGTTGGGTTGTAGCTGGGTCTGGTGCCGCGGGCGCCCTGCGCTGAGCATCCCGTTCCCTCCCTGCAGTGGCACTGGGGTAGATGCTCCTGTTCCCCGCACCCGAGCAGAAGGCACGAGCGCTGCAGGAGGCTGCGTCCAGCGCGAGCCGCATCGCCGTGTTTGTTTTGCCCATGTAGCACTGTCAAAGCGTTATTGAATGAGCTGACTTCAAGCTGTTGATATAGTTCAGACCTTGGCAGCTCTCTAATCTCCTTGAAGCTTTAGTGTTTGATTGCATTCGTTTGCCCTGCAAATAGTCAACTGTGTGAGTTATCTCAAAGTGAGAATATATCTAAAGCCTCTGCTTAGGGTGGACAAGGTTCCCGGGAGCGCAGGGGCCTTGCGGGGACTCTTCTGCACGTGGGATCGGAGTTCAGCTTCTTGATGCCTGTCAACCTGCGTGATTGCAAGGACCCCCGGACAGTTAGGTTGAATTATTTAACGGTATGAGACATCTCCCTGCCTGCCGTTTGCAAGGCACTACTATACTTTTAAGTTAGAATTAAATGATGGTGCTCTGCCTGCTGTAGGTATGCAAAATACAATGCATCCTCATTATTGGAGGGGGGAGCAATGAGATCTGTAGAATAATATTTGGCAGGTGAAGTGGATTTTATTGCAGTTTGAGTGCCGTTCCTTCTCTAAGGGACAGTGAGTGTTCCTGCACAGGTTTTGGTAGGGTAATGAGTTCAGGGAAACAAATGCCTGTGGTCTGCACCTTATTGATAAACCGCTTCCGAATACCTGATAACTCCCATACAACACGGCGTCGCTGTGAGTGGTTTCATTCTAAATGGCTCCTTACATGTTCTTTTGGGTAGCAATTTGACAAATCTGTGCCTAGTCCAGAATAATATTGCTGCGAATTTGAATAAAAATGCAGCGGCTGTTTTCCGAGACTATGGAAGGAATAAAAGAATGCGTTTTAGGAAAATGTAGACTTCTGCAGCCCTTTCTCATGTATGTATGAGCTCCTCACTGTGTCCTTTCTTGTTGAGAACAATCCTCAGCGCGTAGTTTGGAGGGAAGAGGAAATGATGGGAAGGCCCCCTTTGTGCTGCGTGGGAAAGCGTTCAAGGAAGGGGTTGGTCCTCCCTTCACCCGCGGGCGCCGTGCGGTGGGAGCTGCTTAACTGCTGTGGTGCTGGGGGCAGTGGATGAGCACTGGCGCCTGCAGTCCTGTCCTTAGGCTAGCGGCAGGGAGCAGCGGTCTATGAGGAGAAAATAACGTAGCTTTAATGTTTTTTCTTTCTTTCTCTGACTATTGGGTAAGAAAAACATGGTGTAAACATCAGTCTTGGCTGTCCCGAAGCCTTGAAGCTGATAACTCGTGGCATCTGTGTTGATCGGAGAGGGTAGCGACTGCAGATTTATTGTTTGGTGCCTTGAAGGAAGGGAACGGGTGATGTATATGTGTCAGCCCCTGCTTCTGTGCAGTTCTGCTGGTGGCCTTGCTGCCTTGGCTGGCGCTGGCCTCTCACTCCTGCCCATGCAGTACTGGGCTGAGTATTGGACAGGTCCAGGCAGGGATCGCATCGGGGGAAGAAGCAGAAATCCCCATGAGTTGATCCCCTGTAATGTGGATGGGTTCTTTCTAGCTGGTGCATTGCACTGCTACCTGGATTGCAGTCCTGGATAGTGGGAATTAACCCCCGGCCAGGCAGGGGGAGACCGTCCACCTCCAAAGGGCTCGATGAAGTGTGCTGGTTAATGCCCATCGCTGTTCCTCATTGAACTGTAGGAGGTTGTAAGTGCTCCTGATCAATAGTACAAGCAGGTGATTAGCATTTGCGGTCCTGAACACTTCTTTTAATTTAGTGCATGCAGCTTGCTGAGAACCGAAGGCTGGCGATGGGATGCACAGGGGAGCGAGGGTTGCATTTGGGGGTTTTATTTTTTGTGAGTTGAAGGTAAGAACAACAAGAAAATCACTTGACTCCTCAGGATCATGGGACGCACCATGATGGCTCTGGCATTGAGTGAAATGTTTCGTGTTGGAGAAAGAGGCTCCCTGCATCCGATTGTATGCAGGGATCACTTCCCAGCGGTGACATTATCATCAAATACGGAGGATTTAAATTCCTGTTTCATGCCTCCTGATAGCTCCTTTAGAAGAGATTTCCTCCTTTCAGGCAATATGAAAGTGTGTCAAAATTCAACTGATAAGGTCCTAAAACTAATTGAAAAGCAGAAACTTGAGCTTTGTCAAGGAGCAGCCTTGTAACATGCAGCATAAGGTAAAAAAGCATTAGAGAGAGCTCCACTAGACCCGCTGACCCCCTAAGTATGCAATTTACACAGAGTCTTGGGTGTGGTGGTGTTTTCTGTATTGCTGCTATTCAGATTGTATTGGCTGTGACAGAAATCCTTGGGACAAAAAAAATAGGATGTGATCATACATTAAAGACGTGCAGCATCATGCAAATGCAGCAGGCTGAAAAGTCCCTGTTGTCCAGATTGCTTTAATGTTGCCACTTCAACGTTTCAATCGACGGTCTTAAAATAGCTTTCAAATATAGCTTTCTGAATGGAATATATAAATAAATGCACTCTTCCTTTCCCAGAGAGGCAGGAAGGGTGTGGATGGGTTTAGCTGTTTCAGAATTCTTTCTTAGGGGATGCAAAACAATACTGCCCCCCGCTTCCCAACAGCCGGGCTTGAAAGGAGCACTTATTTCTTGGGGCAGCGTGTGGATGTAGCCTGATGTGATTAAAGACTTGCTTGAAAATTCTCTTTTTTTTCCCTTCCAACGGAAGAGAAGTTCAAAATAACATTAAAAGTTTGAAGTAGCAAGTATAGAAATGCAGAAAAACCCTAATTTGGGGGACGGATGTGTAAAAGGCCCTGATCTAGTGCAGCGCTGCAGCTGCCGCGTGGTGACTTTGCTCTCGCAGCATTTCCAATCCTTAGCACTGCTCCAGCGAATTAGCTTCAGAACATGTGAATTGCCATTGCTTAAAAATAAGCTCAGCAAACATGAAACCTATTTCAGTTTTGCAGCCCACATTTATCTGGGAACTTTCTTCCTTTCTCTCTTTTCTCTCAACGTTCAAGGCTTGTTACTGCAGACAATTTAAATTCCTTTCCCTCCTAATAATCTCTTGCTTGCACATACAAGATAAGTCGTATATATGGTTTTGCTGGATTGCTAAATTGACAAAGCACCAGAATAAACAGCAGTGTGTTGTGAGGAGAATTAGCTGATGTTTAACTTCCCTTTGCAATTTGTTCAGTTTCTGTAGCTCTGCCTGGCTCCAGTGCAAGCGGTCCCGTGGCTTCCTCGGATCATTCGGTGCCTGCAAACTGATTGCACTGACCTAGCGGGATGGATGCTGGGTGCCATGGGGAGCCGGGAGCCGGAATATCTGCAGGGTTTTTCGGGCAGACATCCAGAGGAAACCTGCTCACTGCGTAATGCTTTTAATGCAGCGACTTTGCTAGGACACTTGGGTGTTAAGTCTAGAATTTTTGGTCTATGAAGCATATTGTTGAGCAGGAATTAAACTGGAAATATAATGTAGTGGAAATAAACTCCCTGGGGATGAAGCTTCTCCTTGTGCTGGATTAGCTGTCCCACGTTGGTCTGCGGATGCTGATGGTTATGGTATTTTGTGCCTGGGTTGAAGGTGTTTGGCCTTGAACCTGATGGGGACTAGAGGAGACCTCCCTGGCTCTGCACTAGCCATAGAAGGGAGTGACAGGAACAATCTGTGTTGCCATCCAAGTTGCTGTATTTGATTTTCATGTTGACTGATGCTTGCAACGTATTCCAGGTATTTCTGGTGGAAATTTGACTAATTTATGGAGTGCCTTGTTGTCAAAGGCCTGAGTTAGAGGCATGTCCCTTTGCAGTGGGGTGAGAGGAAGCTCGTGGAGTTCAAGCTGTTCAGGACCTTTTGAACTGTATACTTTGAGCTTTGTGGGATTTTTTTTTTTTTTAAATCTCAGTCTGCAGACTTTTCCTTCCTCTGTAATTTTAAACCCATTTCCTCCCCTTTCTCCAAGGACAATCCAATACACAGGACATTTTTTTTTCTGCTTTGAAAAAAAGCCCTTGTGGTGATAAGCATCAGAGCAAGCCTGGTGCAGCCTGGGGCTGTAACCACCTGGGCAACCATCGTCCCCCCTTGTATTGTCCTCCTTGCTGCCCTCTTGTTGCTTTTTGACCCCTGTTTGGCCTGGGTTATTCATAGGTAACTAATTCCCAAATCCCTTAAGTAAATGGTTTTCCAGGCGTTTGTAGGCTGAGGATAACTGGTCCTAACTCAGCATCCGTGGAGCTAACGCTGCTTCCCAGGTGAGGTGCCTTAGTGGCACTGAGCCGCTCTGGCATGAGATGGGCACAGCACCTTCGGAGTCGGAGGGAATTAGTAATAAAAGTCAAAGCTCGCTTGAATTAAAGCCGCACATTGTAACGAGCTGCTTTATTGTTAATGCCACGTCCTCCAGCCCCGTCACAGCACTGTAAATCTGCAGCTTGCTCTGACTGTCCAGTGCGGATGCTGAGACATCCCAACCTTTTTTCTTAAATTCATCCGTGCCTTCCCATTAAATGTTTCAAGTGGGTTTTGTTGAACAGAGTGTAGCTTTTTTTTTTTTTTTTTTTTTTTTTTTTTTTTTGTGCGTGTGTTCTTTTTAAAGGTTACTTCTTGTTGGAACGAGATCCAAAGTTGGGAGTTCTTAGCAGATGTTATGATTAAATCTGACTGGCTGTAGGCTCCTTCCTCCCCCAGCTCCCAAATGTAACATTTGGGATGATGAATAGCAGCATTTCTAAGCGATGTCGGTAGCCTTAATTGTTCAGATTTTTTTGGGTGTATGTGACAGTGCATATATAAACTTTTTCCAGCGAGCATGAGCTGTGCTGCGGAACTGATGGTTCTTGTCGGGTTTCGTAACCATATTTAAGATGTCAGCGAGTCTCCTTCAAATAGGAGCTCCCTGGTAATTGCGACCGAGTGGTTTGATGCATGACTTGGGTAGCGTCAATTAAAGATAAATCACGTAAGGCGCGTGATGTGTGACGGGTCTTCTGTGTATCTGTTAGACAGATTTTTATGTCCTTACGTGTTTCAGATGGATTTTTGTGCCTTTTAAGGGTAGGACTCCTACTCTTTAATCACCAACTCTTTAAGTTACCAAATCCTGTCTCCAAAGCACTTTTCCTTCTTTTTCTTCCCTCCTTTCAGTGAAATTGCCTGTTACCAGACCAGCCTTGACCCCGTCATCTCACGTGTCCCTATTTTGCCAGCGGGTTTTCAGGCTTGGGTTTGCACAAGTGTTGTCCACGGCAGCTCGGGCCGCTGCTCGTCTCTCCTGGGGCTGTGGGAGCTCCGTGCCCTCGCGTGAGCTTCTTGCTCGGCCTTTCCCAAGGGCGACCGGTGTTTGTCACCGGGGCCTCTTGGGGACAGGGTTGGGACAACCAGGTGCTATGGGGCCGGGCAGAGGAGCCTCGAGACCCCGGGGGAGAGGCAGAGCTGGGCTCATCCGGCGGGAGCTGGGAAGGGGGACGTAAACCATGCACGTTAGCAGGGCAGTGTCTATTGGCTCTTAATTAATATCCCTCATCGTCATTTCTATGACAATATCGCTGTGATGAATTAAACCAGCAAATTTATTTCCAAAGCAGAAAGAACTGCCTAGAAATGGAGCAAAAACTGAGCGAAATCCTCCTCCTGTCCCTTCTCGTGGCCCTCTGCGTTAGCGCTCTGGTCAGACCAGCGCTGGCGGTGGAGGGGGATCTTTGTGGTGATGCTGCCGTGCGGCCGTCCGGGTCTCTTTTTCTTTGCTCTGTTATAATGTTTAACCTTAGAAGTAGTTTTAGTGGCAGCGCTGTGTGTAATGAAAAAGAAATCAATGCCTCTATGCCCCAGAAACAAGCCGTACTAATGTACTTCAGAATAGGGCTTCATGTAAATATGCGTGTGCTTATAAAAATGCACACGTTCTGATAAGATGAGAATTGGGCTTTCCTTGGAGGGAAAGGCCAGATTTTCTAAATCTACATTTTTGAAAATTGAGTTAGACTTCCCCCAGTGTGTCCATAATGTATGAACCTAAGTAGACTTGTTTAGCTTGGGGATTTGGGGCTTTTTAAAGCCCTGTGCAAGGATTCGTCTCCAGCGGTAATTGCACTTTCCCCCCCCCCTTTCTTGTGTGATCTGAGATTCTCCCAGGATCACACAAGGGAATGGGATGGCCTGGCTGGTGGCAAGTCACAAACAGACTGTCTTTTCCCTTGTATTCCCTGACCTCACCTTTCCATGCAAGTCAGGTAGTCAGTTTAATAGTTTATAGTTAGTAGTTTATTAGTTTAACCATTGCACTTATTAAACTGGTTTTATTTTATACAGAACCATCTAAGCTGGTTGCAGCAGCTGCAGCCACTTTTTTTTCCAGTGTCAGTAGAGATTTCGTGCTTGGTCTCTGTCAAGCAGAAATCCTTAGTTATGTCACATAATGCTGTCCCCTCTCAGGAAAAGGCATGATTTGGGGCAGAAATCCATTACTTCTGCACAAGATTCATTTAAAGTTGCTACAGCACCACTAAACTGCTGCTCCTCGCTCACTGGCCTTACAGAAGAATGACAGTGACTCAGTGAAACTTAAAAATGGATTAGAGAAGAAAAGCTACATCTCTCTATATCCATTTGTGACCTCCGAGTGAGGAAGGTGCACAGACGCCAGATTGATTCCGTGTTTTTGTCTTTGATAAATATTGATAGTGAAATATGTTTTACAAAGATTGGTTGAAGTTCCTGGAAATAACCATCTTCCATATGAGGTATTCCGTGCACTGACCTAGCTGAAGATGAAATATATTAAAATATTGCTAGCACGAGAGGGGGAAATGTGACCGTCTGGGCGCAGTGTGTTCCAGTGTCATCTCTTTGTGCCGAGGAGCTTGGAGAAAGCTGCTAACACGACTCTGAACGCGACCGCTAAGCGGCTGCGCGCGCTGATGGGTCTGACAGAGCGGAGCAGGATGTTTGCAGTTGTCAAAACGACTGCAGACTCAACGTTTCCTTGCCTCTGTTTATACAGGAACAGTCTCTCTTTGCTAATCTTGAATTTTGGTTAATAAGAGACACTTAAACAACTTGCTGTGTTTCGTGTGATAGATTATAGCCCCTGCTTCCTTTCTGCCTTTGGGATGGGTGAGGACGGCAGGAGCAGGATGCAGACCTGCGGTGGAGGAGCTGGTGCAAGTTGGGCACTGCTGAACTGTAAAGCAGAGCTTCAAAATGCCATCGACCACTGTTGTTTTTACCTTCCATTTCTCAAGCTCCCCATCTAATGGTTCTAGGGAAGGTGTGGGTTATTTTTAGTGAAGTGTTTATTTGATGGAAAATGTAAAATAAGCAGGAGATTTTGTGTTTTACCTCCAGTGAATCCAGGATTTCGTTTGTAGCTTGGCACTTTACTTTGATCAACGCCGTAAAGAGAGAGAATAGTTTCTATTGATAGATGTGGCTCTCCTTTGACGCTGTGTGTGCAGCGATACAAGTAAAGCAAGCAAAGCAAGCAGCCGTTCTTGCAAGGGGAAACTGCTTGGTTCTTGATGAAAGGAGGGCCAGAGTGTGTCTAGGTTGGTGTTTTAAGAGGATGCTGCATGAAATGGCCCTGTTTTTTAGGATGCTGAGGACATGTGCCCCTGAGAACATCTTGCTGGCTGCCTAGAAGATGCCAGCAATCTAAGGGTTTAAATGAGATGTCCTTTGGAGTATATCTGTACTCATTATTTCTTTAATAATAATAGAATGAGCTAATGCATGAAATCCTGGCTCCATCAAGCTGCATGGCAGAACTCCCACTGATTTCAATACGAGGAGGCTTTTTCCTTCTGTGTCTTCGTTCCTACCCTTTTATTTTTCCCTCTCCCCATCAATGCTGTAACGAGCTGTTCAAGGAGAAGAGAACAAACCCCACGTAATTGAAGCTGTCATCCTGCAACCGTTCTGCTCGGCAGCTCGAGGTGTGTCATACTGGAGCAGTCATCGGCCTTCACGGTGAACTCGGACCCACAGAGACCTCTCCAAGAACACGCTCAATCAGAGAGCTCCTCCCCAGAGTGGGGATCCGCAGCTGCCTCTCGCTTACGCCACTGTGAATTAGAAACTACTTCTCTGAAGTCACAGTAACTAAATCAGCATTAAGTGGGAAGAGGATTGGGCTTGTACCTCCTGGTTTTTAAAAACATCATGCAAACTCTTAGGATTTTTTTTTTTTAACATTGTTCTTTGAATAGGAACACGTCTGGTAATTTACTTGCAACCGAGAATAGACGTTTTGCTCTTGCATTCAACTCCTTGTACTATTAAATTTTGTCAAGAGTGAAGGCCAAAGGCCACTGTGATTTGCTGGCGTGATTTATGTGGCTCTGCGCTTCCTGGTAAGGTTCCTGGGGGTAAACACAAAATTGCCAGGTTTGGTGGGGACAGGGTCAACTCTAGCAAGAGACTTTTAGGGAATTTCAAGGGCATTACTCCACCAGCAGCCTCCATCTATCAAAAATGCTTGGGGTAGACGCTGACCTGCTGTCTCCTCCAGACCTCACCTCCTGCCTTCAGGGAACCTGGGAAGAGTCTCAAGGATCAGGCAGTAAAGAGCTCACGGAGGCTGCAATAATGACAAAATATGCTCAGCAATTTGTATGGTGGCCACACGTGAAGCACCTGGCCACAGTTGAGATTTACTGCTGTGGATACAAAGCTAAATAGCTTGAGGTCTTGGGTTTCATCTGTCGTGCCATGGAGTTAATGTACCCGTGGCCAGACCTGCTGGGCGTTCCGCAGTTGTGCTCTGTTTGGAGTCACTTATAGAGGAATAGAGTGAGTGTAAACTGGCTGAAAATGACCAAAAAAACCCTTAGATTCACTTGTTATTGCTAAAAATAACACAAGGTGCAAAGATAACTTGACCTCTGATCTTTACTGGAGCATAAATTCTGGAGCTTGTGCTGTCTGCTGCTTTGCTGCTTGCGCTTATGCAAGAACTTTGGGCACTTAAGCTTCTAGTCTGTGCTGTAAATGGTGTTAAAATACCAGTGCAAATGTTTTAAAAATGTTGCACACAAGAACAGTGATTCAACAGTGTAAAGTGACTTTTTTTTCTGGTGAGTATCAGGGCCTTCACTCAATGGTAACACTTGCTCTAATGATGCAGATAAATTGTACTTGCTCTTCTCTCTGTATATACATTTATATTTCTTTCCTGCTGTGCACAATTTTAGCGCCTGATTTATCAACTTCAATTACATGGGTTTAGCTTGATCTCTTTTCCTCCATCACTTCTGCATGCAGCCAGATGGATGCATTGGCTGCCATATTTTTTAAAAACCAAAAACACTCAGCAGCCCATCTGGAACCTCGCTTGGCGCTGCCTAACCGCAGCAGCGAGCCGGATTCCAGATACGTGCCAGCAGCAACGCGTTCCTCACTTCAGAAGTGTGCAGTTTTCTTTCAGTTCTTCAGATAAAAGTTAAGGACTAAATCAAAAAGTGGGTTAGTTCCAGAAGCACCAACACATTCCGGTTAATATAGATATTTTCTGAAATATTTTGGGGCTGTTCTTCAAATGTACTGAAGTTCTTGCAGCTGTGGCTAGGGCTGTTTATGCTGGGCTTGAAAATAGGATCACAGTGTGTGCAGGCATAGCTAAAATAGATAGCCCAGGTATCAGGAGGTGTGATCTTTGGTAATATGGTCTTCTGCATGGAGTGCATTGGTCCAGCAGGGAATAGGGATGCAGCTTTGGGCAGCTTTCACATTCTTTTCAAGGGAGATGAAATGCTTCTGAAACCTGAGCTTCCCATGTAGCTGTTGAAATGGGACTTCCAGGCAGAGATGGACTGTTCTGCTCCCCAAATTATGGGTAGCACATGGGCAGACGCTCAGGCTGATATAATAGTCAATATGTGTGTCTAAAGAAAGAATATGGTAAGAACATCCCTCAGCTCCCCCCGAAAAACAAACTCCAACCTTGCCTCTAGAGTGGGAATTGCAGGATTACCTCACTCTTGCCTACACAGATGAAAAAAGAGCATACCTTGATACATCTCTCAATATAGAGAGATAAAAACAAATGCTGTTTGTTATAGTTTATTGCTGAAAAAATGGATATTCAGGCAAGAGTGGGAAACACTCCAGAATCTAGTTCTTTTTTTTTTTTTTTTTTTCAGATATTTTATGTGGAAGAAAATGTGGAGTTTTTTTCTGCCTCAGTAGAGCAAAACTGACTGCTCTGGAAAAGGGCTCTGGCCATAGAGGAAACTCAAGAAATTATCTTCCAAGCAAAGTCTAGTTACTGTTTTCCTTATAGAACTCAGTAAACTATGTTTGTATCTCACCATTGGTTTTTGGGGGGAAGAGGCTGGCAAGCAATTTAGATTAGTAGGCAGTTCTATTAATATGCAATTCAATTTCTTTAGAATAGTTCTACCTTTAAAAGAAAAAAAACTGATCCAAAGATTGAGGGAGGAAAATAGTGATTTTGACAAAGCTGTTTTCACTCTTCCTTTAGCTTGATTCCCAATTCTAAAGTTATTCCACTTTTGTATCCAATTATTCAACAAAGAACTTGTATCGTGAATATGTATAATTTGAGTAGGTTGCAGAGACTTATGTGCCTAGGATTTTTAAGTTACAGTTTTCATTTTCATGCGTGATGAAGTATTGAGGGGCTGTGTGCTAACACAAGAGCTGTAATAAAGTTGGCTTTATTTACATGCAAGTTACAGAGTGTAAGATCTAAGTTAATTCATACTGTTTCACTACATTAATTTCTCTCCTTCCTCATTAGAATGTGAGGAATTTTTTGTTGTTTCTGTAGGCTGGATTTCCAGCCTAAGCACAACAGGCTGAGCTTTACTTTTGTCTTTCGGATGGGAAGAATAGATGGAATTGGAGATGAGCATTTACAGCCTGCATTGGCTGTGCATGCAGAGCAATGCAGAAACACCTCTCTCAATGGTTTTGGTATTTGAGCAATAACTTCCAAAATATCAACTCTAAATCTTCCGTAGATTTTTCTTTTGTGTACTTCAGAACTCTTTAATGGAAATGTGGTAGAAAATGCTGTGTAATTTGGGCTGAATTGGGCTGGGCTGCTGGGTCCATTTGCAGCACGAGTGGTTGCTGCCTGGTCCTTGTGAGCAAAGGAGAGCGCTGAAGACCACGGGCCGAGCTGTGAAACCTGCCTTGCTACCAAAGGGGACCACTGGGTCATGTCTGTCATCTAATGATGGCTCTTCAGCCAGAAAACTTATTATTATTGTCATCATTATGACTGTTTAAAGCAGGACTTGGAAAGTGCAAGAGTGGGACATCTATTTATTTCCTAGGCACTCCGTTTCATTTAATGCTCTACTTGGTTGGTCCATTTAGAGCCTGTATATCTTGCACGGCAATGGAGAAAGACGTTTGAAATTGGGACAACATAACCATGAAACATGAGGACCGGCTGGGGCTGCAGGAGCGCAGGCAGTGCTGGAATCTTCCAGCTTGTCTTGCCTGGGCTGCGTTTCTTTAAAACTGGGAAGCCTTTGAGCAGCCAGAAAACGCTGAAGCTTTAGCATAATGATGTGTGGGTGTGGTGTCAGGAACTGTTATTTCCCTTGAGAATATTTGTCATCCTTTGAATAAGATCAGAAATAGATTCAAGTTCTCACTCCTGTGAGCTTTTCTTCCCGATATTTATTTTATGTTGCTAAATGCTGCTCACCTTACTGTTTCCTCCTCCTCCCCGCGTGCCCTTTCCCATCTGCGTGTTTAGTCCCGGCTTGTCCTGTCTGCCGTGGGGTCTGTGACCGGGCCCCGGCACTTCCTAGCTCCTGAAGACGGCTCTGGCTTCAGAGAATTAAAAACAAACAAGAAGTAGCTCTCCAGAAACAGCTTTATGCACTAAAACTAGGAAACAGCAACATGAGGCTGGTTGGCCCAATTCAGTTGGGACACGGGAGAGTTGGTTCCCTTAATGAGCCCCAGGTAAAGGGGGCTTCAGTGTTAGAAGGGAAATGGGCTTCCATTTTTTTCCTGGATTTGCAACTCTTAATCTCATTTTAAACCACCAGTTTAATCAGTATTCTGGGCCCCATTCTGCTGCATCATCCCTACCTGTATGTGTGATGCCGTTTGTGATGCAGCCAGGCATCCGCGACAACCTTCCGGAGCAGAAGGAGCCTGGGAGGGATGTCCCGGAGCATCCCGGATGGCCTGGATGTGGAGCCACTGCATCAGGTAGCTCCATGGGTGCTTAATTGTATTTTCTGCCCTCATCAGATGTGCAGCTTCAGGACTACGTGCTGCTAAAGACAGGAAATATCTTCATCTGGGTTTGAGAATGAACCTGGCACGGCTTGGGTACCGCATAAGCAAAATTGGATCTCATCATCCATAGCTCATTTTTATTAACTTTGGTACTGATATCAGCATTTTATAAATGAGAACAGCATCTCATATCAAGCCAGCTTTCTTCTCTGCTGCTCAGTTGATAGGATCTGGGTGGCAGCGGGCCACTAACTTAAGGCATAATTTTAGTTAATACCCAGCTTTATTCTCCCTATTCAGGAAGCGCTGTCAGTACACACAGGTTTTTACTGACCTGTTCTGTTTACATGGGTACTTGATTCTTGCCCATGGCAGATTCCTCCAGGAATTTTCTCAAGTATCTGTATTTTGAGTGTCTCTTTCAAGATTCCTTTTTAACTGTGGGGAAGATTATCCTTTACATTTTTTTTTGGCAGTGATTATTAAAATGGGGCTTTGAGCTTAATTTCTTGCTGGTGGTGCCTTTTTTTTTTTTTAAGCTCTCTGCCAAGATAGAATTCCTTGTTCTTACTTATATCTCGTCGTTTGTTCAGTGTCCCCAAGGAATTTAAAATATGCAGCAGTTTGTCATGTCCCATTTTTCTATGCAATTGCAGCTTGTCAATTTTTTGTGTGTGTGTGTATAGACTCCTGATGCATTCTTGCGTTGGTTTTTTTTAGAGGGGAGTGTGTGTGTGTGTTAGAGAATAGGAGTTTCGAGCTCTTCAAGCGCTTGTGGAGGCTCCTGTCTCCTTTTCGTATCTGCAGTGGGAATGATCCCTTGCATTAGGACACTTCCTTGCCCCCAGAAAACCTGGGGCAGCGGCGATGACTCTGTCATTCATAATGTATGGGATCATGTCCTTAAAGTGCAGTTGCTTAGAAATGTTCTCTGTGGTCGGGCTGAAGAATCGGTAGGCAAGGGAATACTCGTTCCTATGAGATGTTTCTCTAAATGTAAAAACAGCAGTTGAAACGCTTCAGCGCAAGTCGAATCTGCAGCCTAGAGCAGATGTAGGTAGCCGTGTCCCAAATATCGTAAGGACACTAATAAATAAGCTTAAATCCCTGAGAAAGTTGTGCTGCGTTTGAGAGGATGTCTGCTATCTGCTTTTATCAGCCTCTGAGCTGCTGTTGTGCTCCCTACATGGGATTAGTAACAGGGAGATTAGTGGGAACATACGAACAACTAGGCGAGGGAAAGGGAGATGATAAATCTTGATATTGCCTCCAGAGGAGGGGTATTTCAGCTGTATTCCTATGTGCTGTTTTCAATAGTAAGCATCTAATTTTGCTCAGCTGGATGAGTTGGGAAGAAAATCATATTAGGCTTGATCTGAATGGTCAAGTGTTTGGTCCTTAGCACTCTTCTTGCTCTGAGATGCTGCCGTTTCCAATAGGCACTTTCTGCACTGGGTTTTGGAGGGAAATTCAATGCTCCAGTTCAGCCACTTTGTTCTTTGCACTGGTCTTCAGTTCAATCCATCGATGCCTGTAGCTTCAGTTATCGTATGTCTGTGCAGATGACTTGCAAAAGTGTCTCTGTCCACAGCTCTTCAGTCTTGCCTGTCAGCTTGTCTCTCTAAGATGCCTCTCGGTGCAAATGGAGGGCTGCAGAAGCCTCAGTTTCTCCTCTGGCTCAGGACTGCATCACACGGGTTATTCTGAATTTCCTCCATCTCTGCAGTTGAAGAGCAGCCTATTACTTTGTTCGGACGTTTCTATGCTCGCTTGTTCTGATTAATACATATAAAATAAATCCATCTTCTCAGTTGTACCCATTACTTCTGTTGGTCCAGCCAAAATGCTTCCACTAACCTGCTTGTCCATGAGATTCCCTTCTTGGAAATCTCCTGTGAACTTCTCTTCCAGCTATTCCGTCTGATAGATACTTTCTGTCACTTGAAAGCTATATATAACGCTGACCCTCTCCATTTAGCTTGACTTCTCGGGCTTCCCAAGGTCCCTTGTCACTTCTGCGCTGCTCCTTGCTCGTCAGCTGTTTCGCGATCCACCTCTAGCACCTTCTCCGTGGCTCCCGGGATGTTAATCCGTGACCTCCCCGCGCTCATTTGCACAGGTCTCTCCCCTGCCTGCTCTGCGCGTCCCTCCTCGCACCGTGCTGCTCCGTGAAGGGAGCTGACAGGTATACAAATTGTCGCCTCTTCCCTGCATGAGAAAAGCGTTCCCAGGTTCAGAGAAGTGTTTGGGAAATGCCTGGTGTGTACATTTGCTGGCAGCACCCACCGAGCAGTAATACTTGAAGTGGAAATCAGTCTGACTCCTCGGTACAACTTCTCCACTTGTAACTCCTGGCATGGCTGGCTGAATCATCTTCGTCTAAACAGACAGTGCTGTGAACAGATGGTAAATAATTTACGAAAAGCGAAGCTCTGAGCGGGCCGAAGATTGAACTTGGTGTCATTTCTTTCTTACTGTCATAGAAGTAGACTTGCGGCTCTGAATCGCAGCAGACTCTACTCCATTTATAAGACGAATCTTAAATCATTTAAGAGTAAATGAGACAAAGCGGAATTTCTTGAATTAGGCTAATAACAGGCAGTGATCCTCCCGAGCAGAGGCTGTGAAGAGAGTGAAAAGCATTGCCAGAAATTTATCTCCTGCCTCTACGCAGAACTTTGGGTCCAACGTAATGTCAAAGCCACTTGTCATTTTCCCTTCAGCTCCCGCGGTGACACGCAGGAGCCCGGCATTTGATGCTGTGTCAGAAGGAGTTTTTGATGTTAGAAGGAGCAGCATTAACTATGAATTTGGAAAGAGGTTACGGGAAGAACAAATTTCATATTTTGGAGGTAAGAGTCAGTGCTGATGGCTGCAGCCTTTACAGATGTTCACTCCGTAAATTTGGGGTGACTTTGATAGCGGTTGCTGCTGTCGAAGATGAATAGAGCATCTGTTCAAGTTCAGCTGAGAATTACAGTCTCAGGGTAGGTTACAGACGTATTCCCGGTTGTAATGCAGGACTCAAGGGTACCAACTGATTTCACTCCTGATTTTTTTCCCAGTTAATTCTGTAGACAAGTATATATTTTTTCCCCTCTCTCTTGCCAGTTTACAGAACCATGGTTCTTTCCAAACTGTCATAGGGAAAACACAAAATATTAGGGCATTTTGATGTCATATTCTGCCGCGTACCACACTATTTTTAAGGTTTCATGTGATGTCTTGAGAGTAGAATCAAGACAAAAATGAAGAGATGCCTTGACAGCCCCCACACACGTTTGCAGGTAACCAGTGGCAGGTTGCGTCGCGTCTGCTGTGTTTGCAGCATACAGGGTGGGTGCTGAATCCTGCATGGACAGTGTCATCTGGGTTCGCTTAGTGGCTCTTTGAGAACAAGAATGGGAAACAGGGAGGTACAGGATGTTTTTTGCCCTGTGTTTTTCCTTTTTATCAGTCAGGTTTGCCCAGATGTCTCCCATCTCCCACAGCAGTTGAGGCATCAGCTGGGAATAGCTGCCCAGTCCCTGCTCTGTGCCAAAGGCTGAGGTCTCCCCACTAGCTCTTCGCTGAAGCCAGCAAGCCCAGTACTGACTGTTACAGCTCGCAGGAATATTTGCTGCTATTTCAAGTAATTCCTGCTCTCAGAGAGACCGTTATGGCTCTTTGGAGGATTCTGGTGCTGCTTTTCTCCTGACGTAGACACTTTGTCCAACTCGGGTTAGTGCTTTTGTGGTTGTGTTGAAAAGACTCGGAGGAGCCGTTGTTTAAACCGGTCATCTGCAATGCAGCCTGCCCAGGCTGGGGAAGCGCTCCCTGTAGCGATACCTCCACTTGCCCAAATAATTGCAGTCCTGCTGGTCTTTGGCTATGTGCACCGTTGGGACTGTCTGGTCCCTTGTGCTTTCATATTCACAGTCACCCCCACTTCAGGAAAGAAAAATGCTGTTTGTAACCCTTGCTAGGAGCACACGTACCCTGTGTGCTCTCTGCCGTACCAGTAGGTTCCTGGGGACAACTTTTTTTGGTAAATATGCTTTGAACTTGCACTTTCCCCTTCTTTTTTTCATTGCCACCTTTTAATCAGAGTTTCTAATAAGGCTCTTTTGCAATCGTAAGTAACAGGACTTCTCATTAGTCATGCAGATAGGCTTAGATTTCAGTCAAAATGAGTAGAAATCTTGTTGGAAATATCAAAGGAGTGACAGCGCGGCAGTGTTATCACTCCAACAGGTGATTTTTCTCTTTTGTTAGTCTTGTAGCTAATAGTCCAACATAAATGTTGGCTCCTACATGAAAGGAAAAGGGTGCATTTCTGCCACATGAGAAGTTACACAGTTCGCTACAAGGAGCCTTAATTTGCCCTAATGCCTAAGAAATTTGTGAAGGCATTTAAGTAGAGTAGTCCTGCACAAAATCATTGTGATCTAAAAATTGCCCCAAATTCTCAGGATTATTTTTGAGATGAGTGCTATCCTGTGCTAAAAATACGTTGCACTACTGCAATCATTTCTTAGCCGGATTCACTCCACCACACAAGCTCTTTATCTAAAATTGCTATAAGCTATAACATAAAGCTTTTTACTTGCACTTGTCTAATTGAGGGAATATTTATTTGGTGCATATTAAATTCAAACTGGCCTACTTCTGAAGGAATATTTATTACTGTAAATCTCAGTACTTTGAAGAGAGAAGTTTTAAAACAGCTCTTATTCCTGTGACAAAGTTAATTAGAAACTTGTAGTTTGGTTCCTGTAGCATTTGAAACGAAGTAGCGTAGGCTGCTTGACAGGTAAAGAGAGTAAATCACAATTTGTTAATAAAATTAAGCTAGAAATGAGAATGGGATTTTTCCTGCAGAGGTTTGAAACCCTTGGCAAGGGGGATGTGTGTGTGTTGGACTCGCAGGTGAGTCTGGTGCATGGTGGTTCAGAGCTTGTCCTGCAGCAGGGGCTCTGCTGGTGTCCATGGCCTTGCAGAGCAGGGGCTGGTTGTGCTCTCGGTCAGGGAAGCCGAGGGGTGAATGCTCCTCACGTCCTTATATTGATTCTTGTCCTTTCTACATGCAGAACTATGTAAAAACCTGGGCCTTAATGTTTATTGCATGTAACCAAACCTAAAACCACTTGCAACAGCCGTGCTTGCTATTTTGGCTAGATTGTGCAGCATAATATGCAGCCCTTTCTAGTAGGGACTAGCAGTTTACTGCAACCACAACAATTTCTTTCTTGCCGTGAATATGCTCTGAAGCAGCAGTATCCGGGTGCTTTGAGAATAAGTCGTTTTCTCTGCTCTTTTGGATGATAAAGGTCAAACTTGCACGGAGCTGCTCCGAACAGCAGTTGTAGGTGTGAGGCACTGCAGGTGTGGGAACTCCTACATGTGTTAAGTGCATATTAAAAATGAAACAGTTAATTGTGACATAATGTGGCAAAAACTCTTCCATCATACATGTTTCGTGCATATTGTAGTCAGCTATTTAAACTTGAGTGAACAAATAAACTAAGGAGATTAAAGCACCTCTCAACCCCACTGAAAGGTTTTAGTTTGAGACTCCCAAAGAGCCAGCTCGGGATGTTGGATCCATTGTGGCATGGACAGAGCTGAATGTCCTGTATAGCTCACGTGAGGAGCTGTTTACAGAAGTTACCTGAATGTTGCTCCTGATTTATTTGTTTTTTCCTCCCTTCTAATGTTGCTGAGAATGGGCAGCCCTAAAACTTGTTTTGCTTTGCTAGGATGAACACCTTTCATGAGTTTAGACAGAGCTCGTGCTTCCATGCAGACTGTTATTCTCCTGCAAATTCTGGAACATGTATCATGTACTTTACACGGCCTTTGCCAGTTCCACGTGTCACTGCGTGTATTTGTCCAAGCAGAACGTGCTTGCAGTTTGCATCCATGTGATGTGTGCATCATGTCTGAGGGGGGTGTGAAGTCAAAGCCAGTTGTGGGCAGGTGCAGCTGAGAAAACCCTGCTCTCAACTCTCCCTTGCTTCTACTTTTCCACTGAACAAAGCTTTTTCATGCAAAATACGCTTGCAAAATCCATCGTGCTCCACTTCTGAAGTAAAAACACAGGCCAAGGAAAGGAAATGGTTGGGACCAGCTGCTGGCATCCTCCGAAGTGTTGGTCCTCTGTCGAGGCCGTGCTGAGGATCTGGTAGAGGTGAGACGCACCGTATGCTCCCACTGACTCCTAAATTATGGAGTGGTCATTACAGCATATTGGAAACTTGAGACAGTTTTTAAATATAAATGCACTGATTCAGATATAATGGGAAACAGGGCAGGAAACCAAAGTGAAGGTTATGCTATAGGAAAGGGATTGGAGAAGGAGGCAGGCAAATGAGGGGGAAAAGGTAGGAAAGCTGGCACGTAGTAGAGCATCTGTAGCTGTTTGGCAGTGTGTCACATTGCCTGGTCGCACATTTGTTCTTTGGATTTCTTTTGTTTTTCTTCCTCTGGCTTGGCATTCTTAAATTGTATATTGCAATAGTGCAGGCTATAGGCTACAAAAGCCCAGGTTCCCATCTTAGGAAGCAGCACCAAGAATGATTTTCTAAACTGGTCCAAAGCACATACTTAGAGAAATAGTCTGACAAAGTAACTGGAAGGCAAATGCCACACCGTATGTTCTGCATCTTTAACTATACAATTACAGCAGAAATGGATCTGCCCGCGAAATGGATAACCCACCACAAATTGAAGGTGCCATTGGCTTTTGGCCATTTATTATAATGTCATAGTTGAATTCCAGCTCAGAATATTATATACTCTCCATTTTGGTGGAAGAGGAGCTGTAACATGGCTCAGTGACCTTTGCAGGAGGAGAATAAGTTCACTTATTCTCTCCTTTACAGGAGAGCTAGCTGGGCTGATGCTAGTGAATCACCCTAAACTAGTGAAATATGAGAATCAGGAGTCCTCCACACTGTTGCTAATATCAGTACTAGATTTTTGGTACAGGTTTTCAGACAGTTTGCCAAAACAGGAGATGGGTATCTCGTCTCCAAGTAAACACTGGCCTTTTGCTAGCTTGGAAGGAGGCGCAGGAAGAGTCGGCTTAGTTGGAAAGTACGGAAATAACATCTGGTCGCCAGCCCAAAGCAAGAACTGCTGCTATTCCTGAGAAAGTTAGAGGCTTAGGTCACCGAATGAATGGAGTTCACGGACCTTGTGCTTTAACTGCTTATTATCTTCAGCCGTATCAGTAATTACGTGTTTTTTTTTTTTTTTTTCCCCTTCAGAAATTGTCTTTGGTTCTTGTTGGATCCTGCCTGTGTTTTTCTTCTTCTTCTTCTTTCTCTCTTGGGAGTGTTTATTTTTAATTTTATTTATTTTTTTGATGATTAGGTCCTTCAAGTTACCTGCAAAATATATATCTGTATTTTTTAAGTGCAAATGCATCTCCTCCTGATTCCAGACAAATGCCTGTCATTGCTGGAGACTATGTGGATGTATTCTTGGAACGATGTGAGAACTCACGTAACTTGGGTTCTGCAGGAAGTCATGTGGGAACAGCTTTTTAAGTGTCACCTGCCTGGAAGTTTCCTTTCTAGCAAGCTACAGGAGACACTTGAGGAGAGGATAATGTTGCAGTGATGCTATAACGCTTTATTATTCCAAGCCGCCTTTTATTTAGTCGCTAGTAGACACAATCAGGGCACCATTCAGTCATTTTCAAAACCCCTTATTTTACTTTCTACTTTCTTAATTTTTACCCTGCCATATCCGGACGCTTGTGCTGTGTCCCGAGCACACGTGTGTGGCCTTGGTCACTCATGTGTCCTCCTTGGAAGGACCGATGGCATCAATGCTGCGCGGTGAAGCCCGGCACGGCGGGTATCTCCAGGACCTGCCTCCTGGGTGCCGCTGGCCACACTAATGCCCAGGCTGTGAAGCCCTCATGCACCTCAGACTGTATCATCTGGAGGAAATCTTGCTGAACTCAGATCATTTGTGATGTAAGGTATGGTGTGACACAAGGAAGGGACACCACAATCTGTCTCTGCAAATTACCAGTCTGTTACAAAGATCAAATTAAAATTAAGGTCAAATTTCCATTCTCCCGTACACGAATTTGGCTGACACGCAAGTCAACAAGAGTTCTGCGCGCGATTCGAGATGCAATTTGGCCCTAAATTAATTTCATTAGCAAAACCGAAACTCAAATATGGTGTGAATGAGACATCTGTTCGTCTGCTGATTCATGTCTAAAGAGAAATGTCATAAGGATTTTTAGGATGCGGTGCTGCATGCGCGGCAGCTGCGGCAGCGCTGCAGATCAGGCTGCTTCCCATGAAGTCTTAAGCATTCTGCAAGGCTTTCTGCTCTAAATGTGCCTCTTCGGAAAGGCAGGGAAATGAGCACAGAACTGTGAAAATGAGCGAGCCCCGTAATGAACTAAGCACGGCAGCTTCCCGTTAGTGCTGACCCACTGTGCCGGGGTAAATTATCACCATCCTGGTAACTCGGCTCCCCTAAACCCTTTTCCTGCTCTTCCCGCGGAGCTGGAGCTCTAATTAGGTGTGGCGGCTCGCAGCAGCCCGGGAATCGCATACATGGGAAATAATAGCTTTAGATGGCAGTTTGTTACCTCCTTGTCTGGGCTGGCGTTTTATCTGCCTTTCCTGTTTCGCTGTTTTCTTAGTGCTAGCTAATTTTTTTCTCTCTTTCCTCTCTCTTGTTAGAAATTTATCCGGTCCTATTGAATAGCTGTAGTTGCAGACCTTCAATAGTGGTGACAAATGTTATTTATTTATGTTTGTTTGTTTGTTTTTATTGGCTTTTATAGCATCTGTTTGCTTTGGCATGGGAGCTTCCCTGCTACTCGGGCTGGGTTTTCGGGAGCCCAAGTTGAAACTGGCACCTCCAACTCCCGTTGCTGTTTTGGAGGGAGCCTGGGGAGGGAAGGGTCATCCCCTGGGGGTACCTGCTGCTTCCAGCCCCCTGGGAGCAACGGGAGCGCCAGGGCTTCAGCGCAATAGCAATCTGGTTGTGATGCGAAACTTCCCCAGAAGTGAGAGACATATTGTGGATGACACATTAACAGGCTTCTCTCTAAATAGAATGTTTTCTCAAAGACTTCCTTGGGGCGCCGATGACTGTTCAATCAAACTTTAATGGATGTGCTCACCTAATAGAATAACAAGAGTCTGCAGGCTGCAAATAAGAGATACCGAACTTGTCTCTGCCAGGCTTTGCATATCTTTGCTTTTCCTTTGAATATGAACCTGAATTGAGGGCCTGCTGTCTGCTCATAGCAAGTGCAAACCCACCCTGCTGTCTGCAGTGACTTGCTCTTTTTCCAAGAGTGTTTCCAAGAGCCGGGGGAACCGGAGAGGCTGCGAGTGAGGAGGGCACCAGGAGCAGCTTCCGAGCCAGCCCTGGGGATGTACCTGTTGCGACTGGGGTGCAAAAAGGAAGAGAAGTGCATGTACATTAGTGCATGTACACTAGTGCAATTCCTAGTACCCGCAGGAGACAATCTTCTGTGTCATTTCTGACTGCAGCATTGTCTGCTTTGCGTAATGTTTCTGCAGCTCCTCTTGAACGTCCTTTATTTAAGATTCTCAACTTCATCTCTGCTGATGAGAGCACATGCAGTGCCCAACTTGCTGAGTAATTTTTAAGTCTGCAGGTGTAGGGATGGGGAGAGGGAGGACCCTGCCTGCAGGAGTGTTTTCAGACCCTTCTAAACACAGCTTTGCCTGCCCAAGGTGAGGGGATATTGTGGCTGGCTCAGCTCTATCTGAGCGGTTCTGCCTCCCCATGCCGAAGACTGAGCTGCCTTGAGAGCTCGTGGGACGGTGAACAGTGTTTGAAAAGGAAAAGCCAGTTCCAGCTGCAACAGGACCTGAGTTCGCAAGTGGAAGTGCATAGGGAAGTTGCCCCCTCTCCTACACTACTTGACGAGCCCACTGATTTAGCTTTGTGCTTCCAAATATTTGACTATTCGCTTGTTCTGTTTATTCTGTTGCTGCAGTTATAGTTTGGGTTTAGTTCTCTATATGGGGCCGTAGATAACTAAGAAAAAAGTCTTGACCCCTCCTCCCAAAATTTCTATCTTCTTGATGTTCGTCACTGTTAAATGTTATTTATGAAACTTGAAATCATTTTATCCAGTTTCACTTTGGTTTCTCTGGTTGTCACAGATTTTTTTTTGAGATATACGTTGTCAAAGGGACAAGATTTTTTTCTGTTTTGACAGGCCTATTATTATTATTACTGTTTACTCGAACCAAGTCACCAACTTTCCTGGGTCAGGTCCCCTCAGCCCATTTCAGTGAATATTGGAATATTTTATACAAATGTTTGCTAACTATTAATTGAGAACAAGTGAGCAAACACTAAGTGAGCAAATAAGAGTAGCTCCATATGCTGATGCTTAGGGTAGTTAACCAGCAGCAGGGAGACAGGCTGGTGCTAGCGCTCCAGCACATGCTCGTGCAGGTCCTTGTTAGGCAGTGCAAGAGCTTCGTGTCGGCTGCCCTGGGAATATCCCAGGATTCGGGAGCGTACGGGCACCTGGTGAACGGGAGATCCCAATCCCCAGACCTGCAAGGAAGGGACTGTCAACCAGGCAGTCTCCAGGAGAAGCTTTTGCTGGCTTGCTTACACTTGCATTAAGCTCATACGTGATTTCTGTTGCTTTAAAGTTGTGGTTTTGTTAGTCTAGTTCATGAAGGGGGAGAATACCTGACTTAATTTTGGACCTCATCAGTCTGTGCTGCAAGAGGAGTTATATAGCCATCTAAGGCCTTGCTTGCCAGAGAAACTTGGAGGAACAGGGAAGTTTTAGAACAAAATCCCGTAATAACTGGAAAGCTTCAGTATCTTCCAAGCACTTCCTCTTACAACATGAGGAAAAGTGCCCTGTGCACAATAATTTGAGCCACGTTGCTAATTCCTGACTTGGACTCTCTGATAGCATGGAAGGAGCCATGCGGGATCAAATAACATCATCTCCATAAATTCCTTTCCCATATCCTGTTTCTATCCGAAGTATAAGAAATGAAAGGGAAATAAAAGGAACTAGGTCTAAAGGGAGTGGCCCATCTTTTTGTCTTGTTTTGTATTCTTAGCTCATTGGGAAAGTACAATTAATTAATGTTATTGCTTTATGTTCTAGCATGTGGGCATGTTCTAGTGTCTGTCACTTGTCAAGCAGCCGCTCCTGGCTGGTGCAGAACTGTTAATTTGGGGAATGAACAAAAGACTCCAGAGAAGAAACATCAGAACAAAGGCTTCTCCCTCTTTATTTATTTATTTTCCTTTAACTCTGCTCTTTAATGAAGACCAGAGATACCTGATGAAAGAGCGCGCGTGGCAGGAGCGCAGTGATTAGGTCACAGGGCTTTTTGTCTTGGAAGAATATCTCAGTTATATAAGAAAATTGCCTGTCTTTGCCAATCATAATTGTTCTCCACCGGGCAGTAGGGTAGAAGCTTCTGATATTTTGCCCTCCATTTCTTCTCGAGCTCCTCAGATTGAAGCCTGCTCTCCTGCTGCCTCTTAATTATCCCTGTTAATGAGGTGCACCCAGGCCAGCTCCATGGTCCGAGCGGCGAGCGCGGGGCCTGGGCAGCGAGTGCTGCAGGAAGCGAGAAATGTACCAGCAAAACTGCTTGTTCTGTGTGCGCGGCCTGGAGTTGAAATCAGTGACTCACGGGCATCAATCACTGGAATAAGATGCTGATACAATGCATATCTCTGTCGGATCAAAAAAAAAAAAAATTGAAGGATTTTTTTTTCTTTTCCTCTTAAAGGCAAACTCTTTTTTGGCTGAAATTAATAGAAAGTCTTGGCTAGTCTAGCCCCCTGCCATGCCCCTGATCTCCTCCAATCTATAATTTAGTTTACGTAAATTGGAAGTGTGTGGTAGTGCTGGTTTTGTTTTGTCTTTTTTTTTTTTTTTGCTAGCTATTCCCTAATCCCAAATTAAATCTCATTGTCAGCCAAAACTAGAATTGTAATAATACGCTTGCATAGAGCCTTAAGTAGCTGCCTTGTAAAGGAAGGAAGTGATTTTTGTTTTATTTTCTTCCTATATATGTTTTGATCATTCTCGGGAAAAGTAACCTGAAACACTGATGTTTTTAACACTTTAGTTCACCTTGTAGTACCAAAGACTCTACTCTAAGTAGAGTGTTTGGGTTATCTTTAAACTTTGAGTTTGCATTATAGTAGACAGGGCACTGCAGTGCAAGCTGGAAGCATTTGGATTTCTGTCCTCAGCTCTTTCTGTGGTTGCTTGACAGAGTTGTTTGACCATAATAATAATAATAATAATAAATTGTTAAGGTAGCTTAATCAGGAACTTGAACATCTGTAAGTGCTGAGCAACTTGCATTCAAGTGGTAAGATTTTTTTTTTTTAAATTTGAACGAAGAAAATAATGGAAAAACTAGTTAAAAAAGGAAATTAGATTATTTTAACAAAAGCAGGAAGACTAATTATGTCAGTGCTTGTAGGAAAACTCGTTTGGCACAGAGTACTAGTAAGCAATAGGAATACTTCACGGAGACCACATTTGCATGTGCTTAGCACTCCATTATATGACAAATTGGGAGTATTACAGAAACATTTTTGAGGTGTTATATTAATATTCAGCAGTGTATGGCGCAGTCTCACAAATCCATTGATAAAGTGACTCTGCTAATACAAAGCTTAACTTTCTCATCTCTGATAAAAGCCTTGGAGCTGTTGGCTCAAGTCCTGTCAGAGGGGGAATTGGGCTATGAAATCTCCAGTGATAGAGTGAGAAGGGGAACTCAGTGCAGCAGTTTAGTTTTATCCGAGTTTTGTATTAATGTTTGATAGCCCAGTGCAGCAGCAGCTTCCTGTAAGAGCAGTGAACTCTGGTGCTCCCAGGTTTATGGTGTTATTTTTTATTTCCTGTTTGAATCATTAGTGCTTCAAGAGGTCTCTGGTGCACAGCAGAGAGCACGTTTTTGTGCACTGTTTTGATGCCGGGCATGTTAGTATGCTAAAACCATGGGGAAACTGGCTGCTGAGGAGCTCAGGTTGCCTGGAAAATGAGGGCTTGGCTTTGCTCAGGTCCTTGCCTGGTGCTCAGATTTGGCACCTCTCACTGAAGGCTTTGAGCATCCCGCGGCGCTGCCAGTGCTGAAGCCAGGGGTGCCTCTAGGTGCTAATTTCTCCCAAATTTAAGCCAGGAGCTTTAGAGGACACGAGGCTCCTGTGGTGAACACTTTACTTTGGTGTTTAGAGCTACCCTAGAAAATCACGACACTGAGGGGGCTTTTTGAAGGGAATTTATTACCATAATTTGGAGTCTGACTAAGCCAGCCGTTTGCCTCCCTAGCATACGCTGAGCAGATCTGCGTGCGGCTCGTGGCTCGTCCCGCTGCCAAACCGGGGGAAGAAGGAGAAGAGCCTCTGTGCAGCGGGAGAGCATAGTTTATTACCCAGTAGGTGCAATTTAGAGAGATCTGAGGGAGAGATGACAGATGTGAGCAGAACTTATGTCCAAGCAGGGTCAGTTATATTTAGATGCCTTGGTATATTTGTGTGCCCAAATGGCTTTTTGAGAAATAGCAGTCTTAAAAAGAAGAGGAAAGCAGAGCCAAACAACATGCTGTTTGATTTCACATCAAACCTTCAAGTCGGGATAATCTCCATTCCACGGAGGAAAAAATGGCAGAATAAACATGTGGGGACTTAAAGGTACTGGGGTTTGGAGTAATCGATGCGTGCCATCCAGTGACTTCTATCGGAGCTGTGTTAAACAGCTCTGGAAAATTGGGCAGAGTGGATTTAACCTCCACTGTAATTACGGAGCTGTTTTTTCTGCAGAAGCAGTTGCCTGTGATGGGGCTGTACCAGAGCTCGTGGAGGTTGGGGTTTCAGGTGACCGCAGCTCTGCCCTTCCTAATTCAGCAGCTGTCGAATCCAACCTGCTGCCAACATTGCTGAGCACTCCAAGTCCTTAGTTCTTCCACCAATCCTCCCTCCTTCACAGGAGAAAAGGCCTATGTGAGTTCCTGCTTTCCTGAGGACCTGTTGGCGCATAATGAGTATATACAAGTGCTGCAGGGTTGCTGATACCTGTCAGCCTCCTGTTATTTTCTAAGGGGGAGACCCTCTATCTGCCTTGGTTGCTTAAAGTGAGCAGGTCCATATCTCCCTGAAGACCGTGCTCCCCTTCTTACTGCTTTCCACCATCTGATCAGCATTGGCCATTGGTATGCACAAAGGAGAAGTTTTCCATCCTTCCTGCTAGCAGTGATCAGCAGGGACTCATCACCCTACGCATCCTGCATCCCTGCCCATGCAGCCGGTGCTGTGCCAGTTCCGTGTTGGTTTCTCTCTACCCCCTGCTGCTGCTGCTGCTGCTTTCTCAGGAGCCCCGGGGACGTGTCTTGATGCCAGGAACGTAGCGTGTTCTCCACGGAGGCCCCTGGCCTGCGCGTAGGATGCTCTGCAGCGCTTTTCCCACGTGCAAGTACAGAACGAGTCATCAGAGATGAGGAGGACACAGGAAAGTGCACGAAGCTCTTGCAAGGTTTAATAACCCAGTGTAATTTGTCTCCTTTTTCTACTGATTGTGCCAATTCTTATGCTGTTTAATCGGAATCCTACAGTAGTGCAGTCTTGAAAGCCCAAGGTCCTAGAGACAGGGGATTATGCGAGAAGCTTGTTTGTTTTTCTTTTCTTTGTATTTCTGTGTGTTCTTTTAGAAGAAATTGATCCTTTGGTCCTCATAATTGCAAAGAAAAGCTTAAAGAACGTGACCCAGTAAGGTTCAAAACGTGAAGGGAGAACTAAAAGTATTATTTCTTGAATAGAGATATGCAACAACAGAAATCCCTCCCGGTGCCCGTTGTGAGCTGTGCTTGTGAGTGGGCCTGCAGCTCTGCTCCGTGTTGGGAGCCAGGCAAAGAGTGGACCAGCAGATCCGTATCTGGTGTTGCCATTCCCATTATTCGGGAATGGGGGAAGCGAGGGAGTGCCCAAATCCTTGAGCCGAAGCCTTGCCGAGGGGCTGCCGTGCCCGCCTTTCCCAAAACCTTTCTCTGCAAACAGCTGCTGCTCCCTTTTTGCTGTTATTGTTCCTAAGTAGCTTTAAAATCTTGGGCTAGATAGCGAGGAGGGTGGAAGCTCTGCCTGCCTCTAGCTCCGAAATGACTATTTAGTCATGTAGAAAGGGTTTATGAAAGCAGATTCCCTTTTCAAAGATGATTGTCACAGTAGCTTAAATTGTCTGCCAAGCATCATAATAGAGTTTTACTACTGTAGGGAAACAAAAGCAGCAGATAAGCTTAACTCGCTGAAACAAAGAGAGAACAAAGCAGGAGAAACATCAGAACAGCTGAGAGTCTCGAGGATGACAAGGGAGCACTCTGATTTCCATACGAGTAACAACCTGGAAGGGCTCCTAAAATAGGGTGACGGCAGCGAGCGCCTTGAGAGGTGCTTCCCTTCCTGCAGGGAGGTTTCAGGGCCTCCATGGCCCCCAGGGCAGACTGGATTTGGGGCTGCAGAGCCAAGCTGCCCTCAAGGAGGGGCCCTGAAGGCCTACAGGGTCCATGCTGGTCCCCAAATTGTACCGGATGGAGGAGGAAAGCCGGATCCCGAAGAGCAGCAGTGCTGCGATGCAGACGAGACCCAAACCACTGCCTTGGGGTCGAGTTCCTTGTTGCCATCGTGGCCCCTCCGCTGGGAACCGGGGTTAGCAGGTGATCCTGTGCTGCCCCTGTTTCCAGCTGTGCCAAAGGCCGTGTGGCTTGGGCAAGAAGTCAAGGCAAGAGGGAAGGTGACTCGGGAAGGCAGCGGTGTTGGACGCTCCTTGCTTTGAGGGGGCAGATGAGCAGTTAGAGTCCCTCGTGCTGTCCAGGAGCCAGAGCTCACAACTGCTCTTCATATATCGCATCTAGTCTCTGTGTAGCCCTTGCAGTCTCAAAGACTTTGTATTTGGCTTTCATTTTGTAAAGTTGTTTATAAATATTCATTAATGCATATGAAATGGAAAGATTACCCTATTTTCTATGAAGCAATGAGTGGCAGCACACTGATAAGTAGTCCTGAGGACTGTAAGACATTCTGTTCATCAGGACTTAGCAAACGATCTCCGTTCCCAAAAACCCAGCTCTGATCTTGCATGCACGTATAGACATTTATGCTTCCTGCGATGCATATTTGTGTGCCTGGGATGTGAAAACAGGATGAACATAGACGGTGAAAAGCTGCATGGACCTGTATTATGCTGGGAAGGAAGGAGGTTTGTGAGGACCTCACTGCAGTATTCCAGGGAACATGCTGGGAGCTTTGCTTTTCCTATGAACATGGGAAAGAGTATAGAAAGGCTGAAAAGTAGCTCAACAAGGCTACTTTTTCCTTTTTTTTTTTAATTCACAAATTACTTATGCAGAAAGAAATGGGCAGAATACAAATACCTGCCTGCAAGGCTTGTAACTCTTGGCTCCTTTTGTGCCTGCAGCTCCTGTTGCAGCCGGCAGTGAAGGATTTGGATGGTGGAACTCGGGTTTCAACTCGTGTAATTAGCTCCTCATCTCTTTCCTGGAAAAGGACCCGTCCTGTCCCCCCTCCCATGTCCTTATCCCAAAGCGGGGATGTAAGCCTGCTCACACAGCCCTCGTGCTCGCTGCGCACAGGCCGGAGATAAGAGGATTGATTGATCAGGCGGCATCTCTCCGTGGACCCGTTGGTGTTGGACGTGGTGCTGGCTGGATAACTGCGAGCAGAGATTAGTTATCCGTGTTTTATTTCAGGAAATGCATGGGATAATGTACTGCGTGCAGCTTGGAAAAGGTCTGTCCTGGTTCCAGTTCTATTAATGACCAAGATGATGCAATAGGAAGCAAGTTACTAAGCTGGGGAGGACTGTGTGCACCTCAGAGGTCACATCAGAAAAATAATCTTATAAGAAAAATGGATGTGATTCACTAGAGACAAACATGGGGACAGTCCCTCGGATTTCGGCAGGAAGCTTGTGAGGAGGGATCTGGATTTGTGGTTGTCACGAGCTGACCGTGAGTCAGCAGCGCTGTCGAACAGCTCTCAAATCCAGATCCGCTGCTGTGAGAAGCAGCCCTCCCGCTGGCCCTACTGCCTGCGGGACACCTGGTGTCCTCCTCCTGTCCCCGCCGCTGGGGAGGCCGGAGCACGGGCACCGCAGCCAGGTTTGGGCACGGGGATCCAAGGAGGGAGGTGACATGGCCTGAAGGGACTGACCTTCCTCGGAAGCAGGCTGATGGCTGCTGCTATAACAGGCTTCAGGGCACTAATCTCTTCCCATATTTCTGCTGCAAAAGCTTAAATTTCATTAATTGTTAAATATGAGGGGAAAGCATATTGCCAGGCTTGGAAGCTCTCGAATAGATGGTCTGAGAGCTCGTGGGTTCTCTTTGGCAGCCTTCAATATCCGGGCGGCAAACTTGTCCGGAGTTACCGTAAGCTTGCAGCCATGTGTCCCTTTGAGCCCAGTGTGTCCTGTGAACTGTGGTTGATAAGGACTATAGCACTGATCAATCACTGCTTTTGTGGAAGGGAAAGCTGTCCCTGAGCTTGGTGTGTCGTTTGCTTGGTAGACCCAGGGTCTTTAAACCCTGGGAGCTCAGGGGGTGATGCCAAGGGCTGGATAAAGGGAGATGGGGCTGCGTGTCCCGTCTTTGTCCATATCGGTGCTTCTCAGGCTCGTGCTGAGTACAGAGGCACTGAAAGCCGTGGCAAAATCCTTGCATTTCTTTGCTCCCAACGTTGGGTGCTTCCAAGGATGCAGCGGTGAAACTGCACCCAGGGCTGGTGTGCTGGGCTGTTCCTGCAAGGAGCGGCTCTCCTGGGGAGCCTGGCACGGCCGGGCACGGCGCACAGGTCAGGGAGGAGGACCTGGATGTGCTCCAAGGGGAGCGCAGGGCACGCGTGGCCACCGTGCTGGCGCTGCTGCCACCTCTCCGCTCCTGTTGGCACCGCTCTTCATAGGCCCGCGTAATAACCTGAGTCAATGAAGTGATCTAAATTAGAAGTAATCATTAAAGAAAATTATTATTTTTGCTGAGGTTGTTTTTGGCTTGGGTCTGGTTGCCTGCTTGAACCCGCACACAGCTGTACCAGCCCGAGTGGGATTTCCGAGCAGCACAAGGAATGACTGGAATGAGGGAGGTTAGAGGATGCCTGAGCTCTCACTAGCGCCAGGAAAAGAAACAGGGGAAAAAAACTACAAACTAGAGCCCGAGTGCTCCCATCCTGGCAGCAAATGGCTCCAGGAGAGCAGCCTGCGGCTCCAGGGGTGCACGTAGCACGCAGGTATCTTGTTGGGTACCACGTGTGATTTGTATTCTGTCGGCTGTGTAAGCATTAAATTACATGCTGTTATAGTCTTGAAGGGAGGTATTTGAAACTATCTGAACTTTAATGAAAACAAGATTTCAATTATTCTCGTAACGATAAGAATGAAAGTTTTCCAGTTTATCTAGAAAAAAAGCCCTGTCCTTTAATGAACCTCGGTGATTAGAAATGCACTAGCCTATAACTGAATTTCTAATGAATAATCTATAGATTTAGTAGCTTCTGTCTTCCCCTTGTCCTTTATAAAGTTCCCAGTCCACTACATATTCCCCCTGTGCCCTCACAGAGCGCTCTCCTGTGGGGCCATATGGCCCCCTTCCTCCAGCGATTAATGGGATCGTGCGCCGAGGCCCCTGCATCTTTGGGGACTGTATTTTTGCTTGTGGTCTTGTCAGAACACGTAGCATTTCAGGATGCAATCTCTCACATTTATCCACTGAATAACAATTTGCTTGAAAGACAGTATAATAACATAATTGTGCAGGACTTACAGCAATTTGGCCTGTGCTTTTCCTTTTTTTTTTTCTTTTATTTTTAAAATGGAAGACTTTTATTCCCCTCAAGCTGCTTGGGTCATTTTCTAGAACTAGTTTTTATGGCTGGATGCATGTTTCATGGATGCATGTAATCACTTTCTTGGCAAATATGTTTACAAGCGCATTATTTATAGTCATTACTTTCCCTGCGTTAAAGGTTAACATATTTTAAGGGTTATTTAAAAAAAGAAACATAAATCCAAATAAGTAAATTTAAAGTCACCTGATGCTGATAGAGAAGTGGTAAGGAAGGAGGAAGAGGAGGGAGACTGCAGACCCGAAACAGTCAATATTTCTGGTTTTTGTGTTTCTTTTAAAAAAAGGGAAAAAAGCGATTAGGTACCAGTGCATTGATGTTGCTAGGCAGTGCACCTCTACTCCATTTGCATAAGCACTGAGCCGTTTGGAGAGTGTTTTAGCTAATTCCTGCTGAGGTTTTTCTGCAGAGGTGGAAACCATAGGCACTTTTTTGGAGCAAGTTCTGTGTGCATGGCTGTGCCTGGCACTGTGTGACACTTGGAAATGCCCAATTTCCCCTTCCCCATCCCTCACTATGTGCCCAGGCGCTTTGGAGCGGTCCTGGCTGCAGGATTTTCCATGCCGCTCCATGCTGGAGCGTTACCCCTGCGATGCCTGGGCCAGGTGATGAGGGTTTTCCTGTTTCTTCCTGTTGAGGAGATGGCCGGGAAGGGACTGACACGTGAATCCGCCCTCAGCTCCATAAGAGAAACGTCACGTTGCTGTCGCTGCGGCGCACGTGGCACTCCAGAGGCAGGAGGAATTTCAGGCGTGAAAATAGGGCTCAAGGGTGTCAATGGAAACAGAAAGATGCTGGTGGTTTCGAGCAGCTCTAAGCAAGTCCTTGTCTGCATGTGATACATCCAGCAGAAGAGGTTGCTCTTCTGTGCATCGCTAAGATGATACTGAGGCTCCTCCAGCTGAAAGATGAGGGAGTTTTTTACTGATAGGGTTTAATTCTGCTAAAAAGTGAGGCAGGGGAGACACTGCATCATCTGCTCAGTATTGACAGCAGTGAGGGGGCATGAGGGGTTAAGGGAGCTGACGCGTTATTGAAGTTGGCAGGTAGTTTAACACGCAAATATTGTGGTGACTCGGGGCTTGCTTAGCTGCTTGGGAATTCAGGAGCTCGATCAAACCTTATTTGCCCTCAGCGTAGCAGAAAGGGAAGGTAGAGAGGGGCTGGTGGTGCTTAATCCCCCTCAGTGTGGTGCAGGGACTGTAGATTTTACCAAAGCTGCTAAATTCCTGTGGTTTGAGGCACATGATTGCAGAGCTCGTGGCAACGATGAGTCTGCGAAGGGCCAGCACCGCGTGCTCACCTGCCCCAGTGTCCAGGGTCACAGCAGCAGATCCGCGCGTGTCTACTTTGACAGCGCCTCCGCGGGTAAAACTTGTCCCAGACTCCAGGGAACCTTTGGAAACTTCTTTCTGTCCTCCTGTCTGAGCCTAGGGTGCAAACAGGAGTTTGGTGCTCTCAGCCCTGCCCCGTGAGCAGCAGCTGGCCGGGGCAGGTGGTGCTCGGGTCATTTCTGTCTCCCCACCTGCTGAATGTACTGCCAAAAATCCGGCCAGAGGGGCTTTAATACAGAAAATGCCACTCTGGTGCTGCTGTTCAAGAAGCTTATTTGAGCTGACAGTGATAACGATGAGAGGGTAACATGAGCTAAATCTAGAAAGAATCCCTCAAATATCAGCACCATGGAGGCATTTTGTCTTTTTGGCTACTCTGATGAGGAGGAACTGATTTACTGCAGGGAAACCAAACAAATTATCATCCGTTGAGCAGCTTTTGTCCGTGTCCCATCAAGTTAAGTTCCTCGAGGTGTGGAGGACAGCAGCTGTACCCGCACTGTGGAAGTACCTGGAACACTGCAGTGCTCCGTGGTACAGGAATATAAAAATAGCGAGTAGGCAAGTAGGAGCTGTACTGATATATAGGGGTTTAGCCGCTTGGCATGCGAATGGGTGCAGAGGTGCTGGCCCCCCTTCCTCGGTGTTTAATTACATTTCCCACATGACATTTCTCTCTCCTTGACACATCCCATCATTCGCCTCAGTGGTGATTGTCACCAGCCCCCCGGCATCTCCTGTGCTTGTTTGAAATGTGAAGCCGTTTGTTTGGGGAAGGCCCTTTTTTCTCCTCCCTGCTGCCCTGATTTCCCCTACGACTTAGTTGAAACACTCAGTAAAGTTTTCATTCTCATAAACAAGCTTATTCTCCAGATAGGCTTTTCCCAGTTGTCCCAGCCCTATTAGACACGTTGGTTTCCATGCCTTTGTTACCTGCAAAGGAAGTATGTTTGACACGGTATTTTTCTAGCTAGAAAAGCATATTTATATCCCATTCTGAATAGAATACAGCTGTTATGTGTGCCGAGTTTGAGCTGGTGGAGGTTTTTTTCAAGGAGACACTCTCTCATGTCTAAGTGTCCAAACACAAAACTCTTCTGTGTACATAATATATTAAAAAAATGACACCAGCTTCTTGTCTTCTGGAAGACAAGGGGGCTTTTATCATTTTTAAAGGCCTCTCAAGGAAACGAAACAATGAAATCACATTGGTTTATTTATACTGCTGCTGTTGTACCAGTATCCTGTTTAAACGGTTTCATTCCAGAAAAATAATTCATCTGGGAGGTGATAGCAACAAACCTTGTAGGGATGGGACTAATGCTGGGCCTATAGCGCTGCCCACACTCCACAATTTCATCGTTATTGCCGAAAGCTACCTGGATGAAGTCTCTAACATTATTTTAGTAATGAAAATAACTTTCCCCATGATGTTGCCAAACAGTGTTGAAGAAGTGATTTCACCTTTACTTAGTCACTGCTGTGCCAGCAGATGTCCGGTTTCTGCCTCCCTAATTGCCTTTTAAACTCTTCCGCAGCAACTCGTTAAATATTTCAGGAGATTCCAGGCTCCACGGTATTTTTACCTCGTGGCTCAGGACTGAAACTTGGCTAAGAGATATAGATTGGGTGTAAATCTGGGAAGAGGTTGAGGTTGAGGGTCTCTGGGCTCCTTGTGGCCGTGTATTAGCTTGTCCCCTGTGAACTGGGCAAGGGGACAGGGTATGGCGCGGTGTTCCTGAGGTGCCTAAAGCTTGGAGAGAGGTGGAAGGGATTTTGGGAGGCGCTTCCCAGCTGGGAGGGTGGTGGGTGCAGAGCAGGAGCCACCACAAGGAATAACGAGACCTTCGGGTGAACCCGGCAGCCTCCTGGATTAAAGGCAGTCGCTTGGGGGCAGAGACTTGGGCACTGAGGTGGAGCGCTCAGCGCGACACGGTGGTGAACGCGTGATGGCTCCTATTGATCCGGGTCTGTGCACGCCGCGTGTGTATTGGATTTCAGAGGTGATGTGCTGGGCTGGCGGGGAAGAGCGGACGGTTTCAGTGCTCTGCCTGACAAGTAGATGCAGTCATAAGAGCAGCAATTGCAAGCCATTAAGCGCGAATAGATCTAACTGCCTGGGGCAATTAGGGTGCTGCCCTTCTAGAGGGTCCTTCTGTCTGAGCAGGGAAGAGACTCTTCTGAGCTGGAAAAAGTAAAGCAGAACTTAAACCTGCCAAGCCCTTGTCCTTGGCTCTGCGTATATGAATATATTAATGTATACATGCACACATAGATATGTATGTGTTTGTTCTCATAAATACACACAGGAATGCCAGAGAAATCTGAAGAAAAATGGTACTCTTGACAGCTGGCAGCAGATGCTGAGATTCCGTGTCTTGAACAGATAAACCCACCAGGCTGGATCCCAACAGATCGCTAAAGAACATAATCCCAAAAAAGCCCGTCAGCCTTCTCTTGTACTGGAGTGCAAGATACATGAGACACCAGCTATTCATCTTAATCTTCTTTAATTCCTAGCAAAACAGAACTATTCCAAGAGTGCTTTTAGTCTCTTTGACCTTGGGCCCAGGTTCCCTAGGGATCTGTGCAGCTACTCAAAACCTTGTTGGATTTGTACCATTTGTACAGTGCTAAGTGGCTGATAGGATATCAGGGTAGTGTATTTTGAACACGTTCTTAAAGTGAGTTATGGTTAACCTGGAACATTGCAAGAAGATGCGAGAGCAGCATTGCCACTGGCTGTAGTACATGGGTGGCCTTAGGGACGTCGGACTTCGTTAATGGAAAACTCTCACATTCTCTTGCCCTCCCTCACTTCCTCAACCACCGTTGAATGCAAAATCCTCCAAGATGTTGGGGAAAACTGCAAAAAATCTCTGTGGATACAAAGGAAGAAGGGGCATAGATATGAAAAAGAGCCCCCATCTTCACCTGCAATCTGCCATTTTACCTAAGATGCAATAGTGAGTGCAGTAAATTCAGTGGAGGAATATCCATGGTTTGGGGAATTCCATCCTCATTGGTATAAATGGGTAGATTTCAGCAGAGTTATTCTGCTTCAAAATTGTGCAATTTAGTAAAGCAGTGGTCTTCTACTTCTTTAGAGCTGTGTTTATCAGAGCACTTAGGATGAAATTATATCCTTGTTGAAGTCAATGGCAAAGCTCTCACTTATTTTGATGGTGTCAGATTTCATCCATGGCAAATTGCAGAACATTATAGAATTCAGTCAGATGTAATCAAAATATAAATGCAAATTGGTATCATCTCCTAATGCAGAAAATACAGGGGGAGTATGTTGGTTATGGTGGTCTGAAAGACACATCTGTGCGTATTTTTAATGCACCTATGCTGTGACGAACAGATTTAGACCCTATCTTATTATGGTCACAGGGGAGAGATGTCTACGTTGATGTAGTATGATTATTTTTGCTTATTCTGTGTGCTTTCATAATAATACATTTAGGGATTGTGATGGACACACCAGAAAAATCTGTGTTTTTTGCTGTGGTTTCGGGCCCCAGTGACCTTGGTGCTGTAGCAGGTGGTGCATCAGGTGAACTGTGCATGGTGAGAGACAGGTAGTCTAGTTCTTTGAGAACCCGGAGAGAAGAAGAAGTGTTTGTGCACATTATCTGGGAGTTACTGACACAGGAAGATCAGTGGGGTTTTGATGAAGGACTAGCTGCCTCAGAGCCCTGTGTAGATCTTTGCAAATCAGTTTTATATTGGATAGTGTTTTGAGGCCATTCCTGATGATGCAGAAACACCTATCTGGAAGCTCTAGAGAACTTAATCTTTTTTTCACTTGGAATCAGCAGGAGGAAAAATAAATGTCTTTTTGGGATAGTGTGCACAGTGATGAGATAATTTAGATGATGTATTTGGTCTGATCAATTAATTGGAGAAACTATTGTTGAACTGGTGGGTAATGACATTGTTAACCACAACTGCTGTTTTAAAACTCTGTATTTAAAACTGTTGAGGGGTTTGACCTTCTCTTGCGATGGTCTTTCAGCTTGGGGACCTCCGAGTGAGATTTTGGGGTCTGCTCAGTCTTTTGGTCCTCAATTGTCTTGGGAACAAGGGAAATTTCCTCACTATTACTTCAGCCATAGAAGCACCTTTAAAGTAACTATTTCTGCCAGCGCTGTGAACCTCCTCCCCTAGGGTTATGAGTTAAAATTTCTTCGTGGATGTCTACTGTGGTCAGAGGAGAAAAGTCCTTAATATTTTTCTTTAAAAAAGAGCTAATGGCTCATGCTGTTACTTATTACACTGTGGCACGAGATTGCTTCCACTGGAGGAGTTCCCTTCCCTCGCAGCGCGGATTGGAGGTGAACCCGGAGGTAGGAGCTTCTGCCTCAGCTCCCTGTAAATCATGAGAGCTGCAGTGGGGTTTTTAATAGTTAACTGCTCCAGTGTCAACATATTGAGCTGCAGGGTGTCCCTAAGTGTTGTCAGTTACCCCGGCGATAAAATTTTAAAATCTCTCATAGGAGAGAGGCTGCACTCACAGGATGGAGATGGGGAGGAGAGGAAGGCGGCGGGTTTTACCTTGCTTTACCTTCCGAAACATAAGTGAGCGCATGTGGATGAAGGGAGAGCAAGTTCTAACGAGGGGGAGTATCAGCAGAAGGTGAGAGCAGCTCAGGCTGCGCTGCGAGTCTAAAACCAGGAATGAGGGCAGTAAACATCGCTGATATTAGGCAGCCAGATAACAGAAAGTTTAGGACTTAATAAAAATGAGCAATGTTCTTTCTTTGGGAACACAAAGAACTGTTTGGATTCGGTATCGTGTCCTTTCTTTGCCCTTAATCAGCTGCAGCGGAGGCTTGCAATTCAATACATATCGACTTAGAGCATATGCTGAAGTCAGAACTACTTGGGTTTCAAAACTTCGGTTGTCAGGAGCAGCATACAAATCTGGGTTAAGTTATCTGTTCTCTTAAAGCTACTTCTGCAGGGTAGCTGCACTTAATTCTAGCATATTAAACTCGGAGGCATTTAAAAATCCATGGATCTCTACCGCTGAGCAGCTTGTTGGAAGAGCAGCCGTGTAACTTATTGCAGCCCTCTGATTGCCTTGAGCAAGGCAGCGCCCGTGTCCATTAATCTCAGTAACATTATATACACATAATATATTGATAAAATGTTAATGACCTAACTTAATGCCAATAAAAGCGGGGAATGAGGGTGTGGGAGTTCAAAGTGTAGCACTCCAGCCCTCGGTCTCGCCGCTTGGCTGGTCGGCTTGCTCGCCGGGGCCTCCCCTCCCTGCGCATTGCACCAGGCTCCGCGCAAAGGCGCGCGCTGTGCTCGGGCTTTAAACCAGCCCCTCGCGGGTTCGAGGACGAAAAATGCCGTCGAGAGGGGCCAGTGCACGAGCGTTGGGATATGGAGATATCCTGTGCCAGTCTGTGCTGTTCTCTGGGCGCCTTCCGTGCACGGAGCTCCTTGCCGCATGGCGGAGCCAACAGGCAGCACCTGCCCGGCCACGTTGGCCGGCGCTCATCGAGCTGTCCCCAAGCGTGCCAGTCGCTTGGCCCTTTATTTAAGAGGCAGCTGGGAGCTTAACGAGTTTTCTGCCGGCAGTGAGAGCACACTGAGTTGAGTGGTCTTATTTGGAGGCTGTTTCTGGGACTATCTGCATTTGCCATCAGTAAAAACAGCAGCGAACTTCATTTTCCTTAGACTGCTGCTGAGACGAATCCTGCTGCTGTCGGTACCTATGCAGTACTGTAAATCTGGATGGGGTTCTCTCACTGCAACTCAGAAGAATTTAGTCTGGTATGATATAAAGGTTTGCAACTGTTTCAATTAAAACTTAAATCTGAACTTTGCAATGCATCATGTGGACAGAGGAGAAATAGAGCAACAAAAATCAATAGAAAAAAAACAGTTTGTGCTAATGACATTTCACAGTCCTGCCCCGCAGTGCGTTCCCGTTCGGGGAACGGGGAAGCCCATTGGCTCCTGATCTCTTACGTAAAGCGCAAAATGAAGAGTGTGTGCTGGAGGGCATCCATATAAACCTCATAATATATTTTAATTTTTTTTCCTTCCTAATTAAACCAAGCGAAGCTTATGGTGATCCTCATGGGATTTTCCTGAGAAGAGGAAAAATGAACTGAATCGGGATGCTGTATATCGAAGGTTAATTCTAATAAATCAGAAAACAAAGATCTTGTAACAGGGAAGTATTTTTTTTTTGCACTTACCCAATTAAATGTTAGAAGCTGGATAATGGAATAATTGTAGCTAGTCAATTGCTACAAAGTCATAATAGCTTGAGTACAGCTAAAACTCCAAGGCAGCAAAACGCCGGTGGTAAAATAATAAAACCATTATTTCAATAATAATCTCCAGTTAATTAGAATAAGGCAGTGCAGCATATTTTTAATACTAGACAAAAACAATTAGCATAGTACTTAGTAACAACAATATCCTTATTATCTGAAAGACAAAATAGGATTAATGCGGCAGCAAAGCATTGAAACCGTGTGTCAACAGAGCGCAGAGGAGGAACAGCTCTGTCAGTCGCCCGAGCCCCAGCGCGAGTGATGGGAACTGCTGCCTCCAGCGGAAGGAGGATGGTTTTAGCAGATGGACAGTTGAGTTTATTTCTAAATATGAACGTGGTCTTTTCCCTAGGCTGAATGGTTGTGTTTTCGGCCTGTACGGATAATTCTTCCCTCTCTTCTTTTTTTTGTTGGCAAAATTGAGGCATGATCTATCCCCTACACACCCCCATGAGTACAAAATAACTAAACGCTAAAGCTAGAGGGCTATTTAAATCATGTCTGACCTCCAAAGCATGGACTGGGGTACTCCGTGCAGTTACTCCAGTACTACCAGGCTGACATCCGAAGTCAGGGCTGTGCTGCGGGCGCCTTGTGTTTCAGAGCGGCGTTCCAATATTCAGACCTTGTCCCTCCTTGATTATAGGTGAAAAACGGCGGTGCATTTGGTTGCAATTGGGCATTGGGAGGCCGGGAATCCCTTGGGCACTGCAGCTAAGCCTCTTCCTAGCAGGCGTGCTGGGGGGACGTGTGGTCACGCTCGTATCTGCAGAGAACAGCCGGCAAGAAAAGTTGAGTTTGTCCTAAGTCTGCAGAGTCGCTCTCAAGATGATGGGATGAATTTTATCAAAAAGCTTTGGTGCTTTTGGCTGATACTGGCTCTTGGGCAACCGTTACGTTTTCAGGGTTTCAGGTGATGCAAACCTCATCCGCTCCCCCTCAGCATCACTGTTATCATGAAGGAAATGAGTGAGACAAGACTAAGCTAAACTAAAAAATCCACAACTACACAGAAAGCTGAAGTTCTCCAACTCCATTCTCCTGCCTCTGGTTTGCATTTAGTTTCTGATGCAGATCAGAAGGCTACGTGTCTTCTCGCCCTGTGTTTGCCAATTCAGGGAAGATCCAAAGTGCCCTTGGTGGATTCTTGCAGGATCAGACGTGTTTGGCTTACACTTTTCTCCTCAAATCTATCTTACTTGTTTATTATGGGATAAATCCATGGGGATGGAGTGGAGGGACAGCTGGCTGTGATCTTTAGAAAATTAGCTCTACCTTGAAAATCTTGGTCTTTTTGCTTTAATATATATATATATTTTATTGGGAAAACATACTGTACATGTTTGTATTCTGGCAGTTTTGCTTATTCATATTGGTTTAAAAAAAGGCTGTGGTTTTGAAGAAAAAAGAAATCTGTTTGTTCAGAGAAATTCCAAGCATTCCTGCGCAGCTACCAATATCTGGATTATAATATCTGCCACGTTGCAAAGATATTTTGCAATTTAAGCCTTGAGGCATAAATTCGGGAACTGCAGCATAGTCAATAAACTAAAAAATTGCTTGGTGTGGATAATTATGGCACTGATCTCGCATTATGCTTTACCCTACATGAGACCCTGCTGACTTGACAATGTTAGTTATTTCCTTTTCTTGTAATGCGTGTTGCACTGCTTTGGTCTAAGAACACTGGCCAAAAAACTGGGCCATGGATCTGTTCCACCGCGTCCTCCTGTTTTACAGTAGAGCTGTTTCGTAACCAGTAACTATCTTGGAAAAAAAAAATCTAAGAAATGTAGGAGGAAATGCTCTAGGAGCATCACTTTAATTTATTAGAATGGGATCTTAGCGTTTTAGTCCTTTTTTTGCCATCATTTATCACTTTCCTGTCTCCAGGAGTATCGTCTGACACTTGCTTGGGGCTTGTGGGGGTAGCAGAGAGGGGTAGGAAACTTCTCCCTTCTCCGTGGTGACAGTTTCCTCTTTAATCTGGATAAAGAAAGCGTCCTAATGAGATGTGTCCTATGATTAATTTGTAGCATTTTGCCTCCTGTTAATTATAACCCGCTGTCTGGGGAATCGGGAAGCGAGGCTGACGACTCTGATACAATCGAGCTGAGAAAATCAAAGCCTAGAAGCTAATTCCCGCAAACCGAGCTGCGAGGGAGGCGTCTCCCCCGGGCCCTTACCCTGGGTTTCCAGCAGCAGTTTTCCCTCGTGTCGGTGCGTTGCTCGGGATGGTTTCATGGTGCCATCAGCCGCCGCAGATACACGGATCCCATGGATCTGTCCTGACAGGAGCTGTTACCAGTGCTCATTTCTGCACCCCCGGAATGAGGAGCATCTGCTGGGAGTTCGTTGACCATCGAGACCCTGTAAAACCCTATATAAAAATCTTGACTGATCTTGACTATCACGCTGTCCTTTGCCTTAAGCATGGATGTGGTCTGCTGTCCAAGAGACGGCTCCTTAATGCTCTTTTACCTGGCATGGTATATATGAGAGGCATTGATTTTTATCCAGGAAATATTGCTGTGACTGAATTTCTGGGCATCTTGCTCACTTGTTCTGAGAATTCTCCACAATTTTCAGCAGGGTTTTGGGGAGAGGATGTCTCTGTCTTTTGAAGGACAACTCAAAGGAGCTGGCTGGGGTGTTCTGGTGGTGTTCAGTTCGGATCCTGCATTTTAATCCCGATTTGGCTGATGGCCCCTCCGATGGTACCGAGTAATGATTTCTGTGCTACCCATTTTTCCCCGATGCTGCCCATTTTTATGTGCTTTATAGCCTATGAGACACCTGTAATTAGACTTTTTTTTTTTTTTTTTTGTAGAAAAAGTTACTTTTCTCGCTTCTCATTCAATAGCTGTACCTACCTGGGATTCATAACACAGCAAAGGAAATATTAATTTAAAATAAACCCCCTTTTCTTACACTTTAAATTAAATTTAAAATGAAAGAAGGCATCTCCCTATTCTTCCTTTTGTTTTTAATACAAAGTATTCTAACATCATAAATAGAAATGTAATCTTATTAAAAGACAGGAGTGCTGCTTTATTAGAAACTTCTTAAAAACAATAATGTGCCAAATGGAAATATTAATGTAGCTAGCTGAAAATTGCAGATTTTTACTGGGGCACGGTCGTTTTAAAAAAGAAAATTAAAGCAGATGCATTCTGGAGAAGCCCAATTTCTGAGAGTGTGAAGCTTTTACCAGTGTCTCCTGGCACTGCATTTTTAACAATGCCTTTACTTTTCGGAAGCTGTTTAAATTAAAATCTACTCAAGTGTTTTTATAAGAAAGTGCAATGACTTCTCATCCACTTGTAATCAGTGCTGTTTGCAACTATAGAGTGGGGGGAAAAAGTATTAAAAAAATGTCTCAACTTGTCACTTAGGTGATACAAGAAAGTTGCACTAACCCAGAGGCCTTGGGATAATGTAAATGATATGGTGGGTGCAAAACACCTTCGCATTTCTCTCTGTGAGTGCAGAGAGAGCTGAATCTCGGCTGTATTAATGACCTTCCTAACCAAGAACAGCTTCCATCTCAGAGGATTTCTCTCCCTACAACCTGACTTATTCCATGTTGTCATTGGAGTAGAGGAACCATTTATCCTTTTTCCCCCCGTTTATTTTCCCTACCCTCAGAGCCAACTCTGATCTTGTTGTAGTTTGCTGGTAGCTCAGCAGATCTAGGTAAATTCACCTCTCATCTCACGTTGATACTGTCGAAACTCCTTTCTGAGCAATGCAGTGATAAGAGCAATGGACAAAGTGGTCTTCATGCCCTGCTATCATGGGTAACGCTAGTCGCCAAACGTGCTCTTTCATATCCCTTTATCAGTCTTTATTTTCCTGCAGCTTTAAAGCTAATCACATAGAATAAATGATATTTTACTAATCAGCATTAACTTTTTTACAGTGATTTAAAGTCCTGTGTTTTAGTTGGACTTGGTTGTCAGTTGGAGCTTGAGTATACAGATGCCTCTTTAGAATGCATCAGTTTGTTCATCAGAGAAATTACAATGTCAAGAGCCTTTTTTTTTCGCTTCCTTCTGAAATTTTGATGCGTGTATTTGAAGAAGTCATGAAAGGATTTAAATCCGAAGCTGAAAAGCCTGACTGGAATTGATTGCTTTGAGCTGCTTGTTTACCAAATAAGAATTGAGGGTTAAAAAAGAAAGGCGACAACTTTCCGATTGAGCTTCTCTTGAATAGTTTTGCATTTGATTTCTCTGGTAAAGACTAGTGTATAGGAAGAATGTCAAGCAGAATAACAGTAAAAGCGTATTTAACGGTGAGCAACTTTTCAGGGAAAACTCGCTTTTGGTCGCCTGTGTCGCGTTGATATTAAGTTCTTTGTAGTTGTACGATGCGGCTTTGCAGATGCTTACAATGAACAGGGCTAATGCTCTTGCACAACAGGCACTGATGCGCTGTCAGTTTTTAATGCGTTACTTATTTAAAAGAATTTCCCTTATTATAATATACTTTAAATTGCTTGGAGTAAGACTGAATATCTGTTGTGAGATTAATAGTTTTTTTTTGTGGACAAACTCGAGCATGGGATGTTGCCATAAAGAAATCTTTCAGACATTATATAAAGGGATAAATCTGTTTTTAACACTGACACCAGCTGTAGAAGGGAAAGAAATATTGTTACTGTTTACAATGAACAGAAGCATAAAATATGGAGATAGTAACTGTGAAACACCCACGCGCCCGCACTCCTGCATCTCCTGGCCCTCCTTTGGAATCAGTACTCCTGCTTCTCCGGGCCGTCCCTGTTGGGAAATAAGGATTTAACAAAAATTTTACAAGGTGGTAGGAAAAATATGATCCCAAACAGTTGGATGTGCTGTGCCATGGCAGCCAGGTATAATATTCCTTGGAAAGTTGTTTTCCTATAGCGTTAAACTTTCTGTGGGTGTGTTGGGCTCTTCTAGGCTTAAGTACGTGTTTTCTATGTTAAATATACACATTTTATGCAAGGAGAATATGTATTTTTATTGTTAGTAGTAACAAAACCTCTTGGTTGTGAAGGGAGAAACTTGCAGCAGTTGTGAAAGGTGTTTTGCAAGTTGGCTGATTTCTTTGGGGTCTTGACTTAGTCTCTGGTCCTCGTGCCACAGTCCACGCGGTCCGGGAAGCCAGGCACAGTGTCCCCAACCCTGTGTGCGCCAAGTGCCCTCCCTCAGGCCGTTGCTCATGGGACTGTGTGCGCTGGAGTGGGGTGGAAACCCCTTGTTCCTCATGGAAGTCTCCGTCTCCTCCTCCTCTCATGTGCGTGAGAGCACTTCTGTCCTGGAGATCAATGCTTCTGAGTGCTCTGAATCCACCTCGTTATGAGACTTGGTATGAAAATGGATGTATGAAACGAGGAGGTGTGCAGGGGAACCCTTGGGATTTGAGAGGATGTGAACAATGAGATTGATTTTGAAGATAGTTTGTGTCTGCAGCAGTCTTGGCCCTTTGCATTCCTCAGACCTGATGGGAGTCCTGGCAGTCTGATAGTGTTGATCTGTCCCTCGTTAATATGTCCTCAGAGATGTCCCTTTTCCCATGTATGTGACGAACCACTAATGGAGAACATTCAGGTTGCCTAGTGTGAATGCCAGCTGGTAGTTGAAGCAACTCAAAAATGTTCCATTTGCCCGTCTTGCCTTTTTGACAATGAACAAAAGATGGGAGCAAATAATGTAGGGTCTATAGAATAAGAAGTTACTTGAATATCTTCAGGACTCCTGGAAGACATGGTGCGACACAGAAGGATAGTGCCCTCTCCTGCTTTCCCCCTCCTCATCCTGAATTTTCATTAAAATTCCCTTTTTTTTATTATTATTATCATTTATTTTTGAGTAATGGGTTTTAAACAGCAAGTACCACAACGATGGTGATTTTGCAAGCACCATCTGAAGCAGAGTTATCACTTCCAGTGTCTCTGTGCCTGTGCAAGGGTAGTAATTGCCTTGTGCAGTAGCATTGCAGCATGAGCTTTCATCTAATTCATTATCCACCCTGATGCTCAAGTGTTTCTGCATTACTGCTTGCGAACAGCAGTCTCTCCCTTCATTCCTGCATGATTATTACTGTTATTTCCCCCCTTGTCTTGCAGTCAGTGTCTTCAGCAGGATGTCTCACAGCAGCCCATTCCTCCAGACTTGCCAGGTAGTTGCGTATTTTTGGGGTGTTTTTGCTTGTTTGCTTTTCATCACAGTTTAACATGGTTTGTGTTTGCGGAGAGTGGAATTAGCAGTATCCTCCAGACAGTTAAATTGGATGTATAGGCAAGAGCAGTGACCCCCTTCCTTCTCAGACTGTGCTGCATAACGGCTCCACATGATTATAAAGTGTGTATCATCACGAGCAATTTTTACCTATTTTCTTCATCTGAACTCTATTACTGGTTTTCTGTTCTTGTTGCTATAGACCTTAATACTCATGTTCATAGCAGTGTGGGGTTTTGTGCAGAGATTTTTTTATTTCATGCTCTAGGACATATGACCAAGGAACCAAGCATTCATTTTGGACCCTAAATAGCACCAGGCATTCCTGCTGGAAAATATCCAGAGAGCTTCTTGCCTGGGTGAAATAAGTGGGGAACTAGAAAGCAAAAATGAAAGTTGGGTTAATTTTACAGATCAGCTCTAACATTTATAGTGTCTTTTCCCTTTGAACAAGACAACTTGCTCGGAAGGAAGGGAGAGAGCTCTCTGAAAGGTAGGTCATGTTTTTGGGGCATGTATCTCTGCCTAACAGTTTGTTCAGTCAGCACAAAAATCTCCTTTTCTTTTCGAGGTTTATATTTTGGGAAATAGATATGGATGAAGCCCTTTGCTGAAAAATCTGTGTGTAATGCAAGCTGTCAGCGTTTTAAAGAAAAGGACAAAAATACCCCATCTTGTAGCTCACGAGCCAAATTAAATACACTTTCATACAAATAAAAATGTGGGCTTGTTTGCTTGACTCTGTTTAAGTTTGATCTTTAAATAATTTTTGTGGATCTGCCTGCAATGGCTTTATGGCTGCTGTTGCATGTTGGAGAGAGTAAATCTGACCACGTGTGGGCAGTTGATCTGAGGCAGATCAACTGTGCAGAGGGCAACAAATTCAAAGTCACTTCTAGTGCTGGGGGCACATGTGGGGTTGTGATTTTTTTATTATTATTTGTTTTTCTTCTGTCTTTTGGAAGAAGGTGCAGCCATAGATATTGGAACCTGAGTGAAAGATGTCCTACAGTGCGACTACAGCATTTAACTTGTTCTTCCTAAATGGCTCTTTACTGAACTACCTTCTGCATTAATTTGAGAGCTTGAACCAAATAACCAGGACAAGACTGATGTGGCCTCACATTATTTCACACAGTCGATAAATTTTTAAATGGGCTAAAGGACATAGGTTAAAAAAAAATCACTTTGTCTAAAAACGAAGCATTTTTAGTAGCTGATAAGACCCCTGTGTCTCAAGACTCCGTAGTGGGGCAGATCTGATCCTGTGCCACGCATGGGAGCAGCTCTGGGACCTTCGCACAGCTGCGGATGGTGAGAAGAGGTCACACACCGAGCAGCTGCTGCACAGAGCCCTTTGCCGTGTTCATTTTGACCAGACGAGTCATTCTTCTAAGATGCTTCTTGGTACATGCCTTAGGAGACTGTGTTTTGGAAATGGAGAAAGGCCTTAATGTAATAAAGTGAATGCTGGCGGTGAGCGTGGGCAAATCCTCTCCTAAGGAGAGAGGTAGAGTTGATGGTTTTGCTGGTGTTTGGGTGGTTTGGGCAGTATTGCTAGCTTTGCTTAAATGATACCTGGTGTCATTCTGCAAATTTTTTTAGTAGCAAAACTACAGAATGCTCCACTAAGGTTGCATTTATTTGTTCAGCAGTTGTCCTTATGGTGCTGTGCGTGTATCTCACTATGTGAGACTACATTCATGAGGCGAGTGTTTCCCCACACGTTTCTACCTCATGTTCTAACACCGGCAGGTTGGTTAGTTCTGCAGTAAGAGGTGTAGTAAAGACCCCCTCTTGCTGCTTCTGGCTTCCAGCTTTCGTTCCGTGCTTGACTTCCACCTGGGGAAGTGTCCCAAAATGCACTAGAGCCGGCTCTGGGAGCAGTCGTTTTGCCCTGATCCCGGGTCTGGTTGTCCTGGTTAGCTCTGACCTGGCTGCTCTGCGTAGCACAGAGCTGAGTTTACCCGTTATCCCCTGGGTCCGCTGTGATCCCGCTGGCCCTGCTGAGAGCATTGCTTCCCTAGGGAGCTCGGCCTCGCTTGTGCCCCTCTGTTCTGAGGTTTTATTTCTGTGTTTGCGTGAGGCATCATTATGAATAAAATTCTGAGGTGATGTGACCTCTCTGAAGCGCAGCTGTGAACAGGACGAGGATCCCTCCTTTTGAGAAATGCAGATAATGATGGTTAACAGAAGTCAGAGGGACTGTGCAGGATGCACGGGCCCGGCGTTTTCAAGGCTTCAGAATTTTCAGTTGCTCCCAATTATTTTTTTGTCTGACTGCTTAAATCAGAGATGTCTGAAAGGAGTCTGATTTTCAGGATGTGCTGTGCCTTAGTCTTTAAAGTATCTCAAATGAAATGCCTAGAACACCAGTCTGAAAAACTTTGTTTTTCAACGGCATGCAGGGGGGTGTCGGAATGGTTCAGGGGGTGAAGGTTTATTCTGGGTTTGAATCGGATGTGGCCGGTCTTAGTCTTTTTGTAGTTACCAGTGATGTGGGATGAGTGATGCTAAAGCCAGGCCCTCTAGCAGAGTTTCCTCTGGTGTCACCGATTTGCCAACAGCAGCAGTGCCGTCCTGGAGGAGTTCAGCTCTGGTCACGTCTTCTGCTCAGCATCTCTGTGTCTCCTCTGGGGAAGAGATGACAATCAGGACTTTTTCCTGACGAGCTGCTCATATGGTGGTAAATGTGAGGTTCCACACCATGGTCTGAGATCCCTTGGTCTGAGTATTCCACAAATGCTCTGGCAGGAACCCTGCAGCAGCGCGTGGTCCTTGTGGGAAGGAGGCTGCTGCGGTCAGTTTAATTTGTGTTTATTTAACCTGAAATGGGAATTCTTGGCACTGATGGTCTTCTGGCCAGCTCTGCTCATTCCTAGGAGAAGTGCTGCTGGTCCTGCCAGTTGATGTCAACGATCCAAAATCACTGTCCATGTCCTACCTTGCCCAGCTGGTGCCAAGAGTGCCACCAAACGCAAAACGAAGCCCTTTCTGATCCTGCAGCAGCATCTGTCTCTCCGTGGCCTCCCGAGCTGCCTTGTACGAGTGCCCTTCACGGGCCGCGGTTAGTGGGTTGTGAAGTTCCCTGGCTCTCGTGCTAATGAGCTTCACCCGTCTTGCTGCAGAGCCAGACGGGCTGCGAGAAAGATCCGTGGAAACCGGCCATGACGGGAGAGTTTGGGTTGCTGCTCCTCGGGAAGGCATCTGCTCTGCCTGAGAGTGGCTGGCAGCGCTTGGCACACACTGCGGTGCCTGTCCTTGTTCCGGATTTGCCTCAGGATTCCTCTGAATTACTGTTTTTTTATTCCCCTTAAACTCTATGCCTTGGAATGTAAGGAAAAGATTGCACTGAATCTGTTTGCTGCTGCTTATTGTATCAGCTCTAAGGCTTATAGGAGTTGGGTTGTACTGATGCATTAGAATAAAGCAAAATGCATTGCATGCAACTCCTGGGCTTTGAGTGGAACAGGTTACCAAGGGTTAATGCGTCTGTTGACTGGTGTATTACTCATGTTTGGGACAAGGACTTTTAATTCCACTAGTTAAATTAATCCCCGCAGTTTGACAGCGTGTTCCTGGTCTATTTTTCATCTTCAAATTGCAGTCTGCTGGTTAGTCGCTGTAAAGGGCTGCTGTGCTCTGCATTTTTACTCTGCTTCTTGGGCCCTGCAGTGCTGCCACATGGTCCACGAGGCACAAGAAGAGCAGAGCGAATGGGACGAGACATCACGTCACTTTTGGGACTAGACCTGTGGGTTACGCTCGCATGGGAATTAAAGGGTTGGCTTGAGTGAGTGTTGTCTGGGGAAACGGCATCCCTTGGCACATGAAGGATTCAGGTGTCTGTTACTCCACACAATCCCAAGAAACTTCTGCTCGTAACTCCCCCATTACGTTAATGGAAGGTTTTTGTGCAAATTGCCTGTGCATTCATGGGGGAAGAGAGTTTGTCTTTTATCTGATAATCAGAAGAAATCACTGCAGCGTAATCAAAGGGGGAAGGCTCGCTCCGAATATAATTTGTTGATGCTGTCTGACCACCATATGTTGTTTTAACTTTCATCCTTTTTTTTGGCAAGATACAAAATAATCTCTGCAAAATATGGGAGTACATGGCTGAAGAGTCTATTTAAAAGCAATGCACTATTAAAATGGATTGGCTGTTCCTGAAATATTTCTAGATTTATTTGTTGTCAAAGGTGGTAAAGTATTTGAGGCAAATGGCCTAGTTTTGTTTAGAGAGTTGCCTCTGGAAGAGCTTAGAGAGATGGATTTAACCATTTTTTATTTTAATTGTTACACACTATAAATCAGTTTGCTATCAGTTATTTTCTTTTCTCTTTTTCCTTTCTGGTCCACCTCACTGTTTATTCTAGCAAACTGCCTGGAAGCCTCAACTCTCTCAGCTGAGCATGTGGTGCACTGAATAGCTGTAGTGAATGCAGCTTACCCTGTTCTTCTTAGTACAGTCCAATTAAAAATATAGTAAATGCACTTAGATGAAGACTTTTTTTTCCCCTCAAAGCTGCTTGATTTGCAGGTGGCCGAGAGTCTCTGCTGACTGATCTGTTAAGGTCTGCTAAAGAGATGATACAGGAACCCTTCAGGGATGTTTATATGCTTCCCCCATTCCTCCATTTTAAAATGCATTGCATTTTCTTCAGGAAAATAGGGGTTGTTTTTGACTGCGTACAAGCCTCTTGTCTACAAGCCTCTGCTTGATGCAGAACTAATCGCTTACGTTCCTTACAGCTCAGCACTGGGCTAAATGCTCTCAGGATTTTATTCTTGCCCCTCTGTTTTAGGAGTTTCCTTCAAATTCTGCTAGTCCAAGCCTGGCTCCAGCAGCTGGTCGGGCTTCCAGCAGCAGCACCTGAAACGTGTCCACATTGGGGACTTGGGCTAAATGGGTTCGGAGTGAGCTTAGCCTGCAGTGGCAAACTGCTGAATTAATATTAGTTGGGCTCCGGGTGCACCTGGGGGACTCCGCACCGTTTTAATCAGAATAGTTGAAAATGGATTTGTGTGCTACTCTTCTGAGGAGGCTTAAAAGAATGAGAGTTTGGCACACAATCTACCTTGAGTTAATCTACCATCATAACTAATGATTTCACCGTTCAGACATAAAGTATCGACCTTAAAGGGTTTTTCTTACAGAGCTGATGGCTTGATTCTTTTTAAACGCTAATGCCCAGGGTATAATCTCTCTGAATAGTATAATAGCTTTATATTTAAGGTAGATTGGGGATAAAATTTTGTGTTTTCATGTGAGCTATGAATGCTAGTAACGTGTTCAGGCAGGAGCTACCTTATTTTACCTTTGAGGGTACTTATCAAATAATTTTTATTGGAAACTTAATATATTGAGACAGTGAATGGGAAGCTGATGAGAATGCTAAGGAACATCATGGCATTGCATTGCTTCTGCTGTCTGCAAATGCGCTGCATGGGCTGATTCATTTAGCACATCATCTGAAATCATGTAGTGTTCAGCACCGATTAAAATTATCTGAAATTAGGTGTAAGAGATTCCTCCGTGTTAGCTTTGAAGGATCTTCTGCTCATTGCCGAAATAGTCCGGGCAGGCACCGAGGCATCTCCACGACTGCAGGTGCTGCGCCTGATCGATGTCAATACCGCAGCAGCAGCCGGAGGAGCTGCGCGGAATTTAATTTCACGCTTGTGTATCCGAGTGTCAAATTGGTCCCCTTCTCTTTTAATCGTGTATTTGCAAGTCTCAGACCATGTATTCTGGTATTCATTACTCCTCTGCCATCAGCGCTGGCGTGATGTATCACACCGAGCCATGCAGGGAGGGCTCTTTTGCCATCCCTTTTCTTCCTCTCTGTCTCCAGCTCTGGGTGTTTGTGCCAGCAATTTGTGCCTCCTCTTCCTCTATTTTGTCTGTTTTATTCCGAGCCTTCTTGGACCGTGCTTCTCCCCCTCCTATTTTCGTGACTTCCCCGCTTGTCCAGGGCTCCCAGAAAAGTGCAGCCTCCCTGTTTCTGCTCTGTGCTAGACCTGGCTGCTCTCCAGCATCCAGTTCTGCAGGAGGGGAACAGGAAATCACTCTGCTCTTCTCTGCTCTTGAGCTGTTAACCATCTCCCCCCTGAAAGACAACAGTGGGAATTTGTAGTGATTTGGTGTCTTAACTCTCATTTCGATTAAAAATTGTTCTGATCTTGAACACCAGATGGTCTTGGTTGGGTTTGTCTGAGTCACCTTCACGATGGCTTTGGGAACTGTGGAATGAGAGTTTCACAAAAATAAGTTAACTGTGTCCTAAATGGCTGGGGCTGAAGGAGATCTCCCGGGTGTGTATTTCTTCCAGTGAAAGAAGCAGTTTCAACAGCTGAAATACCTGGTACATCTTTATTGGGACAGTCTAAGGGGCTAGCAGGAAGGCCTTCTCCAGTGAGAGATGCTCTCGCCAATATCCACTTGTTCCCAGGGTTTATTCCAGAGGTCCCACTGCAGGAGTGTGTGGCCACATCCTCTGAACAGAGCAGAAAACGGAGCCATCCCAATAAAGAGGAGGCTTTTGTGGAGAGACAGTCCAGTTACCTTCTCGATTCATAGCATAGCTGGAGATTTTGGCTTTCCATCCTTTCTGGAGGTCTTCAGGAAGGACATATCTATAAATGACTAACGATTGGCACATTATCACCCTTTTGTAAGGGGGGTGACATTCACATTGATCTGCCAAGCAGGTGATTGCAGGATTTTAGTTAGAACAGAATGTTCCAACTTGTTTTCTTCTGTTTTCTTCTTTCTTCTTTTCTATAGTCCTACAGGAGATACTTAGCAATGCAAGTTACAAGTGTCTTTCCATGCTTCTTGTGATGAATCCTTGAGCTCCCCTCTTGGTTTGTGGTATCTTTTTTGGTAGAATTAAATTTATGTGTAAGATACCTCTTCCCCTTTTAGAAGTATGTATATAGAATAAATAAAGAAGTACTAACTTACAGAAATATAAAGTGTCTATGCAGGAAACTAAAACTGTGTTTTCAGAAGAATGTCAGGTTTTTAATTGCATAAATAAGATGCTGACTTAAGCAAATGTTCCATTTCATATTAAAGTGAGGGATTCATGAAGGCTGGGATTTGCATAATTTAATTTTCTGCACAAAGCATACCGAGAATCAATAGAAAGCTTCACAGCCCTACCATAGTTGCCATGTGAATGTTCTTTGATGGTTCAAGCTGAGAGTACAAAGGGTTTTTACAATTTGTTTCAAATGTTATGCACTGACCTCTTCAACAAATATAGATTTTTGACATAGTTTCTCTTTTTCTTCTTTTCTGATTTGCAAGGCAAGCAGAAGGGTTCAGCAAGCAGATACCTGCATGACCACCTTACCCCTTAGAGGTGGTTGCGTGGTGACCTCCTGGCTGTAGGAATCAGCTTACTTGGGAAGGAAAAAGGCATTTGCTCCCTCTTTCTGAGTGTGACCAGAAGGAAGTTACTGTAGTCTGTTAAAATAATGCGGAACTTTTTAGTGTATTTCTCAGGGCAAGTGATTTTAAATGAGCAATTGGGACGGTTTTTCTGAAAGCCCTTCCATCTACCCGAGTTACTTCTGTTTAGTTCCTTGGGACTTCCACTGTCTTTGGTATTTGCGGGTTTTTTTTGCAGGGATTTGGGTCCCCACACTCCTCATCCGTTATCTTTGCTGAGTGAGTGGCAGTTACCTCCCCTCTGCATAGAGATGCTAGGATAAGCCAGAGAGATGCCTGAAAATCTTTGTAGCATAATCTGTTTTAATGTTTCTAGCTCGCAGCCTGGAGTGAAATAGAGTTCAGAAAGCTGCCAAGAAATTTGGAAAACACATTCAAATCAGAGGCTCATAATTAATTGCACCATGTACCTTTGCTTGTACAAGAAGAGATCTGACACCAGCAAATCTGTAACGTCTTCCCTGAGATTTCTAGACTTTCTCTACCTATTTAGGCTTCCAAAAAAAGCAGAAATCAATGATCCATGTTGCAGAGTGAATGTTGTGTATAAAGTTGAGCATATGCACTCCTTGGACACTCTACTGCTGTGGCATCAAGGAGGTGTCACCCAGAAAGTACCCCAAATTGGGGGAAAGCCAAATTCTGAGTTTTTGGTGCTTTATGTTCTGTAAAGGTCTATAACAAGCCCTGCTTACAGCCCTGCTGTAATTGGCTTGAGAATAGATGGGGATATAATGCTCGGAGTGGATGCATGCAGGTAGCGAAGCTTGGGAGGGTTTTCCAAGGTTTTAATTAGAATTATTCAGCGAGTCCCTCACTGATCAAATAAGTGGTTTGAGATCAGTTTGACTTGAATTGCTGGAGCCAGGTGGTGTGTACTCGCTCTTCACATTCTGCATCTAAGGCTTTTTTTTTCTCTCTTGCATGTCTTGTAACACAAAGCTCTTCAGCTGCAGCGAAAGGTAGAATTCATTAGAATTCTTTTTTTCCTGACATCTGAGGATTTGCACACCTCTAGCTTGGTTCAGTCAGATGTATAGAAACAACAAACAAATTTGCATGGGGAAAAAAAAAACCAATGAAAGCGATGCCTAAGCTATTCCTTGTAAAGGAATAAAAAATCATTAGCTGAATAAAGGAAAAAAATAAAATGCAAAAAATTCTGGGATGCAATGTAGAATGCCTGCTTTCTTGTTTTGGTTCCTGCATGTGATTTGTTCTGTTCTTGGAGTTTAACGAGGTTTGATTCTTCGGTGACCCCGTACTCTGCCGTCACAAGGCATCGGAGCTGCTGCCCGTGGGGTGTTGGTGCGCCTTACGCAGCCGCCCTGCGGCCGGAGGGCAGCGCCGCGTCCGCTCCGCTCCGCTCGAGTCGCGATGCTGCTCGAGCCCTGCTCGAGCTGAGACCGTTGGCACTGCACCGAAGGCACCAGGTCTGGGGCGCAGAGCGGGTTTCACAGAATGGTTGAGGTTGAAGGCACCTCTGGAGACCATCCAGTCCAGCCCCTGCTCCAGCAGGGACACCCAGAGCAGAGGCACAGGGCGGCATCCGGGTGGGTTGGAGATCTCCAGAGCAGGAGCCTCCACAGCCTCTCTCGGCAGCCTGTGCCAGGGCTCGGGCACCCTCATAGCAAAGTTCTTTTTTGCATGGAGATGTCTTGAGTTAGGCAGATCCTGTGCCAGGTATGGGCACCAATGAGTCCCGTTTAATGCGAATCATCTTTGGATGGTGGGTTTTCATGGCTAAAATAAACACAATTAACATACAATACAACCTTTTGCCTTTAGTTTTAAGCAGTGCCAAACTGCTAGCCTCTGCTTAGCTCAGATTTGGAGTTTGCAGCTTAAAATGCAGGAGTTAAGTGCCATTGTTCTAACGATTCCCGCTTCTTGTCTTGGCAGCTCTGGCCGAGGGCTACGTGGGCGCCCTGCACGAGGGCAGGCATGGCAGCTCGGTGCAGATCCGGCGGCGCAAGGCGTCGGGGGATCCCTACTGGGCCTACTCAGGTGAGTCGACAACTCCAGGGCACTGGCCTGACGCGGCAAGGACCTCCCAAGGCAAAAATGGTTCAATTCTCTTGCTCAGAAATAGGATTTGGAATTAGTTTTACAGCTTATTTTGGTCTGTCTACCTCCTTGCAAACTGTTTCACTGTCAAGTTCTTACCTAGAAGCAACCATGTGCCAAAGCCTTCTAGAAAATAGCTTTGAAAAACGTTATTTACTTAAATTTGAGTTTCTACATTAGACTTGCACTTAAACTTGTGCTCTCTTCCCCTTCTCCTTAAACCCAACAATAAATCCTGTCCTGTTTCCCTCCCGTTCGGGCAGCAGTTTCCTGCAGTCGCTCTCATTTTCCACCTTTGCTGTTGGCACACACGTTCCTGCCTTTCTTGCATCCCTGCCAGGTACCTGCAGGGTTTCCCTTATTACTCTCCTGCTTCTCTGCATCTTTTTTTAGTACTTCGGCACTTCCAACAAAACCCGTTATTATCCCACAAGCTTATTCTTTACCCTCTCTCTCCACTCAGTAGCTTTCCGAGCTTGCCGTTTCCCTCTGAGCCTTCTAGGAAAACTCCTATGAATCCAGACCGCAAGTTACTAGGAACTTTCCCATTAATGTTTGGTGAATAAATGTTTTTCCACTGCGATGTGATGGTGACTATGAGATACATTGGTGCAGGATCACAGCGTGATGAGTGATGTTGAGAAGCCAGGATATGACTGGTATTTCTTGCAAGTCTGTTAAAGAAAAGTGATGTCTCTCCACAATTTTAAAATGCCACAAATCAAAATATACCTCAGAACGCTGCCTTAAACATACCGTGTGCGGGTTAATACAGGTTTAGAAAATTCCAGGTCTGCACTTGAAGTTTTCAATTGGAAATCAAGTTAGTAAAGATGTTGACTCTGTGCCCAAAACTATCTAGCGTCTAGCAAGAATTAGTGAAGTTTTCATGTGTCATAATGACCTTACGTGTGGTTTTGAGAAAAACTATGATTTCAAATATTTGGTACTCATCCAAGAGAAATGTCATGCAGGCCTAGTCTTATCTGAAGGAAAAACATTACGTGTAGGAAGTCTGGATAGTGATATTGGATAAACAGACAAATGTCAAATTTTGACTGCCAACACCTGTCTCTTATGCAGATCATAAATTTCATCAGAAATAAATTAATACAGGTGAACTTAGAAATTTTGTTAATATACAAAATAGCGGGTGTCATATTTTCAGAATACAAAATGTCTCACTTGAAGATGAGATCATACAAGCAGAATTACTTAGCAGTGTAGGTCAGAGGATATTTTGTAGTTAAACTTTGAGATTAACAACAGGTGGGAAAGTGTTGGCACAAGTTTAAGCCTCCAAACTTTGAGTAGAAAAGTGAATCGAGGTAAAATCTCTATGTTGGAATTAATGGTCTATTCCTACCTGCTGCTCTCTAAAATCTTGCAATTTAAGTAGCCCTTGGCAGGTTTATTATTTATTTATTTATTTGTTACTGAAAAATGTATTTGGAATATTAATTGCAAGTTGTTAAAGGAAAACATCTGAAAAAAATACTCAAATTAGTCTGTCACATGTCAAAACTCTTTGCTTCAGTTACTGAACTTTTTTTTAACTAGTCCAGAACATTTTATGACTTGTCTCTGCATATGACAGTTATCCTAATTCTATTTTTGTCATGGTTTACTTTTTCCTCTGAGTAATATCGCTTGTTCACCCCTCCAAAAAAAGCTTTTACCGCTCACTAATCCTTTCAGAAATACGTCAAAACAAAATTTATAGCCCTGATACGTAATTATGCCTTACCTATTGTTTTTTTGCATCTTTTTGTTTTTCGATAAATCCCCCGCTTCCACGAGGAAAATCGCCAATCTGCGAGTTTTCCCCTTCACGCTCCCCTGGAGAACAGACAGCAACTTCTCAGTAGTCAATCACATGCCACGCTACCTAATTAGTGTTATCTAATTAGAACCTTTTTGTCACTATTGCTGAGAAAGGGAGTAAATTAGGCAATGGGAAAGGCAGAAATGATATATTTACCCGAACTTGTCAAGAAAGCAGAAGAGGATATCGCAGCGTGTTCTCGCAGCGCCTTGTCAGGCTCGTGTCTGCGCGGAATAGCCCGAGACGCCGGTCCCGGAGGAGAGTGGCTCCCGCTGCTCTGAGCGTTCCCGCTGCTCCGAGCATTCCCGCTGCACAGCCAGTTCTCTCGTTGCTTGTGCAACCCCCAGAGCTTGCGGGTAGGAGAGAACATGGTGCTAGAAGGTGCACTGCAAACTCTGTTCTTCTCCTAAGATAATCTGCCAGCTAGAGTAAATAAGACCAGTCCTCCAGGCTGTCTTCCTCAGGATATGTCTGTGCTATATGGAGCTTGTGGAATAATGCCACTGCAGCCCCTCGGAAACACTGCTGCTGCCCATGACATGGATGGAGAACGGTCCAGGAACTGGCCTGAAGTTCTGGAGATCAATCTTCCTGGTTTTGCAAGAGGTTTATGGTGCATTATGTCTTGCCTTCCCATTTGAAAATGTAGTGTTACTCTCAGACAGGAGTCCAGAAAGGATAAACTTGAGTTACTGATCAGAAATCAGAGCTCTGAGGTCTGTAACGGCTTGTATGAAGGCACCTAAATGTGCAGGGTCCGAGAAGGACAAGGTCCTTGTGAGCTGCGGTGCCTTGGGCATGGCCCGTACCGAGCACCGAGGTCTGCGCCGTGGTGATCGCCCTTCACTGGGCAGTTTTAAAGGACAGCGGCTTTAAACTTTATGAAATGAGCCTGTTGTCTCCAGACATGACTCCGACTATAACATTTACTCCAGCTGAGAAATAAAACCTGGGATTTGAGCAGAAAATAAAGACTGGATAATTAAATGAGGAGAGAAATCAAGGCCTGTTTTAAATGGGTTCTGTCAAAAAGACAGAGGGAAACACAATCAGCCTTTCCAAGGAAACTTTGTTAAGTCTAGGCTAGTAGCTCTTTAAACCACATTTAGAAATGAGCAAAGAACACTACAAAAAAAAAGGCAACTTGTCCTTCAGCAGCAGGAGTGAACGGACACTGAAGCCTCCTGGATGCCCTTGTTCAGGATTTCTGATGGAAAGCTCCAGCTAATCCCATTTCCAGAGGGATTGTCTGTGTGCATGTATAGATGTGTGTGTTTGGCTGAGGACTGTGTTTTATGGTGTGCCTGGGACGTGCCAGATAGCGCCTGGCTGTGTCGTCTGCTGAGAATGCAGCCAGGGAGCAGCACGGGGAGGCAGGTACGTGTGGATGCTGGATGTGGTTCAGGGTAGTCCCGTTAGATTGCTTTTCAACATATTTTTTCAGTTAGATTAATCATACTGAATGAAGCAGAAGGTATATTTTGCACATGTTTAATTCTTTGGAGAATGCTGCATGTTACTAATATCCATAATAGTGACAGATAGCAATGCAGATGCCGTCTCACCTATCTGAAAACATCTCTGTAAATATGTTTTTTAATCTAAAAGGAAGCCCACAGGCAAAGTGCCTACCAGATCCAGGGCTTTCTGGCTGGCCCTCCCTTGAGCAGTGTGTGGTGTTTCACAAGGCAATGATATTCTAGGCATTAAACAAACCTCTCGGCGTGTTGCCCCTGTGAATGCAGAAAGCACTTGGCCAGTGACCTCATCAGCCCGTTTTAGGCCTAAAAGTGGGATGTGAGAGGGTCAGGAGTTTTGGATGAGATTCTGGGATATGTCTTGACTCAGATGCTCGCACCTGAAGCAGTAGCAGTTCTAAAACGCTTACCTATATCCACCTACTCATATCTGCTTTTTGATCCTTTTGCTTTTTTTTTTTTTTTTTCCCCTCCGGAAAGCTATTACGAAAAACTGATAGGAGAACTGCTGCATGAGGTCATAGCAAAACAGAAGTGGCTCTGGGGAGGAAACGTTTCTCCTTCCTCTGCTGTGCAGACTGGAAATTCCTCTTGGAGCTTTTGGGGATCTGTGATCTCGTGGTCTCTTTCTTCTTTTCCTCCCCGGTTTTTGAGGTGGGCAGGGTCTGGGGGAGACGGTGCTTTCCCGGCTGCAGTTTCCAGGTCGAGCCGTGGCGCCGGTCCGAGCTCTGCTCGGCCCCTGCGTGACTCGCAGAGGCCTCGTGCAAGGAGCCTCCCTCTGAGTAACCAGAACCATTCCCGCTTGGGGAGCAAAGCAAGCCGGCCTCGGCCGAGGATGTGCGCATGTTCTTTTTAAGCTTATTTAACTATCTGCTTGGAAAGAGAACCTTGTGCAGGAAACGCATACAGTTTCTTTTCTTTTTTTTTGTTTTTCTCCCGCATCTTTGATCTTGTAGTATATTTCAGGCAGCCTTTTATTTTCTTCCCTCTTTGTGCCTTTGATATCTCTCATTTACTGTGTAAAATTATTAGCACTACTTAGGATGCTCCTGGGCTTTTTTTGTGTGCTTGTTTTGACTGATGTTCTTTCTCTCTGAGATGTTAGATCCCTTCTCTGTGTGAAACTGTGCAACTGTTGGGAATGTAAGTAGAAGTTAATAGAAGAAAAATAGGCTCCACAAGAGCAGGGATGACCCTGTGAGTGGAAGAAAAGTCCATTAAGAACAGGAACAGGTCCCCCTGTTATGCTACTGGCCACTACCAGCCTGTGAATTCTTTGTCCTACAACACTTAGGCAGTTATTGCTGTCCTTTAAGGTGCTATTATTTAAAATATAACCAGCGGTGAATATAAGAATTGAGCTTTCTTCTTGAAAGCAATTGCTGGCATTAAAACAGGAAAGATCAGTAAAGGTTATTTCCTGAGAGAATAGCAAATGGTGTTAACTGTGATGAAATGCAACTTGGTGATGTCCTTTGTAAATGTGTGAATTTCTATCCCGGCGCATAGATCGTTCTCATTAGATAAGCTGCTAATGTGAATTGGACAGGAAATAATCGGCGCACAGTTAGGAGAGCATCAAGACTTATTGAACCGAGAGGTAACTAATGGCCTGTTTGCCTTGGTCAGTATTTCATTCTTTTTCTGTCCCTCTGCATAATAAATCTGAATATTGACCAAAACCCTGGCACAGGGTATGCAGCTTTCCCACTGTTAGTGTGTGCATCTCTGGTAAAAGCTGGATGGTCAGAATGAGCAGGTTTCAGCTCTCTATGTCCTATTTTTTTAGGCTGTTATTCTAAAAGGAACCCAAGTTGCAGGAGAACTAGAAGTCTTCCCATTAATATCTGATCAGGTAAACAGTAAATTGAGCTGTGAATATTTTATCTGCGTTCACCAGAGACGAATGGTTGGCTTCACCGAACCTTGCTGAAATCATCTGCAACGCGTTCGTTTCCCTGGGCAATCTTATTAGTGTGACAGTTGTTGCAGGAATCACTGCTGCAGCCCTTCACAAGAAACCCATAGCTGGAGACTGCGACTGCTGTTACTGTCTACGCAGGAACCTTGGTTTTTAATGTGTGCAGCTAGAGTAAGTGGCACACTGCCAACTTGTCTCAAATAAACAAGAAATAGTGACTATATCTGCTGAGCATTTTTATTCTGATGGTATTTTCGCGTGAATTTTCACTTCTTTGTGCTGGGCACTTTACAAATGTACAACAGACACATACTTGACTCTGGTACCTGTATCAAAGTTCTCACTTAGGAATATGTCAAGGAGAAGTACTTTCAATCTTTCTTTAGCTATTCACAGTTTTGAAGTAACATATGGAAAATCCTATCTTTGGTTTTGTTATGAAAATGAGGAAATGAGGTTTTCAAGTCCCTATCCCTGAGAGTAGGATTTATCTTCCAAAATCTCGCCCCATGTGAGTAAGGAATCTGCAATCCTTTGTGATAAATATGTAGTGAATATTGACATTAGCATTTCTCTAAGGAAAACTTGTCCAAGTAGACTGTAGTGGCAATTTTACTAATCTGTATTGCTGGGAAACCTGGCACTGATTGAGACTATGGTCATTTACTTTGTCTATTGGCAAATATCTATGTAACCTTAGGTACTAATTTAGTTTCTATTTAGATACAGACATGATTTCTTTACTGAAGACCAGTAAGACTGTTTTCTGTCTTTTCTTGCCACCTTTTCTTGCATGCAATACTTGCGGTTTATTCCAAGTACTGTCACAGACAATCATGGTACCCACTCTACATTGAAAAGCTTGACTGATTTTTAAATATTGGGCATGGTTATGTTGAAATTGCCTTTCTCTTTTTGGCAAAATTCTTTCTAGAACTTATTTCTTTATGCCTTAAACATGTTAAAGCAAATCCCTGCTGTCTGTAACACAGTTTTTTCTCTTTACTGTTTTTGAGTAGGTCGTCTGTTGATATCTTAATAGTTTGGAGAAGCTTAAATAAGAGCTACAAAGAACTATGTGTTAACTTGATTTCTTTCATGGAGTATTTCTGTACTACAGCACAATTATATTAAATAATACTCGAGATGAAATCTTCAGAGCTGCAGATACAGCTGCTGCAATAATACATCAGAATTCTTTTACTTTCTACTGCTGTATTTACACCTCTGGTTACCTCCATTAAAATGAAGAAGTACAAAGAGCTGCTAGTGATTTGGGGGAAGGGGAGAGGAAGAATGGACCCACCATGCCTTTAAACATGGGATTTTGGTTGCGTTTTCCTTCAGTGTGAACTCTGGGACATTCGCAGGAAACATCTGCAACGACGACAATGATCGCTCTTTCATAAATCCTCTTTCGTAAATCTCAAAGTGTGCTGAAACGCAGCAAGAAGTTGAATGTCAGTTTAACCGACTTCTAGTCATTGAATAGGAAACAATGTAAAGTATTTCTGGCTCTCTGTTTTAGACATAAACATGTGAAAAACTTCTGTATTTTAAACATACAAAAGAAAAATGGGATGTTTGGGTAGCAGCTGTGATGCAAGCTCCACAAACGGACTGGCGCTAACATTATTGCCGTAGGGCGAGCATGAAATAATCAGGGAATCAATCAGAATCCTAATTGCAGGGTGTTAAGTGCAATCTCCATCTGAAAGGACGGAGCAGGGCCCGTGTTGGAGTTGAGGCTGCAGATGTAGAGTTATTGTTGGTGCTTATGAGTTGAGATGGCTCCTTTGAACCATGCCAGTGACTGTGCAGAAGATCTCAGTATCTCTGCCCCGGGAATTGCCCCCGTCTCTCTCCGCCCTCCAGAAAGCACCTCCATCTTGCAGAATGGGACACTGAAGACTTCAGTATCTTAACAAAAATAAATATATATATGAGAGCAGAACCGGTGCTGTGGCTGGGTTGGGGGTTCCCATTTGGCTCCTTGACCGCTGCTTGCAGTGCCTGACGAGTGGGGTCACTGCTTTTGGGTTGACCGTCATGTGGCTGTTGCTTGGAGAAAGGTAAATTAACGGTCGTCGTGTCAATGTATGGGTTTTTATGTGTCCCCTGGTACTGCAGTTCAAGTGCTTAGAGCAGTCGGAGGAGTTTTGATTCTTGGAACATCTGAGGCTGACGTGTTACATGAGGAGATGGAAGAACAGGGCATTCTAACCCAGGTAATATATATACCCTGCTCAGCTGTGACAGGGTGCTGTGTGCTGTGTGGTGGACCACACATCCAGCCTTATCAAATGGTAACGGAAGAGATCTCTGTCTTGGAAATGGCTTTTTCTGGTGGGATACAGTGTCCGCCAGGTGCTGGGAAGCTCGTGAGCGGCTGAGGTGGTGGCACGGCCATGGAGTGACCCGTCCTGCAGCCGCAAGCGGGAGGGCTCCCTGCTGTGCTGGCTGCCGCGCTGAAGCCCTTGGTCCCCTTGGTGCTCATGAGGACGGGGAGGGAGGAGGTCTGGGCTGGGACAGCTGAAGAAGTTTTTTCCTATTCAATGCACTGAACAGTTGGCTCTAATTTACAGAGCTTTTATTAAAGACTGGACGTGCCCAGAGAGTGGGATGGGGACACTTTTAACTGTCGAATTAAATAAATATGAAATCCTGCAGTGGAGTGCAGAGCTGTGCATATAAATTACATCTTTAAATATCACTTGAATGATTTTCTGGAAATGTTTTAAACTCTCCTCTGAACCTGCAAGGGTCATCTGGGTAGCTTCCCAAATGGAGAAGGCACCGGGATGGTTTATTCAAGAGGTGTGGTGCTCTGTGGTATAAAGGCCATGTCAAGCCTTGCTGTGAACCCGACTATCAGGTTTTGTAGAGCTGGGAAGGCAAGTGGATTTGATTCAGCTGAAGGCTGAATGAGTATCTCCTAGATGGGTGTTTATTCCTATATCTTAGCACAGCTACGTGGTGAGGAGGGCTGAGGATCACTCATGATTTCTCTTTGAGTGCAATTACAGTGTTTGCTTCACACTGCTGCAGGATTGCAGTGTTGCAGGTGTGTTCAGATGCACATGTAACCTAGCCCAACCATACAGTATAGCATACAGCCTACCTAGCAGTAGGGTTGTGAGGTAGGGCCATGGTCAAAAAAAACCCCTGCTGACATCACAGGGGACGGGGACTGTGTCCTGGGTTACCAAGTGTGACCAAGCAGAGGACTCAACCAAGACCCTAGCGTTGGCCAGCCCTGCTTGTACTTTGCTCTAGTTGCAGCATTCTGGCCAACGTCTAAGTTGTGTAGCTACCATAAATACCAGGAGGAGCTGCATTGCCTGGGGCTCTTCTGCTGGTGACTCAGTTTTGAGATTTTATTTTTCCTTTTGAACTGTCTTGCTGTATAAATTTGCTGAGAATCGAACAGAGGAGCAGCCCTACGGTTGGGAGCCTGAAGGTAACTGGTTCAAGCGCTGTGGACTGCGGCTTCCTTGCTTCTTTCCTGTGTGGAGTACTGGAAAAAGTCTCTCGTCTCCTTCCCAGCTCACCTGCAAATCACAGTTACAGCTGAGGTGGTTGATGTCCCTTAATTGCTCTTCATCCCATGCTTTGCACCTTGCTGGATCAGGACCTCAGGTGACTGGTTTTGCATTTTCATTTGCATTTATCATCATCTGATCTTGGAATGCCTTGGAGTCACTCCATGTGCCATCCTCCTGTATCAACCAAATGGTAAATGCAGAAGTGAGTGTTATGTGATCTGCTTTGTGTTTGGGAGGGTATTTCTCAAGCACAGGAATAAGATTTACCCTGAGGTAACGGCTCCACTGGAGCCGTGGAGGGCTTGGATCACTTTCCATTCAGTTTCACGTGTCGTCTCTGCTCCCCAAGTGCGGTGTTGTGCCCGACACTGCGGGGCTCGGGTCGCTTGCTGAAGCCGGCTGCCCCCCTTGGGGAACGAAAAGCTATTTTACGTTCTGGATACTAATCCGCTCCTAACCAGAGGTGACGTGAATTTCTTTAGATAGATTTTAACTTAGAGGTTTCTGTGGTGCTTCAGAGCTTGTTTTAGTTTATATTTCTGGTGTTGGAGATGTAAAATAGAGATGTTTGTTTGCATGATACCGTATTATAGCATAGGTACTCAAGACTGATCTCTGAGGAGGAGATTTTGACTGTGTCAGTTATAGGTTTGCAGATGGAGAATCTTTAGGGACTTTTGAAATACATTAGTGTGTGTTATCCAGATACTGTCCCTATTGCAGCAGGGCTCTGCAGGTGCCTTCAGGCCATCATTACCTCAGCAAAAAAACACCCCGAAAAGTGACTCCTGCCCTCAAGTTTATATAGGCAATATGTGAGCTGAGATGCAGCTTGTCTTCAATGCGTAAATGACTGGTCAGGTATAATGAGCTGGGGCGGTGATGGAGCAGGTACTAAGAACCTTTCCTTTCCCTGTGCCATGCAAAACCAACTCCATAGCTCTTATTACCTAAATGCTTTGTCTTGGTACTGTATTTGTTTGAAAAAATCAGATAAACTTTGAGCTTTTTCTGAAGCCTTCCACAGTGCTTCCTGCCACCATGGCCTGCACTTGAACCCCAGGAAACTAATAGGACGCAGTAGATTTAAGATGTTCCCAGATTTGGTCAAAGCAGTGGGGAAGGAAGAGCAGCTTGGTAGAGCTAAGGCACACAGGAGGCTCAAGTGCATGAGCCTGTTTCCTTAGGAAACCAGGTCGATCCACTGAGGGCTCCTGTTCCAAACCGCACGCTCCTCCGAGGAGCCTCTCTGGGTGTGTGGCCGTCAGGTCCGGAGCCTCTGCACGAAACTGCAATTGTGACAGATGGATCATTGTAGGCTGGAAAATTTCTGGGTAGCTCAAATGATCAAATGATGAGTGACAGCTCTGTCCCGTTGTCTGAGGCGAGTATAAATACTCAAGGAAGGAGTCCGAGCCCCTGCAACCTTTCCATTTGCGGCCATGGTTCACATCACACGGGCTAAGGAATGAGCGGTGTAGAGGGACCTTCGGAAGAGTGTGTGGTAGGAAACCATCTGTTTGGCATCAAGGACAAACCTTAAATTAAGGGAGGTGGTGGTGGTGTTGTCTTGTCACATCATTAATCATTGCATTTTATGATTTTTGTATAAACTATGTAGTGCAGAATAAACACACTCCCAGTTTTTCTAACTAAGTAATATTGGAGAGCGTAATAAAAAGTAACTGCTGGGAAAGTAGTTTTGCTGAGTTATGCTGTTTTTGAAAATGTGTAATACTCGACAGGCTTTTAAGTGATACCGGGCATATTTAACATTTTTCGATGTTAATTTCCTGGCATATGGACATCTCAACTTATTAAAATAAATAAGTACTTTCAAATTTAATGAAATGATGGAGGAAATGGCCTTTTTTTCACATTCATGTCCGCTTTGCTGGATAATTTAATGTTTTAAAATGTAAGTTCATATTAAACTTTTAAATTCATATATTGGTTTTTGGAATTTTGTAATAAAAAGATTTTGCTGTAGATGAGAGATGTACGTATTAGGGCGCACGATAACTCGATTAAAGAAGACTAGCTGGTGGTTTCTTCTGTACAAAATGCTAGTAGTAAGTCTTTCTACTAGAAATTGTAAAGACCATCGGTTGGGTGATCTTTTGGAATAACTTCTTTGTTTTTTTGAGGTGTTACTGTGTCAGATTCATGAATTGCCTCAGTGTATTTGAGTGCAGTTGTGCCTGTGGAGGTCTACTGTGTTGTTCACTTTTTTTCTTTCTTTTTTTTTCTCTCTCTTGCCCAGTGTTGCATGTTAATGTCTCTTGAGCTTAGGCTTTAAGCTCCTTGGGGCAGAGGAGGTCACTTGTTTATGCTGGCTAACAAAAGGGTCTTTATTTCTTTCCTTATATTACATTTGTGTATTTGCTTTCAAGGTCTTTATATCCACTCAGAAGAATTCCTTTATGTCCTTAGGTGTTACTGTGTTATTAATAAGTATTAGAAATGCACTTTGCTGCTCTCTTCTGTATTGAGGGAGACTAAGAATTCCCTGGAGGATGAGTAAAACTTGGTTTAATTGGCTGGAAATAAATATTTGAGTCCTAAATATTTAATGGCAATCACTGTGTTTGAGTGTAAGGATGGGTAGATGATGGAAGCGAGCTCTGTGCCTTGCGTTCCTGGAGGGACCTCTTCCTCCCGGGCTGGAGCCGAGCGTCACTTTATTTCATTTCAAGGCAGACAGGAAACCGAAGAACTTATTCTCAGGGAGAAAAATGGCAAGGGACCCGAATGAAAAACCTACTCAGCTGAAGCAGAGGTGACCAAGTTCACTGTGATTATATTGATTTTAAATTACTGTGCAGAGCTGGGACTAGCCGACGTGTAGTCCTGCTCGGGATGAGGAGAAGAAAGGAAGAAGTTGGGAATACTCCTATCTCCTTCTCTCCCAAATGCTTTGCTGCTCTGTGCACTGATCAAAAACGGGCTTTTTCTGCTGATTTCCCTGGCGTGCAGGGAAAATACAAGGACATTTCGGCATCCTCGGTGGAGGATGGAATGTTTTCCCCTCGTGCATCCCGGCCGCCTGCTCCGGAGGCGCCTGCGGTGCCCCGCTCCGCGCGCGGCAGATGCCCCCGGTCTGTGTGCGCCTCCGGCTCCGCGCGAGATGACATTAATAGCAATTAGAGCATGTCCGAGTTGCATGCAGTTTTGGTGAAAAGCACCACAATTGCACTTACCACCGATTATAACTCAGCTAGAATTAACAGCAATTAGCAACACCAATATATTCATTTACCAGAAGTTTTGCAGAAAAGTCATTACCATTTAACTTTAGACAGTTTGCACTCGTTTCGCTGTTGATGAGAAAATTATTCAGTCAGTAAGAGTTAATGTTTTATTTTAAACCAGTCTTATCTATTTTAGTATCTAGTGTGCCCTTTGGGAATAAGAACTAAGAGCAAATAAAGCTAATTGTGATAGAGATTTGATACATTATAGTAATGAAACCCTTAGTTACCGCATGACTGAAAGAGCACAGAAAGATTTCTTGTACCTGCACTAAATCCAGCCAAGTTGTGGAGCAAGATGTTCAGTGTCCTTGTTAGGTGTGATGAAAAGAATGCCAGAGGCACTTGGAAAGGGAAGATGACTATTTCTGTGTCTTCTGTGTGTTTTTGTTTTGGTTTTTTTTTTCCAGTTATCTGACACAGTGTGTATGCCTGGGCCTATGCCAAGCAGCAATACAGCCTCCAAGTGAGACTCTATTACTGCAGTCCTAGGTGATTAATTTCCTACCACATTGCATGGGTCTGATTAGCCTGGAATGCAGTAATGCAGTTTTAAACATCTTTAGCACATCTATGGCTTCAATTTTCAACGTGCTTCTTGACAGGGAAGAAATTTGTTCCTCACTGTCAGTTCTTCAGGCTTGGTTTGGACCATAAAAATCGCATTGAGCTCACTCTGCCTCCTGCACTCATTATGATTAATTTTGGTTTTATGAATTTCTTAGACATTCTTTCAATAAAGTCAACACTCTTTCAATAAAGTCAAAATACCAGCTACTGAAGGAATATAAATTTCTTGGATGTTCTTTCAACATTCTTGCACTAGCTGGTATCTTGCCACTTCTTCCTGTGAGGCAAAAGGGTTTTTTTTTCCCCTCGCCTCATTGAAAGAGGGTAAAAATGGAGTGAAGATACAGGGAAAGTGGCCAGCTGCCTTGGGCCTATCCACAAGGTAATGAGAAAGTAGGGATGGATGGACCTGAAGTTGGAATATGTAGCTGTGCTCATTTCTTTGAGACTTCTGTAAATGTTAGCGCATCCTTTCCAACCATCTGGGCTGTTGGGGTGGCAGGTGCTTGGTGTCCTTTCTCCTCAGCTGTGTCTTGAGCTAGCTGGAGCAAGAAGTGCTCCTTTTTGCAGGATAACAGTAATTTGTGGAACCTGCCGAGGCAGCGGGAGGATGGTACCTGGTGCTAGTGTGGGACTGGGCAAGTGGGAGGCATTGGGGCCCTTCTGTCAGCAGACTGCTTTGGCAGTCTCAACTCTTGCCAAGTCGAGAAGAAAAACGGGGACTGCAGTCCTCTTTGAGTGCGATGCGTGCAGGCCAAGTGTCTACAGACACGAGAGCCTCTGCCCAAACCAAACCTCTGCCTTTTGGTGGTTTCAGCGCCGTGGAGAGGAAGGTCAGCCTTTCTGTAGGCTCCTGGTGTTCATCAACATTGGGATGGGCGCTCTTGGCAGAACCAGCCGGGATGACCTTGGTTCCCACCACTTAGCAGCTCTGGTTTCTGCTCTCGTTTGGCTTAGGGAGCCTCAGCTGCTGGTCGTAGACTTGGGTCTCATTATCTGTTCTTCTCAATCCCCAATTTCCTTGCCTGCACGCATCTTTTTTCCTTGAACAGCCATAATAAGGCAGAGATTTCCAGCTGGTTACGGTGTTTAGTCTCTCCTGCAAAAATTTTCTTCAATAATTATGTCCTTTCTCCCCAAGACTCGCTTTCCCAACAGAATATATTGCTGTCTTTTTAGACATTAGATCCCATTATCTTGATGCAAAGACATTGTCTACCTAAATGAAGGGCAGATTATTTTTAATCAATGAAAGGATTCCAAATGTCATTCCTGGATGGTTTAAACCAAAATACTGGAAGTGTCTGGCAGGGTCCAGCCCGTGCCTCTGAGCGCTGTGTGAATGAGCTACCCTCCTGGAGACTGCCAGGGAAAACTTGCTTTTTAACTGAAATCAGCTCAAAATAATTATGTTTTGTCTCACTGCTAGGCTATATATATATTTTGCAGCCTGGCTGCTTCCTGTTGTGATTTAAACCTGTGCAGTCTGCCAGCGTCTGCTGATAGGGAGTGTTTTACACTGGGCTGGGCTGTGGGTCCGTGTCGAGATAGACCGGACAGTATTTCACTGCTTCCACCCTGTGCAAATGGGCAAAAACCCAAAACCTGCCCAGAAACTGCATGGGTTGTGGGAAGACGTAGACAGATATAGTGCAGACTTGAACAGTGCCAGGTTGACCTGTCCAAGTGGATCCGGCTTCCTCCAGAGAAAGGGGCAGGTGGAGGAGGAAGCTTCTTCTGACGGCAGCAGATAGAGGATTTTCTTATATGCAGAATTCCAGGACAGTCAAAGATTTTGATTTATGGGATAACATTTATCTTGAAAATATGGAAGGGAGGATTTAGAGCAAGGTTACTGTTAGATTAATTAGTGTTGATAGAGTGGATATAGATATAAAGCACATTGCCTTGGTGGATGGAAGTCACCACATAGCTAATGAAAATGTATTTAGTTTTGTGTGCACCTTATCTCCTTTCTTGTTATATAAGTGACTCATGGACAAACCTGTTTGAATGTAAAATGTGTGTGTTTTATGTTAATGCTAAAATGAAGATTTTTATTTTTAGAAATATTTAGTTTTTTATATATAGGAAATGCATTATAAGTGAATTCAAATGGAGTTTGTGCTTTGGTAGTCAGTTTCTCTCCTAATATTTAGTCATCCCTGTTTTTTTTTCTTGTATCCGAGTATTAAAGCAAAGCCAACTGATGGAAAAGAGGCGTATATGTTCCATAACATTAAAATAGATTGAGCTTTGTCTTCAGTAGCTTAATCTTTGAGACCACATAGAATAGATGAATTCTACAGACTTGAAGGGTTTTCTATTTGCTTAATCAAAAATGATACCAATATCTTTTACAGAAAGTGGTAATGCAGAAAAAGTGTAGGACTTCATTTGCAGGGAGATGATTTTGGATGAATAAATGTTACCGGAGGAGAGAATTTAGGAGAAATCTTAATAGAAATCTCCAATTAGTTGAATGGCTGCTTATCTGTGACAAGACATAGTATTTACTAGACACTGGAAGTGGCATGAGTACTTGCCAAGAAGAAGGTAAAATAAGATAAAACTTTCACACTGTACTGTAAATTATAAAAGTTATTAAAATGACAGTGTTTGGGTCCCTCATTAAAATCTTTGTCCAGCAGCCATAGCTGGCACCAATTATTCCACTCGACTCCAATTTGGTAGGGAATGATGGCAGGATTGGCATCTTGTATTCCTATTAATAAAGACTGCCCTGTGAAAATAATAAGCAAGCAAATCTATGCCCTTTAGTGCTCAAATAAATTAAAAGAAACTGAAAGCTGCAAAGTAACATGTATGAAGTGTGGCCTGTAAAGCCCTTTAATCAGATGCTTCAAGTTCAAAAAAAGAAATCTCATGGGGATTAATTTTGTAAAAATTTAGAGTTCTACTCTTACTACTAGAGATGGCTTGAATCTTGCATGATGAGTCATAGATTGCAGGTTTAGGCAAAGTGCCTTTAGCTCATTTTTAGCCACAGAGGGAATTTTCTGTTTAAAATATCTATACATAGCGTAAAAAGGCTGGCTAGCTTTTGAACCTGGATGCTACCTCTGAACTATGCTAATGCAGAGGTTCTTCAGCTGTGGTCAACAGTTTTCCAGGTAATCCACAGAAGCCTCTTTCATGACAATAGCAAAACATCTGGCAACTCTCGAGCAGGGACATTTCCTCCTGTTTGTAGCTGCAGGGTTGATCAGGGCTTGTCATCATGTCTCTTGCAGAAAGTCAGTGTCAATATCCCTGTGTGTGGCCTGTCCGCTGCTTCTTTGCATCTTGGATTTCATTTTTCCATAGGGATTGGAGATTAGCGATGGTTTAAGTCCAACAGTAGTGATAATGGTCTCACCTGGTGCATAAGCAGGACCCCGGACTGTGCGTTGCCTGTGATACGGTTGGAAACTGTAGCAGTGAAGGGACATTTTAATGCTAGTAGATTAAAGGATGCAAGGCTGGAGGCATGAAATGACGGGCCACTGGAGCAGATCTGGTGGGTGGAAGTAAAGCATAGCTGTGCCTTTTACTGAATTTGGCTCGTTTTGTCACTGAATTGTTAATGTTCCTGCTTTGCATAGCAGTTAGGAGGGAAGTCTCCTGGGAGATGGTCCTGCACAGACCTCTAATATTTGCTGCTTGTGCCCGTACGTCTGCTACGTGAACCCAGAGAGGGGAGGAAAGGGATCAGGGGCTGTGGGGGTTTTCTTGTTTGTTTTTCTTGTCTGGAAGAGCTGGAGAAGAAAATAAGAGTCCCTTGACTAATCATCACCTCTTGCTCCACAAGTCCTGAATTGTTTCTGCATTCCCTGTGCTCCATCTGATTATTTTTTTTATTCCAAACCTTGCTTGCGATGAAAATGCAGCAGTCTGGCAGGAAGGAGCACTGATACAGATCTGTCTAAGCTCCTTTCTCACTTCAAATTCAGTGATAGTTAAGACAGGAATGTAAAAAAAGCAAGAAAATGCAGCTCAGAAGTGCTGAAATCAAAGCAGTTCAGTAAAACTAAGGTGTTCTCAAACCTTTGTGCCAATTAACATGGGGCTGTGACAGCAGCGTTTTTTTGCCTCATAAAAATTCCAACTTGCGCTTATTTGGGTGGGTGGATTTAAGCAGGGGGAACCTATAAGACTTCTTTTTGATTAGCTTTCCCCAGGCGTTACGTCAGATCAAGCAGGGCTTGACGGTTGGATTTTTATCACTTCAAAGATGAAAATATTTAGCATGAGAGATTAGATGCCCGTGCTGACGCTGGTAACTGTGCTGAGGACACTCTTTTTGCAGCCAGCTGCATTGCTCAGGGGAGACGTGTTTTGTGTGGCAGAATGCTACAAAACAGTCATTTTAATTTGGGGGGGAAAAGGCTGCTGACTTTTGGTTCAAATCCTGCTTAGGTGGAACAAATTCTGTGAACTCAAACTTTGCACTTTTAAGCAGTCATGAAATGTAATTCATGTCAATAATTCTCTAGAACTATTCATGCAAATTACATTGCATAAATCTGGTTAATAGATAGAGGATGAGGCCATACTGTATGGCATGATTTTTTTAAAAATTTACTTATTTATTCTGTATTTTCCAGGACAAGAAATAAAGGTACTTTTACAAAATGCATTTTCCTGCATAAAACAAAAAGCAAAGCAAATATCCCCAAGACGGTATGCTCCAACTAGCTATGTTGCTTTGAGATTCATGGTGGTACCTTGCAGACAGGAGCAGAAACGCAGCCAGCTCCGTCCTCAGCAGCCCGACCAGCACGAGGTGGATCCACCTGTGAATTGTGTTAAACTCCCAGGAAAGTTTTAGATGCACAGAATGTCACTACTAAAATTTCAATCACCGGGCTCTGGGATTAATATCCCTATGCTTACAAAAACTGCCGTAACGTCAGTGACCGCAAGTAGTCGTGACCTCACATCTATTTGGAGAGCTTTTAGAGGTCTCCTACTGACCTTAAATACCCAGTTTTGATGCTTTACGTCCATTATTGAAGCGATGGGAACATAGGAGGCTTTTCCTTATCCACGTCTCTTGCAGAAGGTGCAAGTCTGCTGGAGTTTCCGGGCCATCTGCGATGGCCCGGAGACTCCAGCAGACTTGCACCTTCTGCCATGGGTTGCACTTGCCCAGCAGTTGCTTCAGGAGGAGGTTTTGCAAGTCTCTGTTCCCGTGGAAAATGGCTGTGGAAATGAAAAACCCTTGTGCAAAGGTCGGTGGCGGCAGGTGCTGAGTTGACATTTGTGCCTTGCAGAAGCTCCTCGTGAGCTGCTGCTCTGTTACCCGTGATGGAGAAGCTTACTTGCATGACAGCAAGTCATTTTGTTTTATTGTTCTATTTACTTGTCTCTTTTTTTCCTGGTTTTAGCACCTGTTTGATTACCTCTCTGGGCAACACTTGTTAGAGCCAGCTGTTCCTGTGGTTCAAACGCAATTTTGAAGTTTCCTGGCAAAAGCCTGACGTTTCGCCTGCTTTTCTCAAGCCAGGGCTGAATGAAATTCTCCTGGAAAGTCCACTAAGATTCTTTCGCCTGCTCTTTTCTGTGCTCTCTAAGAATTTAATCCAATAACCATTCCTAGTTGCTATGTCGGGCGTTTGGATCAGCCCCAAAGACTGCAATCAGCTCGTTTAGATGTTTTTAAGAAACATCCTTCCTTGACAGCCCAGATATTGCAGGTAAGCTTGAGTCTGCCTCCCTAATATTTTTTCTGTTCCCCTGTGCTCAGAAGAGAGGGAGGAAAATGCTATTTTCCCCTCCCTGCCTCGCTCCCTTCCAGTCTCATAAGCAAGTAATGATCCAGCTTCATCTTATTCTTCCTCTGTGCTCCTGCTTTTTGCTTTATTTCTTTCCCGGATGGATCTGCTGGTGCTGAACTGTGGTAATGAGTACAATGCCCAGTTATTTTTATTTAAACCTGGAAACTTCTTGCAGATCTTTGTGAACCCCCATCGTAAGGCTTTGAGTGGGCATCGTCACAGCCCCTCTGTTCTAGATAGCCAAATATGTGACTTTTCTGTGTCCATTTTCTGTGGCTTTTTGGCTGGAGAGAAGTTTTGGGCTTGTTTTCATCTCCTACATTTGGATACAGGAACCAAAGAAAATATGAACGTGTGTTTTCCCATTCTGGCTCTTGATCTATGTAGTAGTTGTGAGTAACGGCAAAAAAAAAAAAAAAGCAGGTGAAGAGCCTTATCTTAGCCTTATCTCTGAGAAAAGGCAGAGCTCTGCTTGCAAAACCATCTGCTGGGATATCTCCCTGCAGCCCACATGCGCACGGGGCAGAAATCAGCCCCTCATCTGCTAATTTTATTCATGTGCTTCTGAGGTGCCCATTTACTTTCCCCCAGGCGAGGGATGACTCCGTCACTGAGGGCTGTTTTGCCTCAGTTATCAGAGCACAAAATAAAGCAGCTGTTTCTACCGGTTCCTCTCCTACTGTAAGGATCATTTAGTATGCAGGAGATGGAAAACTTCACATGCGCCATAAGAAATCATGTGAGTCTAATGATGCTATTTAACAGGCAATGTTTTTTTTGGCATAAATTAAGACCCCGTGGAAAAAAGGTTATAAAAACTGGAGGGAGCGGTGTTGTCTGAGGAAGATGCTGCAAAAAGAGAGAAGCGGATTGAGGAAGGCAATCTTGTGATTTTAAGACCTGATAAATCTTCAGCTGAGCAAGAAATATATGGTGCTATGCAATGAAGCTCGAGAATTTTGCAAGTTTTTTTCTTTTCCACTGGGCAGAAGTGAAGCCCTTGTGCTTAGGGAAAGACTTTAAGTGGAAGAGGGTGTTTTTAGCCCAGATTCCTGTGATTCTGGGGCATTTGACTATGCAGAGAGGGAATGGCGGGGGATGCAGTGGCTGCATTAAAAGTGCTAGACCGTTTCAGAAAGAGTGGGAAGAATTCCTATTTCTAAAGCAGGCATGCAAAGCATATGCTGAACAGATTGATTAAAACAGCCACCCACCTATACCTGATGCCTCAAGCTCCCAGGTGTAGCCAGAATCTGAATACTCAAGGGGAAATCCCTTTCAGAGTTTCTGTTCTCTCTCTTTTTATAATTAAAAGCTATTAAATTAAATTAAAAACTAAATTTGAAAGCTCTCTGACACTTCCATTATTTTTGTTAACCTTTTTTCCCTGGCCTACCTAGACTTTTCCAAGGTTTCCCAGTGCTATGGCATTTGGTATCTTCCTTAAAAAGTAATAATGAAAATCTCTCTTTTTGTGCTTTTACTGAGAATGTTAGAGACTGACCAATTCCTTTTTAGTGGTAATATTCTAAAATCCCTCGCCCAAGGTTTTTGCATCAATTAACTCTTAGTGTTAACAAATGGGTGCTATTACTTTTGGTTTGTCTTCAGAGCGTGTAAAAAGATATTTGTTTACCTAGATGCTAATAGGACTTTAGCAAAGACTTGTTTAGGGTTCAGAGGTTTCAACAGTAATCGATGTGATAAAAAGAATGGCTTTTCCCACGTGGATGTGTTTTTCTCGTTCTGGAAACATTCATTCCCTTTCAGTGTTATTTGCTGCATGGAGAGAAGCACCATCAAATCTTTGCCCTCAGCTGAAGACTGCTAAGAACAGCTGGGACTTGCTGCCTGTGTAACTTGCATCTTTAAATCCCTTGGATTCAAGATTCTCTGGAAGCGAAGCAGAAGGGAAGGTTTTTGGTTTAGTCTGTCAGTGTTTTTTTCCTATCCTTGCCAAAGCAGTTCGTGCTTCACCTTCCTAGCCAACCCCTTGCATTTGTCATACAAAAGTTTTTCCCAACTTTCACGAAACTCCACGGCTGTAGGTGCTGCCTGGTTTAGACACAGAAAAAAACCTGGCAGAGCATTCCCGCATTTGGCACTGGGATAATATTGCAAATCTCCTGCGTGGCCTTTTGAGGATGTCAGTGCGAGTGGCTGTAACTAAACAAGTAGCTTGGGTGGCATCTGCAGGTGGGAAGACCCGAGAAGCCGGAGGGATGCTGCGTTTTAAGGGCTGTATTGGCTGCTTGTCCTAAATGGTGATGCTGCTGCTGCTTCCTTCCTCCCAAACTCTTGTGTTCCTAAGGATCGAGCTGGCTGCTTCCCTGCCGCTTGTCCGGAGGGGCTGCTCTTGTCCTGAGTGGGACATGAATATTCCGTAGTTTGCAAAGATAGAGCAGCTTGCTCTAGCTAAATGCTGGAGGACTCTATTAGTTTCTTTAAGAAATAAGTGTATTTGTTCATTTATTTATTATGTAGTATGGCCTAGAGGGGAAAAACTAGTAAGTTGAGGCTTGTTATCAGGTTGCGAACTCAGGAAAGCTGAGGGCAGCAAGTAGAAAACAGCACCTCTGTCCTGCCTCTGCTTGTTGTGGAAAAAAGTTCAGCTTACAGAATTCTCCCTGATTTTTAATATAGCAAACTACTTTTTTTTTGAATTCTTCTAATATATTTTGAGTTTGTTTTGCTTTAAACATTGTCAGGAAAACTTACCTTCCTCCTGTCAATTCCTGTGATGTGATAGAGAACAGTTTAATAGTCTGAAAATGAATGAATTTAAAATTGGATAGTTGAAGGTCAGAACCCTATAGTGATAACTCAGCTAATGTAATATTCATACCTTGTTCCAAAGTAGTGCTATATATCAATACGTTGTCGCTGTCTCACATCATTATATAGGGTAGAAATGCATTTGTGTGCTGACAAATAGCCAAAAGGGAAAGAGACAGGGTATTACACACAGGCTATGTATAGGGAGATTTGGGAGTGTGAGGCACTTAGAAGAACTGATAGGCTGTGAACCATTAATCTGTTCTGGCTAAAGTAAACTATATTGTTTAAGCATTAACCTCTGTCAATACTGGCCGCGGTAGGATTGTCTGAGCCATCCTTCAGCTGGTTCTGCACTCCAGAGTAATGTGCGTGTGTCTTTATTTTTATTTTTTATATAAAGCACTGAACTAGGAAGCAGAAGATACCTCATTTGTTTCTAGCTGGGCTTGGTGCTCAGCTCAAAATGTATCTCAAGGTATGAAAATGATTGCACTTTTCCAGGATGGATAAACAAGATAGAACACGATGGAAGTAGACTTAGGAGGTCTTGAAATTTCTTGAAAATTCCCAGCTCCCCATATACAGGCCGACCTGTGTGACTGTGGTCATTGCCAAGCCCACAACATGACGCGAGGCTCTCTGCTATCGCGACATAGAATGAGTCTCCCCCTGCCTTGAGTCTTTAAGAGCTAATCTGGTGCCCGAATAGAGAAGGATTTGTTTTAAGTGGCTTGCAAAAGCAGGGAATGTTTAACAAGACATATGGCAGAGAGGGGTGTACAAAGGAGGGGAAGCACTTGTATACAAAATGAGAGCTGAAAAAAAAAGAGAAAAATCTTCAAACTTGTTAGACAAACCAATTTATAAATACAAGTGTTCTTTCTCTTTTCCTGCTACCAGATTTTTCAACAGTCAAGAAAATTAATCAAAAGTAGGCTTCCTTAAGAGAATAGCTAATAGATATTGATTTTTTTTTCCAACTACTTCTTATTTTGCAAGGATTTTTAGCATGTAGGCCCTTTCAACTCCTGGAATGGAGGGGTGAAAGTCATTGTGGTATCTGACAGGTAGTTGGGATAGTCATCAAATGGCTGTCACTAATTGCATAGCGGGAAGGGAGGGGAGAGTTTTTATGCTTTCATGCTATTACAGAGATTAGTATGGAATTAAGTTATGTGTATGAATATATTGAAAAAGTATTTGGATGTCCTATATTTTTCTGTACAATTAGAGGAAGATTTTTTTTCTTTGCAAAATGGATGCCATCAACTACTTTGGAAACAACATTCAAAATTATAATAATCTCTGGAGGGGATTCTGGAGGGTAATCTCTGGGTTTATGTAAACACATCTCTCCTTTTATAAAGCTGTTTTCTTACACCGTAAAGACTGAATTCAAATAGGAATGAGAACGTTAGTTTTGTTAAAATGTTCTTTTTGGATTCTGAGTAACCTGGAGAGAAGAAAGAAGCAAGAGGGTTTGCCCCAGGCTCCCTGGTTTGACCGCAGAGGGAAAACCCTGTCCTGTGGCATAGATCCTTTCGCCCGAAGCTGTGGACAAGCTCCATGTGCTATCGAGCTGGCCTGGTGTTTTGGTTGGCTTTGTAGAGCCTCACATTTAAGGAGTCATTGCCTGAATGTTCATTGATTTGGTCTTTGATTAACTGATGCTTATCCTGGGTTTTGGCACGTTGTGTGGTTCCAGGGAAGAGTGATTTGGGCTGGTTAGTGCCCACCCGCTAGTAATACCCAGTAATAAGGTAAAGAACTAAATACATGAATTTTTCAGAGTCATGTTTTAGAGGAAAGGTGGATATCAATAGGTACACACTTTGTAGCAGCAGGATATACTAATACTGGAAAAACAGGAAAATGCTCCCTTAAAGCAGGAACCCCTACAACAAGTCCCGTGTCCCGCTTCATAAGAGGGATGAGAAGTCAAGCTCCAGCCTGATTGAAGCCACCAAGACAAGCTCTGCATCTCAAACTGCATTCTCATCCCTGCAGTACGAGACAGCTAATTTGAAGAAATTCCTGCTGGCTGTTTCCATCAGGAGAGTATGGCGATCTGCTAGGTAATACTCACGTTCTTAACTGATTCTTTTAAGAGGGTTTTTTCTTTCTTAGTGGAGGCTGAGAAGTCACTGCTGTAAATCTATCTGAGAGCAATGAGAGATAACAGATAATTTTCTTTCGCATAAATCTTTAATGTTTTCTTTTTTCTTAAGTAAATAACACCTTTCTGAGCTGTATTTAAGTGTGCCAATTTCTTCCCGGTAAGAAGACTCTGAAGGTGTTAATTAGAGTCAGCAAGCCGGTTATTAATGGTATTTTTACATTTTTGTCCTCTACTGGTGGCTAAGGGAGAGGGGGATGGAAAAAAAGGCGCTTCATTTGTGGCGTAGGTTCCTTTCTAGCACGGGACACGAGCGCAGCAAGATGAGGGAGGACAGAAATGGTTTTCTATAAGGGCTGAAGGAGTCAGTGTTCGTGCACGGATGGCTGCTTGATAGATGTGCTCGAGAGTTGCCTTTACTGCCTTGCATTGAAGCGATCCGTGAACTAAAGTGTCCCCAAGTAGGATATGACACAACAACCTGTGACTCGCTCATTAAAGGCTCATATTGAGGCCTCTCTGAGAGCTCTCTAATGCCAGATCGCCGAGACCATGGACCGTGGCAGTGCCCCCGGAGCTCCCGTGATCCTGAATGGTAATTCGGGATAGAGCAATAGCCTCTATCTGGCTTATGGGCAGAATACGCAGCACTAGTGCCCTGTGGGGCCCTTAAAGACTGTTTTTGGAGACCCCTTAAGGTGAGGATTATTGGTACAATGGGGTATAAAGTGGTTACTGTTCTTTGTGCTGGTAATCGCCATGAGGCGGAGGCAGAGCCAAGGGTTGAGAGATCTTGTTGTAGCACAGCAATGCTGTATACATAACTATAACTGCCTGACAGTGAAGTATGGGCAGTGTAGGTAGTCCCTGAAATCCTTATCTCTAGTGACTTTATACTGCTGCTGTGTTGGTCCTCGGTGCGCCCGTAGGTACGGATGCTCTGTGCTGTTCTGGTCTCTTCACCTCAAAAAAGATACAGTGGAAGGATGGAAGGATTAAGAAGGATGCGAGAAGGGTAACTAAAATAACATGTCCATAAAAAATAATCATAGGAGTAGTCAAAGACATTCCTTTTAGCATCCCTGATTTAACAGGCTTTTGGTGCATCCATTGCATTGCTTTAGCTGGAAGGGCAGCAGTGGGTTAGCTGGGCCGTCCTGGCCTGGCAGGACATCTGCTCTGCCCATAGGACCTGTTGAAGTGCCCGGTGTCTCGCTGCAATCTGGTCACAGTAAAACTTCTCTAAAGCTAAATGAGAAGACACAGCAGGGAGCAACTTCTGTTTGAACACTAGGCTGCTTTGATCATCTATTTCATCTTGGTGTTTTTGAGGGTATAGTTGTATGGTCAGCAAACGTGTCTGTAAATGTCATTTCATGCTGACAGGGCATAGAATATAGGCTGATTTTACTGATAGACCTTTCTCTCTGAGTAGATAAGGTAGAACTTGGATGCGATGAGTTGTTCGGCTCAGAACAATGATGTATAGCACTGTCTTAACGGAAAATGGATTTGTGTACAGATGTGTTTTAAAGAACTCTGTATCATGGAGAGATTAAATATGAGTGCAGTGTAGACAGTGCAGTTATGTACAGGAAGGCACCATGGTTTGTAGCATTTGGGTGTCAGCACAGTCATTTACATGCACAAGGAAAGATGCATTTCTTGGTGTCTGTGCGTGAGTGAGATATATATATATATATAATTATTTTTCTTTCCTGTGCTGCTGGTGTTCATGCATATAAACCATCCTGCATATGTACAGGAACTGTTGCAAGGTGGTTATTTGGAGACTTAAATGTGGCTTGGACACAACCCGAGCATCAGTGTGGATTGGGGGAGCCTTGGAACATGACCCTGCGCTTAAGCTGAAGCCCCAGAAGGACAGGGACATGTCTGATAACTAGGAGAACTAATACAGTGGCAAAAACTTTTGATAGATGGGAAGTAATATGAGGGTTTAAAATATGCATCTAAAAGGAATTTTGAAAAGCAGGATCTGTAGTCTAGATTTCCTGTTCTCCGTGAGAAAGCTAATGAGAATGTATGTTGTGCTTCAGTATTTGATGAAAATGTGTTGATTCAGGATCAGTGAGAGGCAGCTGTTCGCTTCTCACTGCCTCGGAGTTCAGTGATGTTTTCTTGGCTTTCTGTGTTTTCGTTGCCACTTTGAGCTCTTCTGGTTTGGGTCCTTGTCTGTATAGGCTAGATGCACACGTTGGCGCTCCTGGGCTGCCGTTATTACACGGTCATTGTTTTTGATCCCTCTTTATTTTCTCGAAGGTGGTTGTTGCTTCCACAGTCGTATGGTTTTAGCTGGTGAGAGGTTCTTGAGCTCTAGCTCCTTTTTGGAGGCTGTGGGTCAAACCTTCAGCTGGGTAAAATCAATGCAATCAATAGAGCTCTGCTGATCCACATCAGCGCAGGTGAGCCCCTGTGTAACATCAGCTCAGCAGAATCCTGCTTGAATCTTTGCTTTATTTCCCAGTTCAGCTTTTGGAAAGCGTTTATGGGCACAGAACACTTGTTTTCTTTGTGCAAACCCTGTGTTTTTCAAAGAATAGAACAAACAGAACTCAGTTAAGAATGATAGCTTCCCATTAGCCGTGTCAGAAATGTACCCTTCTTTCCATATAAATAAATTAAAGCTTGGAATAGTTTAGACGAAGGATTGTACTCTTTTTTTTCCCCCCTCCCGCTCAAATGACTGGCTCTATTAGCTCACAAGTGCCATATTCCAGGCGTTAGCTCTTTGCCATTTCGTGACATTCTCTCAAACAACAGTAGTAGCTGTTTATGTGGAGTATAATTAGGAAAATATCCAATGCCTTTTTTCCCCCCTTGCCTTGGCACCGCATCCTGCACTTCATATGTGGGAGCAGGGAGAGCCAGCAGCACTTGGCCAGCCAATTTCTCAGAACATCAACCAGCAAATGTTCCTTCTGCAAGTGGTGGTCCAGGGAGCACGATTTAAAGGCACTGCCTTCAATTCCCGACCCGGCCGCCACGGAGGAGGCAGCGGCGAAGCCACCGATGGAGCTCGGCGATGGTGACTTTCAGTCGTCTTCTCTAACCTTTATATGTGCTGCCTCTGTGTGTCAAGAGGCAGTAATACATCTTCCTAAAATAGATGGCTGCAGGACGCGCTGGCAAATTGGTTGACTGGCAACATAAGCACAATTTTCAGGAGATACGTGGTCGCAAGTGACATCGTGTCCCCTTGCCCTGCGCATGTGTGCGGGCAGTTACAGCCCGGGCAGTCCTCGGGGATTCTGATCTTCTTTTTTAAGTATCTATTGTCTGCAAAGGAAGGTGTTGGGGCGGCAAGGGAGGATCTTTCAGAGCAAGACAGTAATTATAATGTGTTTTTGATGAAAGCCTCTCCAGCGCTGGGTGGGTACCGCAGGGTTCCTCTGCAGAGCACACCCACTGCCTCTTCCTCTCCCTGCTAGGAAAGGCGTAAAACAAAGAAGGGAAGAGCGTTGATTAGCAGGAAATTACAGCGCACAATGGAGGAGCAGCAGAAGAGTGTTATGTTACCAACAGGCCTGTCTGTCTGACCCAGGTTGTCAAGTTGAGGATCATTGCGTGGAACTGGTCCCTCATCTATGGGTGCTGCTGGAGTAGTACAAAGTAGTGGGCGAGTTTAGCAGGTCTCTCTGACAGGGGCCGTATGTCATGCCAGATGGGGTGAAGCTGGCATGAAAGAAGAAGAAAAAATCCCTGCGTTTGGGGGATCTGAAAGAGAGAGACAGCATCACTTTAAATATTTATGTTCTGCATTGATTAAACCCCGGGTTTTCTCCCTTGCAGTATCTTCCGAAGTCCTTGACAAGAACCAAGGTCATTATTTTCTCAAAATATTGTAGTGTTGTTGAATGCCTCCTCATACAGTTCTCCCATGCGGATGGAGATCTGAGTAGGACAATAACGTCTCCTTTGTGCGACCTCCCTTTCTGTCTCAGACTGGCCTGTTATCAAGCTCCTTCCTTAAAGGGCTCTCTTGTGGCTTTCCATGGGCTCAAGGCTGTGCTGTCACCGTGCTGCTCTGAAGGAGGACAGTTACACCAGTGAGGATTTGTTGTTGATTAGGATTTGTATAAAGCAACCCGGTCCGGTACGGAGTTATACAAAAGTCAGTGCAACGCTATATTGAATGTTTAGGGACATATTGCCTGCCCTGGAGGTTGCTGCTTATTCTAAGGCTGCAAAGTCAGCCAGTAGCCCTTCCTCAGCTCTTCACTGAAATCCAAGTATTTTGTGTATTTTTGGTAGCTAATATGTAAGTAAAAAATAGGTGCTTAAATACTATCAGGGATGTAAGCATTTTTTAATTATTTCTCCCCACCATTTTGGAACATTTTTCTTTTCCTTGTCAACTCTTAGCTTTGGCTTCACATAATGCAACATGTTAAAGATGAACATACTCTTGAGCTTCGCAGAATTCCTGTCTTTCAATCAGAAAAACTATGGTTGTGCTCTTGGTTGGATCTCAGACCTTTGAATATGCCATTGATTTAATGCATCAATACTTTTAAGGAAGTAGAAGTCTGCACTCAGTGAATACAAAAAAAAAGTCATTACCCAGTTGTGTACACAGGACGTAGGTAATTTCAGAGTGTACAGATGCTTAACAATAAATTATAGCAGAGTTGGTGATTGTGGTAAACTAGGGACATGACTTTAAGGCATTTAAAGTCACAATTTCTAGGCAAAAAAGGGAGTAAATGAGTGTTTTATTACTTTTTTACAAGTCTTTTACTTGGAAGAATAGATTTGTTTACATATTTAAAAATGCTCTTCAGACCTCTTTCTAAAGAGGTGCTGAGGAGTTGGATTACAGAGCTGCCAAGGCTCTTCCTGCCGCTTGCAGTCACTTGTTAATGACTTGCCTTGATCAATACTTCCTCAAGAGGAGACGCTCAGGTATTCCCAGAGTCACCCTAAAAGACCTCCGGCAGATAAATAATTAAATGACCTGCTGGCTGCCTTCCTGTGCGCAAAGATCTGCTGGCAGATCCCTAATTGTTTGATTTCACAACCCAAAACCTGCCAAGCTTTTGAGAAAGGTAGTTGTTTCCGTTTGAAGAATGTCATTGCCTGTAACAAATTACTGTACTGAACTGCTGTGGAGTGAAAGAGGAGATACTTTCTAAGAACTTTTTATATATTGTAAAAAAGTGTAGAGTCTGGAAGGGAAGTGCAATAGGGGAGGAAAACTGATAGGTAAAATCTAAACTTGGCAGGCTGCTCCGACCTGGAATTGCTTAGGTGTTTGTGTAGCTTGACTGGTGTGCGTTGCGTTGGCTGCATGATGCACATGCATACTTGTTTGAAAGATAAGATGTTTGAAAGATAAGATACTTGAAATATACATCCTGATTTCCTTATTCCCCTGAGAATCGTTTCAGTGGGAGCTGAGAAGCCTGCGCGTCTCCTGCGGGTCCTGTTGACCAGAGCATCCTGTGTGCTGACTGTTCTGAAACCAGAAATAGCTTGCGCGGTGCTTGAGGATGTGCATTGGTATTCATAGGCGTGCAGGGCAATTTGGTTATGAAATGCTTACGTTAGTGTGTTTTGTTGCTCCCTGGCACATTGCGTTACCTCTCTGGACACAAGACTGCTTCTTCTGGAAGCGGAGCTGGTGGAAGCCGTCTATCAGCTCCAAGGAAGGAGAGAGGTTCCTTATCTCCAAATCCTTCAGATCTGGAGATCTCTCTCAGAGCTGGTCTGTCAGCAGCCTCCGCGCTAGGTGAGAGCTCTGTGAACAGGTACGTAAAGCACTGCAGGCTTTGACGGATGAGCTGACCTATCAGCTCTGTGACTCCTGAGAGTAGAGAGCGGGAAATCAATTATATTATGCATATTTGATTGAATATTAAGATGGACTGTCAGATCCCTTGGAAGATGTAGTGGTTCCTTCCTTGAAGAAGTGCAAGTCAAGATTTACGTTTCAGGCGATGTCTGACAGTTGGACTTGAGTTATGTGAATGCGGGTGCCTGCTGCATCGAATTTGTTTTGAGGGCCAAAGGGACCTGCTGTCAGTCCGGGTCTTAAGCCCCCGTGCCAGCTGGTGAGCTCTTAGCTCTGTGTAATGTGCACGTGGATGGGGCCAGGGCTTCAGCCACCTCTCCTGTTGAGGGTGGTTGTAGGGAGTGAAGCAATTGGCCTCGACAACATGAAAACAAGTCACAGTCCGGGGTACACCAGCAAAATCCAAGGAAATGAACTCCATGGCTGTGAGTTTGGTAGGATTAACACAGAACCTGGATGAGTAGGAGTGTTTGGGTGGGTTTTAATGTGTGTACCTTAGAGCAGAATTGGGATCCTTAGCTGCTTCTGTGAAAATTTCATTGTATCTGGTTTTAGCTTCTGTAATCCCATGTGTTTGTGCCATGCAGAAATGAGCACAAGCAATACAAACACTGTCTTTGCTATACATGAGAAATTAAACAGTCTCTCACATTCCTTAGAATTAAAATAGTCAGTAATACGGCGTAACATCTAACAATCAAAGAATACGATAGTCATTTAGAGGAAAAAAAATGAAGTTGAACACAAATGGTTATAGAAGTGTGAGTTTGGGGGGAAATGTAGGTGACAAAACAAACTCTTACGTTCATCGGGATCCTGAAGTTATGAAGAGCTCGACTCGTGTACCTGTGTGGTTTGAATTACAGGCCGTGTATTTTGAGGTGTTGGTCCCCCTCCCTGTGACCCAGTCCCTTCCCCATCCACCTCGCAGGAGGGCTGAGGTGGCTTTCTGTGTTCCGCTGCCAAACACGAGGTTTCTCAGATAAACTGCAGATTTATTTGAGTAGCCCAGACCTCGATGAGTTGGGTTCCCTGCGGTCATCAGGCATGTGGCTTGGTTATGGCAGCTGGATATGGAACTTGGTGTTTAAAAGCTTTTATGGAATTACAAAAGTCTGAAGCCCAGCCACGCTCAGGATCTTCTGCAAAGCCCTCTCTCTCCAAATATTTTCCCTCCTACCAAGGATGCAGTTGCATCAGACCTTTCCTTCTTCCCTAGGAAAGAGGAGGCTCTGCTCCAGGGAGAGCAGAACCTTGGAAAGGGAGGGATGCCCTTGAAGTCTCCTGCACACGTGGCTGCAGCACTTCTGTTTTGTGGCAAAGCCCAAGACCCGCACTAATGAGCTGCAGGGCCACATCCTGTAGCAGAAATAGGTAAAAAGATGATGCTTTGCTCTGCTACACTTAACCAAGTGGGTTGGCACTTAAATTGTAATTACAAAAATATACTTGGTGTGAATTTGATTTTTTTTGAACCTTGCCATTTACAATATGCAGAAATGTAGTTGTTGTTCAGTGAGAACAATTCTGAGGGCAGAGCTTGCGTTTGATGCACCCTCCGAGGTCCCCCAGAGCAGTGCTTTGATTCAAAATTCAGCAAATAATTCTGTAAAGCCTCAAAAGAGCCCTCAGAACACGCCTTAGGGAACTTGCTACTTAAAGCTGCTGTCGTCATGTTCTCTTCACAGCCCCTGAATCTCAGATTTGATCCTCACGAGTGTATTTGTCACTTGGTGAGTTCTTGTCTTTGCATTGTAGGAGCAAATGTTCTCTGCCAGGACATAGCTGAGACATCAAGCTTGTGCCATTCCCTTCACTGGTGGATGAGTATTTTCCCCAAAACTTGAAATTCCGAATCCAGAAAACGCCCCCTTTGAGGCTGCAGGCGTTAGGGAGGTGCGATGGGTGCTTGCTCATTGAAAAAACCAATCAATTGGGAAACTGGCATTAAAAATTGCATACTAAGAAGAAAGGGGGAGATTTGCGTGTGTGTGTGTGTGATTTTTATTTTTTTTTCTCTTGATTTTATTCCAGTTTTGTGGTTGTGGATTTTCCCAGCTCTAGTGAAACCTGAAAGGCTTGACTCGCACTGCTCCTCCCTTCTTTTCTGGCTGGAAGTTGATAAGATCCTTCCATAATCGCAAGATTGCAGAAGTTGGCGTGCATGAGGAACCTCCTCCCTTCTCCTTCCATATACACACAAAAAGTAGTTTGAGCATGACGATAAATCACAGTGTTCAGAAGGATTTCCTTGCATTTCAGTCAGGAAATTTCAGTCTCTGTTCCCAACATGTAGCATGAAATGTTTTCTGTTGGTTTCATTTGACTGCCAGAAGCTTGAAGAGTTACCAAGGCCCTTCTTGGTCTTGGTCAGTTCTTGGCTGTGGTTTCTACCATGCGTTTGGGCACATGGTAGGCTGTGGCTCGTGCTGCTCTGCACGGCTCGCTGTGTGATGCTGTGCTTGGCCTCTCCTCAGGCGAATCCTCAGCATGGTCAGTGTTTGGTGCGGTTGAAAGCCCAGGTGAACAGGCAGTCTGCTCTACTTCCCCTGCCATGGTCCACCCATGGCTGGGGTGGACACGGGTGCTCCTGCTGCCTGCAGGGTTGAGGCTGTGGAGCTCTCCAGGCTGCAGTGCCAGGTCAGCCTTCAGGTGGCAGCTCCAAGGGCTGCTCTGCCCTCGCTGCAGGGAGGTGACAAGAACTCAATGTGTTGCTCCTGCTCCCCACGTCACAGGGCTCTACCTCTGCTTGTCCACCGTTGTTCTCGCGGTCGAAGAGTCGTGTTGAAGAGTTAGTTTGAGGAGACTCGGCTTCCCTCGTTCCCGGCTGGCTGTCCCCCCTTACAGTATGTTCAGGGCATTTCGCCTCTTCCAAAGCAGATTTTCCTCTCTCTGGAAGCCCTCCAGGAAAAAATGCAAATAGGGCTGTGTGGTGGAGCGCATGGTAACACTGATTAGCTTTATTCTGGAAATGCCATACACATAATTTCAGCTAATCATGCTATATGTATATGTATATGTTTTAAAAATACTGTTTATAAGGAGGAGAAATTCTACCTCTAGAAATTAATTTTAATTCCTTATTTTCGCTAAGAAAGTGTACAGTCACAGATTTAATTAAAGGTATAGCAGGCTTTGTCAATCAAGTGAGGCAGAATTATACCTTGGCTACATTCCAAAATTAGAGGCTTAAAATCAAAAACAAAAAGCTTTCCCTGAAGTATGTTAACACACCTTGACCATTATTACAGCTCGTGTTTGTTTGTTTTCTTTTCTTGTGCCAATAAGAGGATATCATTATACTGCAAATCAGATCTAACAGTTTCCAGTCAACTCTATAGCTTTAATTAAGCATCAGGTCAGTCTTGGAGGGGGAAAGCCTTTCATGAGTAATATGTAGGGAACCCTATGATATTCCTTCAGTTCAGCAGAGATTCTTTTTGTTGTCAGGGTGCGACAGAGGCATAAAAATGCTGGCAACCCTGCAAGGAAGTTGAGGCTCTATTATGATAATGAAATTTGTTTATTTGACTTTGCAATTAGTCAGACGAGGGCTGAGTTTGCTTCCTGATGCCTGGGCTTGGTGGGTCCAGCTGGATCAGACGCAGATGCCGCTGAAACCCTTGCTTCTGCCCCAAAGTTGACTTTTTTTTTCCTTTTCCTTTTTCTTTATCTCCTGTCCCCATTCCTACATTATCAAATAAGATTTCAGCATGATATTAATGAGTAGTAACAGTGAGTGAGAATAATTAGTACCTTTCTGACTGTGACGAGGGTTCAGAGGAGTTGCTTAACAGCAACCATTTCTTAAATACGGAATCTGGTTAACAACAGAGACCCTGCTCTATCTGCTGTGCCTATTACCAGCACGCTGTGCATTTGCAGTACTTCAAAATTATGAATCCTCCTATGCACTGTCATGTCTTGACTTCTAATAGTCTCGGTGGGAAGTTTTGAGCATTACAGATCGGTGGTGACCATTGTGGGTGGTGGGGTTTTGATTTTTGGGGGGCGGGAAGTGGTTTTGCTGTTAAACAAGAGAAGGGCAAACAGCAGTTTTAAATCTGCTGCCTCTGCTGCGAGAGATCCTGTGATAAAGGTTCTCGGTTACCTCTGGCGATGAACAGGCTTTCCAGAGCGGCTGTTAGGTAACCACATAGACGCTGCAAGCGATTTCACAGTGAGTCATTACAGCACGAACTGATCAGATTCAAAAAATTATGTAGGAATAAAATATATTTAACGTATGTATATGTAAGCTGGAACTTTTCCAGCAGTCCTGGACACGTGCAGTGCGGCAGTCCCCAGCTAGCCGCGTGCTCGCGGCTCTCCGGGCTGTTACGGTTTGGTGCCCGTCAGTCTTCATTAAGCGGCTATTTTGGGCATCCGCAGCCATTCCCAGGCTGCGGTTAATTAGGAGTATCTAGCGGGGCGAGTGCGGGGAGGTCAGCTCTGTTCCATGGGGTGCAGCTCCCTCCAGCTGCCGCTCGGACGCGCTGGGTTGTGACGGAAATGGGCTCGACGTGACGGGAGCGAAGGGCTCCCTCGGCTTCGTCAGCTCTGTTTTAGTGCTGGGACATCACAGAGCCTTGGACAGAGCACCGAGTGCCACAGGTCTGGCTGTTCAGTCAAGAAATGAGTGGTTTGGGGGACCGGTTGGGTTTTGAGGAGCAGTTTTGGGGGTATTGAGCAAAAGGGTAGAGGAGGCAGCTGATTTTTGGTCAGTTTATACCTTCGTACCTTTTGAACTTGGTATTGGGTTTTCATACAAATGACAAAATTTGCCCACCCGTTCAGCAACAGATATTTCTGGAGTTGCTGGGTCAGTCGCAAGCAAGAAGTACTTACTTGATTAAGTATTAATATTTATAAGAATTGCATATTTATCCAGGGATCTCAAATCGTATTACAGATTAAATTACCGCATCCGCTGCGGGCCGAGGTACAGAGAGGTTAAATCAAACGAGTCGTCTGGGCTGGATCCGCTGCAGGTCCTGGTGAGCGCGGTGGTTTGGTCGGCATCCTGCAAACCACAGGGTTCCTGTGGGTCCCCACTAAGGCTGGGTTTTGGGCTCCGGAGGCCTCTCCCCCAGACCTGAGCTTAACCCATGCTGTAAGCAGCAGACCCTGCTCTGGTGTCCGACTCCAGCCCATTTTGGTGCTAGTTTGAACTCGGCGCTGCCCTGAGCAGCAAGTCGCTCCGCCCCGTTTGGGAGCAGCAAACGCTGCTGCAGATGCCAGCGCCTTCCATTGGGGAGTTCTTATTTCCAAGACCTGCAAATGAAAGACTCGCTCAACCAAATCGCGTAGAGATGCTGCAGATAGCAAACTTTTAAACTCCTCGGGCATTTTGTGCTATTTCTTTATGGATTGAAGAGGTGTGAGCAGCTCCAAGAGGAGCACCGGGGCTGGGATGAGAGGAAGCGGGTGAGCCATTCAGACCGTTACGAACTGGGGGCATGCCAGGCTGTGGGCAGGCAATGTTCTTCTCGGCGTAATTTATTTTACTCCTTAAACAAACCACCCCGACTAATGGCCAACAAAAAAGCTTCTTCCTTCCCCATTTTGATGGTTGAATGGAAAAGTGTGCAGGAACCAGCACAACCTACCCCACTTAAACTTCACATCATGTCCCTTCTCTGCAGAGAATTGCTTTCCGTTTTTGGGTTTCTTTTCTCTTAACTCTTTTCCATTTTAGATTTGTGTTGGCTTCACCGTATCGTTAAAGTCAAACTAATCCAGAACCAAATTTGGGTGTTACCTGCACCCCACCTTTGGCGTCCTGGCCCTGCCTCTTGCAGCAGGTTGGACTCACTGCAGCCGTGTGAGTAAATACGTGTTCTGGGCTCATCTTAAATGTTGCTGAACTTAAACTTCAAGCATAGGAGCAGTCTGTGTGCACTATTTTTTCCCCCTGGATTGGAGGCCAAAGAAATCGAGCCTCTTGGCTTTTGTTTGTGTTGTCAATCAAAAACCGAATAATTGAATAAATTAATTAAATGAGGATTCATGTGTAACAGTTGATTTTGAAGTAGAGAGTGGTTGCAACTTTTAAGCTCTTCAAAAATACAGATTTGCAAAAGAAGTGGGAAAACTGCGGGAACTCTGCAAGATTAAGTGATATAGAAATGGGGTATGAAATCACCTAAAAGGCCCCTGAAACCTGCCCCCTGCTCTTTTGCTTAGAAATATCTTGAACGGGGGTTGAAATGAAAATTTCTGGAATATTAGTGATCCAGACAGAAACCATAAGAAGAAACTTTCTGTTTCAGCTGTTGTCTATTATCAGAGTTTCAAAAGTGAAGTGAATACGCTCATTAAGAAGGGGTTAGTTGCTCAGAGCTGTGTCCATAGTTCCTTTGAAATTATGTATTATGAAGAATTTTAACCAAGGTACAGACGGAAGGCATTCAAACCCTGAATAAAAACTGTCTTAGCTGGTGTGTGTGGTGTTGGCATTATTTTTATCCTTTGTACACATATAATTTGCACCCACGTAGAAGCCATTACAGTGCTCTTTGCCCTTGGGGAGTGGTTTAAAGCTATCTTAGTGTAAACGAGAGCCCTACCCCGCGGTCCGTGTTCAGCTGGCACATTCCCTGCGCCTCCCTGCGAGGCTGCTCGCAATCAGTGTGATGGCAAAGTGCAAACCAGGCTGCACCTCTGGCCCAGGGCTGCTCCTCTAAGAGCTTTCCAAAAGGAAACCCCCAGAACTGCAGCTCGATATTTGGGTGGAACATTTCTCACAGGAAGAATTTGAGTCCTAACTGGGAGAATTCCATCATCCCAGTTTAAATATATCTCTTTATTGTCCTCCAGAAGGGAATGGTTATGGTAGAAGCCGATGAGACTCCCTCTCTAGTCCCCTTCCTGTTGCATTTCAGATCAGTGGAGCCATTCTCAGTTTCTCTTGTATTAATATCATTTCTCCTGCAGAAAAGAGCTCTCTGCATTGGCAGCAGCTTCTGCCGTAGCTGCGTGCAGCCTCCTGCCTCAGTTTATTTGCTTTGATGCGCTGGGAGAAGCTCTACGTGTTTATTCGCCTGTCAGCAAGAAGCAAGCCAGGGCCAAGGTACCAGGCTGCTGTAGCCACAGCGAGGCCATTTCTGCCGTTTTTGAAGGGTTTTGCAAGCCTGGGCAGCACGAGATGCTGCTGGCGGGGGCACGAGTGATGAGAAACTCTATGGATTACTAAGGAGCAGGATTTCTGTTGTTTGCATAGCCATGAGAGGGTGAAAATGCTGCTCTTGAATGTTGTGCTGGTTGCATCGGGTCATACAGAAGTATCACTGGGCCTTTTAGGCCGTGGTATTGGTTATTTCCTACTGGACAAACATTAAAATCCAGCATTGGTGTTTGATATCCAGGGAAAAAGGGTTAGAAAATGAATGTTAGGTGGAGATGAGACTCCTGAATCTCAAGAGGTCCCTGCGCTGCTGCCATTCAGTCTGGTAATGTGGAGTTAGGCTTAAAGGAAAGCGGGATTTAAAGCCCACCGGACTCCTAGCTATGACACGTGTGTGACATTAAGCCAGTTATGTCCTGGCTTTTGTAGATATACAGGCACATATGCACAAATCTGCGTGCCTACGTAGTATCTAATATGCATATCCTGCCCATGGATAGAAAATCTGATAAGTAGACATCAGGAAATCCGATATGTAGATCTGATACCTGTGGGAAATTTTCTTAATTGACGATTGCTTTTCACGTTTTTGTAACATTTTCACAGAAAACTAGGAAAAACTATACCTAAAGGGGAGTAAACCTCAAGTTTTCTTTGTGCATTAGGGAAGTTTTTAAAGAATTCACTTTGCCTTTAGCTGTGAAGCCTAAAATTTGAATTGCTGCAGACTTCCTGAATTTCAGTGCTTGGATTAAACGCTCCCTCTCGCTCCTGCTGTTCGTGTCATCGCTGCCAGTAATCACCGGGCTCATCCTCGCGCTGTCGTGTGCTCAGCTGAGTATCCCGGGCTTTCGGGAGGCTCCGCTGCTGGCTCTGCTTTGCCTCGGAGCCGCACAAAGCCAGGCTCTGCTGGGCTGATTTGATAGTTTGCACTCCGGTTGCTGTGAGCTGCGTCTTGTGTTCTCCGCTTGTCGCCTAAACGAAGAACCGGTGTTTGCAGGAAATGATTTGCTGCTTTGCTCTCTTCATGGGAACCCGCAGCTCGTGACCGACGGTGCGAGCTGGGGGAAAGTTCAGAACTTTTGCCCTTTTCTCCTCCCTCCACCCTCCCCAGCTCTGTAAAAGTTAATTGCTACCGCTGCATACACAGCCTCGGCTGGTGATGGAGATGGAGGAAAATTAATTTCCTGCTGAATCCTGCAGCACACAGCACTGTCTCCCTGGGAGTGGATTTGGGCACGCGTGTCCTTGCGTTCCTGCAGTGACCAGTTAATTTCCCCTGAACGGCCGTAGCTGGAGGTGCCACGTGAGCAGGTCACATCGTCCTCCACCAAATAAGCCAGAAGCAGGAGAGGCTGCAGGACTGTAATTCGCATTGTGTTAAATACTAACAATTCCCTGAGAAGAAATACATACAGCAGTGTGTTGGCGAGACCAGATAATTTGATCTTAAATACTTCTGGAAAGGATTCCAGAATTTTCATATGCTTTGAAGGAGGTTAGTTGTCAAGCCGCGCTTTGCTCCGGTGGCACGAAAGACTCCAGCTGACCTGGAGCCAGGCGAGGCAGGGGGATGATGGGGCTGGTACAGCTAGCGGGCGTGCAAATTAAATTGATGTAATTACGGGGGAGTTTCCAGCTCGGCGCCCGAGGGGTGGGAGCAGGGAGCAGGCACTGCAGACGCTTCTGGGTACTGCCGTGCTGGAGAAAGGCACACAGAAAATGTGTTTTAATGTATTTACTTGCTGTGGCTATGATTTACTTTGCAAAGAGATCCCAAATAATCTTTTATTTTAATTGTGAGCTGCAGTGTTTCTCCACATGATTAATCATCTTAGAATATGGCCTTTCTGCTTGCTTATGTTGGGAGAATTACAAGGCTCTGTGTGTTGGGCATGGATCAGAAGGTCCAGGATCAGGCTCTGCACTTGCAGCGCTCCCCAGGTTTGAGTAAATACTCAATCCTTGGAAGCGACAATGTCTTATTTAGAAGATTGACCAGCACGTGAAGCTGGTCCTGGCACAGGCTGCAGTGTCCACTGGCAGCAGAGAGAAACCCTCATGCCGGTTGTTTGCTTTGCACAATATGGTTTTTAAAGCAACCCCTGGGAACTAACATTTCAAGGGTTTTCTGAACAGAGATAGGGTAATAATTGCCATTCCTATAATGATGCTGAGATCCACATCAAGATGGATGAAGAAAGTTGCAAATGCAGGCAAATATGCAACACGTATCGTGTGCATCTGTGATGCACAATATGAAGAAGCTTATACTCAGCTTCCCGTAACCAGAGCAAGAGTTTAAAACATGTATTTCGTACATGTGAGCACACACACATGCACGCGCTCACAAAAATCATACCCAGTTTTATGAATTTAACCCGCAGAAATAGGGGGTCACTGTCAACGCGGCCAATTTTAGGTAATTAATATTAAAGAGTACGACGGAGGAAGTCGTGCACAGCCATGGCGCAGGAAGCCTCCGTGTGTTTGGTGGCTCTGTAATAGCTATTATTTATCACAAATGCGCTGTGTGTTTGTTCACACGGAGTAATGAATGACCTTTCTGTTTCCCCAGCTAGACCTGGGCAGGCTGCGGCTGATGGGGGTGCAGGGCAGGAGCTATTTATCATGCCGCACTTATACTGATCACTGCTTCGAGCTGCAGCACCGGGGAAATGTCTTAGACTTGTGTTATGGTTCGAAAAAAGAGTTTTATGGGGTTAACAGCTAAGAAAAGCAGCTGTTTTCTATCCCTGGCTGCTATAATTCAAAGCTGACTTTCTTTGAATTTGAATCAAATTACTGCCAATATTGTCATAAGCAAATGTATCCGTCAAGGGCTTGTTTGCTGTGTCTTAGTAATGCAGGGCCTCTTTTGTTGTCTTTTTTTTCTTTTTTTTTTCTTTTTTGGTGATTCCTTTGTAGAGCTTCTGTTTCGTACATTGATAAACGGGATAGAATATATGAATGAGGAGGAGGTGGCCCAGAAGAGGCAATGCGTGTGCTTTTCAGAGGAGGAAGGTATATGAAGAAGTGGCATTGCCCTTCATACTGTGCAGGAAGGAATAACATAAGGAAGCACAAGCGTGCCATAGCTGAGCCCTTCCTGGCTCCCAAGTCTCCTATTTGGTCTGTGGAGGTTGCATCAATTAGTTATGTTTTACTGGTGCGGTCCCTAGGGTGTCAGAAACGGGTCTATTCCCATGCGGCAAATTAAAAAGCAAAATATATTATTAATGCTTGGGGGGGGACCTCTGCAGCTGTGGTGTAAAGCGTTAGATGACATTAGTTTAGACGACAATACCATCACCACGCTGTTTTACAAGCCAATAATCCAGCTCTTGTTCCCCCTAGTAGTTTATGTCAAGGAGGGAAGTGGATTATTGCCTTATAAACCAGGCACGACGGTGCCGGTGCTGCGAGGCTGCTGCTGGTACAAAAGTCGCAGAAATACTAAGCGAGAGAAGGAGCAGAAATAGAAAAAGGTGGGAGAGAGGCTGAGCATTGCCGTGGCAGAGCAGCCTGGGCTCTGCGTGTCACGCAGGTGAACCCAAAACCACAGCATATGTTTCAGATGTATAAAAACACAGATGGGACCATCTTCTCCGCTGCAAGAACATGACCCAGAGGCATTTGCACATTTTTCAGTGCAGACTATCGCGTTGGGAAGATCGCTCAGAAAATGTTGGCACCCGTATGCCGAGGCCGCATTCCGAGTTGCAGCCGCATTTACAGACTCGCGGAGGTCGTGCGGGCGCTGCGGAGATGCCACCCAGCTCGCTCCTGCAGAGCTTGTGTTATCCTAAATAACCCTTCCAGCCTTGGAGCAGCAATTCCAGCATCGCTGAAGGACGGGGTGAGGCTGAGACCTGCAAACTCAGCACATGCAGATGGGCTGGGGGGTTTCATCCTCAACCCTTGTGCCGGGGCTGCTGCTCACCTCATGAGCTCCCCCACAAAGCAGCCTCATTGGGAGAAATTCAGTATTTTTTAAGATCCCAAACCCGTTTCTCTGCTCCGGCGGGTGAGTAGTGTGTGGCTTGGCACGCAACACCTCGCAGCCGTGCATCTCATGTGTGAAATTAATGGTCTGCGCTCGTTTGATCTTGAACTTCTTTTCAGTAAAAGCTTTTCAATAAAACCCTTTACAGTATGCAGTAAGATAAGTGGTAAGTCGGCAAGATTCGATTATCTAACCTTCCCTGTTGCTTGGAACGCGGTCATGTCCCCAGACATTAGTTAATTACTCTGAAAATTACCTCGGCTATCCAAAACCTCCGCTGGCCGGGCGCATCCCGAGCCTCGGTGACATTCACGTCGCCAAGGTTGTTCTGTATTAGCATAAATATCTGACCAGCCCCCGGGAACTAAATGGGCGATTTTTGGCTCTTCGTGCACGTATGCGTATTTTTTGCCAACCTCAAATCTGCTGCTTTGTATTCATCACTTTAAAATGATGATTTTTGCATTGCAGTCCTGGCTGTGCTGGAAAATCATAGCGTTACACCATCCTCGTGACAGTTTTTGTAACATTTAAATGGACAAGATAGGCGAGGCCTGGAGCAAGGCCTGTGATGAGGAGCTCTGGGAGGGAAGGGATTAAGCAGTTGTCCGAGGTTACCTGTGGCCTGAAGCACGAACCGAGCACATCTCCTGAATCCGAGACCACAGCTTTTGCTACAGAGCCCAGTTCCCTCTATTTGACAAAATATACACGCCTTTTTTCCATATTTAAAATTAAATTTTATTGCTAGTAGTCAAAAAAGAAAAAGAAATCCATCAGTCCTGGTCCAAGAAAGGGAAACGTGAAGTATTTGGTACTTTAAGTACCTCTTTCAACTTGCTTTTTGTTTGGATAACTGCTGTTTGGAAGTAGATTGTAGAATTGTTTTTATGAATCCCTTTGTGCAAATAAATAACAACCTGAATCTGTGTCCAGGAGGCTTGTGACACTGGCTGCTCCTTTCTTGCCACTGTGGGGTCAGAAGTAATGAATTAAAAAGGAATGGGGATATTTCTCCGTGATTGTAGTTGGTCGCAGAGGATTTCATGTCACAGTTTACTAAAATATTACTCGGGGGGAAGTAGGCTGTGCAATTTGCATGAAGCAAAATGCTCCCTTTTAGGTTTCATCATAAATTATTCAGGAGAAGGTAATGTGCAAGGTCTGTGGGAGAGCATTAAAGTGCGATATCAGTCTACCTGGTTCACGAGGGGATCGAGAGGTGGTTTAGAGTAGTATAGGTTAAATGCGAAAATTCAAACATCAGTGTGATTCGAGTAAATGTTCTTACTTATTGTAAGTGGTCGTAATAGGGAAATGTATTTGCTAGCAGGGAGCAGTGCTGCTGGTGGTTGGTTTGGGGGATGTTTTGGGTTTGTTGCATCCCTCCGCTGCTCCTGGAGGTGCTTCTCGCTGCGAAGGTCATGCCCTGCGTGGGTAATTACACTCTGCATAAATGCAACTTGATTGTGAAATGCATCTTGATTGTTATTTTTCTCCTACCAGAATAAATAATGAACTGGTAATCTACCAGTTGACTTTGGAGCTAATGAGAGTTTAGTGTGGCTAAACTGGGTTGTCTTAGAAGTGAGGCTTAAATATTTAGCTCTAGAAGTGGTTTTATTTCGAATGGGTGAAGGGAAGCAGTGCTGCCCTGTCCCGCCTTGTTTTTATATTCCTTGTGGGAATCCGCTCTAAAAAGAGTCAGATCCTCTGGCGAGGGGAAGAGGCACGTGTTGAAGGAAGGGCAAGCTCCTACCAGGGTCACCTGCACGTTAGTTACTGCTGAACAGAGGGGACAGCGGCGGTAAATCTGACGTGTTGTGGTATCCCCCCCGTATCTAGGTGAGAAGGTGGCCGCGATGGGAATGTATTTCCCTAAGCTATCAGAATGGACGAGGAACAAAGTAAAATCCAGCTGTGGGTCTCCGTGGGAAGTGACTGCTCTGAGCGGTGATCTTCGGGTCCTTGAGCACAGTGTGGGATTCGGGACCAAAAATTACCAAGGGAAAAAAGAAAATAGTAGCTTTCTTACACCTGAGAAGTGCAACCAAAACGCTACGTAAGAATTTAACAAAATATAATAGTTTCTACCAGCTGGTAAAACCACCTTGGAAAAAAATACTTTATTTTTCCTTTTTTTTTTTTTTCTTTGCAAAAGCAATTACAATTTTCTTTAAACTTTAGTTTCCTGAGTTGGAGTAGTCTGTTAATATCTGCATCCGGGCAAGTTTTAGCTTGGACCAGCGATGTTGTTGATAGCTAAAGCCCATGCTGATGCCTGGGATCTTCCCGCAGCCTTTTCTCCCCGTGGGCCTCAGGACAAGCACCCAAAACGTTGGGGATGAGAAACCATCAGAGGGGCTAACGGGGCGTTGAACTAACCTGCGCCAAGCGCTGCCTTCTTAGCACTTTATTAGGGCTCTCTCCAGGGGAACCTGAAGTGAGAGGTAATTAAGCTAAAAATGCAGATAAACACGGTGCGATCGCTTCTACACCAAGCGACCGGCTAAAAATAAGTATCCTTTCGCTAGGTGCCATTTCCACCGAGCAGGGTAAATAGAAGCTTGTGGCTCCTAGCAGGGTCACGGGCTCCCGCCGTGGCCCACATAGCAGGGAGAAGATCCGCAGTATTGAGCTGCTCAGCAAGCGCCCGGGGCCCTGTTGAGGAAAGGGAAAGCGGGGATGATTTGGTAGCCCGGTCAGATAGTCCTTCCATGTTAGGTCCTGGTTTACCTGCAGCAGAGCGGGGGCACTGGTGCCAGTGCAGGCTCTGTGGGGGACAGCGAAAAATGAATTAGTGGCTCTACTCCAGCTCCTAAAAGAGCAGCTTGCTCTAATTGTGCCTTTTTGTAGGCTCTGTAGAGAAGAAATGCCTGGCAGGACACAGAGGATTAGCTGTTCTCCTGCCACTTGGAGTGACTGGTGCCGAGCAGCGTGTGGGTGGAAAGGCTTGAGTAGCGAGGTGACCCAGCACTTGTTTTGCAGACAATATAGCGGTTTCTCAGAGCCCAGCGAGCTGCCCCGGTCCTCTTCCCGCTGCTGGGAATTTTGCTGGAATTCCAGGTCTGTCATCGTAGGCATCAGACAGACGCTGATGGATCAGAAGGTGCTCAGGGTCTGAGCTGCTTCTGTCAGCGCGTGTATGAAATGCGGATGTTACCTGGCACGTGTCCCCTCGTAGGAGTCCCTGAGGGTCGCAGTGCAGAGTGTGGTGTGCTGGTTTCTTCCTGTCATTCTGGGAGGCAGCATTCATGACAGGTAGCTCAGATGTCTCCTTGGGAAGGGAAAGACCTGTGCAATTTTCCCCTGAACACCCAGGCTTTTTATGAAACATCCTTTTTTTTTAGCAAGCGTGTAAGTTTGTGATTTGGTCAGATTGTGCATGCATTAACTTCTGTTCTTCTCAAAATGTTTTTCATTAAACAACCGGCTAGCACAAGCTCCCTGTAGAAACTTGCCCGATGCTGAGTGCTGTTTATGCCTGTTGGCTTACGGGTGCTAAGCTTCTTGCAGGATCATTCACCATCATTTATTTTACACAACACGCTGTTTTACATAATAAGATTTCCAACATCAAAGAGCAAGAATGTGCTTTTTAAGAAAAAGAGTGCGAACTCTTTACATGCTTAGGAAAAACATTCATATCCCGTATGTGTTTTCCACACACTGGAATGTCTGCTACTTAGCAGTATCTAGGGATTTTAATGAGAGCTGACAACAGAAATGTCCCAGACCTGCCTCTTTTGTGAATAACGTCTTTTAGCTGCTTGTCTTCAGGTTTAGCTTTGTTGGGCTCCTTGCAAAGGATGGAGGGGCGGACAGACTGGTTCTGGAAGGGGGATCATAGCCCCTTTGTAGGGCTAGGGAGGTTGGAGGGACCATAACACCATATAGACCTTTCATAGCTTACCTAAATGGTTGTTTAATCCGGAGTAGAATGAGCATGAGGAGTAAAGGATGAAAACTAGGTACAGAGGTTTTACCGGTTGAAAAAAGCAGTAATGCTCAATATATTTTTCTTTTGAGGAGACCTTTTTTGGAGTCCTTTCAGGTCCTTTGTTGTTTCATGGCCCTCTGTTGTGCTTTTCATAACCTTATGAAATGGGCTGGCTCTGCCACCTGAGCAGACTGTTTGGCAGCTGCAGATATCCTGGAATTAGACATTTTTGGATTTCACAGCAAACAGAAATCCATGGCAAGATCCTTGCATATTTTTTTTTTAATGTGTTTAGACTATTCCTTTGCAGAATCCTTTTATTCTTCCTATGCCGCGCATAGTTGTGGGGTTAGCTAATTTTGTTAAGCTCTGAAATGTGCTTTTGAATATACTCTGGAGAAAAATTTTGCCATGGCAGGAAATGGATACGATGAACTAATCAGTCATTTTTGTCACTGGTTTTACGATGCGTTTTTATGGTGCCATGTCTTTATGGAATCATATGAAGTGCATGAAATTGTCCTTGTTTGCAAGAATCTCCTTAAATGTTTTGCAGTTCTTATTTGCAGGCCGTGTTTCAGCTACAAATACATCAGCAATTAGAATTTGATTGCAGTAGTTCGGTGGCTTCAGGCATGGTCTTCATGCAGGTGGAGGAACCCTTTTGCTTTGCAGTCTGTGGGTCAAAACTGCAGGAATGTTTGCAGGGACCCGACTGCCTTTTTTAGTAGCTCCTGCAGAAGAGCAGACAGTCCTTGGAACAGCTCGTGACATATATTGGCAGCAAAAACACCCCTGATTTCAAGTTCCAGACTCCTCAGCTACGGCTGGCCTTCTTCCTGGGCATTCATTAGCTTCCCGTTTAGTCCTTTTACACCCTGCAGAGGTACCCTCCTTCTGCTGAGATTTTTCTTTATTTTTTTTTTGATGGCAAAAGACCCAGTCTCTTGGCTGGGTGAGTGTGGTGGCTTTTCTCACCCTTGCAAGTCTCACCTCGCACCATGGTGCCTTCATGCTGCCTACAAAAAGCAGACCCCTACTACCCTGTGAGCAGAAGCATTGGACACAGATGCTTTGCAAATCCTTTGTACATAAATTAGAGGTGAAATCCTACAATTCCCTTTGGGGATAGCACTTGGAGGTGTTTCTTGCCCCCTCTTGCAGGTATTTGGTGGTTTTGTACTTGGCAGCAGACTTTTCTAGGCCCACCAGGTGGGTGATGACTCTTTGGACTTGGGACCATCTTCCATTTGAGCCTGCAGCATCCCGGCTTCTCGAAGAGCCTGAGAATGACAGAACCACCTGCAGCATTTAAAACAAGCAGTGAACAGCAACAGAGGAAACCTCAGAATAATTTAAAATAAAAAATGGCTCTTGTCTAACAGCTCCTCTGTAGCACATAGTTACTGTCCAGAATATCTCAGGAAACCATTTCGTATTCTGCTAGTGTAAACGTAAAGAGCAGCTTTATCTTTAAAGATTAGAAGATATTCGGGAAAGTTTCGTTTCATTGTTTTGTTTAAAACAGAGCATTCCTGCTGCTCTGACATCTAACTGTGCTGTATATTAAACTAATTACTGAGTGAAGCTCTGAGTTAAACAAGCATTATTCAGACTGCAGAGTTAAGTCCGGCTTACAGCACCCACATAAAAGTACAGTCATCTCATCTTACGAGCACTTATCTTCTCTTCCTTTCACCCCCCCATCAGAAAAGGTTTAAGATGTTTAGTTGTTTGTATCCTTTGAAGAATCCAAAGGTTTTGCACTTCAGACAAGCCCATTTCCTTTTTTAATGGGAAAAACTCCAAGCATTCCTCTTCAAACACAACTCGAAGGATATTTTTGCAGACTTCTGTTGAGCAGTTTTTGGACAACACCCTGTAACAGGAAACCATGGCTTCTCCTACTTTTATTCAGGGTGAAAATAGATAACATTCCTGTCTTAAATTACTAGCCACAATTAGTTTGAGGTTATAGGAGTAACTTGCAAGACTTTACCCTTTTCCTTTTTCTCACACAAATGAGTTATTCCACTGTCCAACTTCAACCATCCATTCTTGAACATATGGTATTTGAATTTGTTCTTTGTTATAAGAAATGGCTAAGGCAAGCAAGTCCTTATGTAAAAGCAGCATTCCTGAGAAATAGGGTTGGAAGCCGACTTAGTGCTTTGTCTGTGTCGACAGTGCTGGGTTTAAGCACAGTTTAGAAAGAAAATCTTCAGTTAGGGGTGGTAATATGGGCCTGTAGGAAAAGAGAAGTGATGAAATGAAAGGGAGAAATTCAAGGGAATTCATATTTGTGTTGTGCAGGAGCAACACAAATTCTCCCAAATCTTCCATTTTGTATGGAAGGGTAGGTCATAAAAATATTTCCCATTTTGATGAGGGTAGGTCATAAAAATATTTCAGGAATGCACACTAAATATAGCCATGAATTGAAAGAGTATCAAAGCATTTTGATGGTCTCGTAATCATGCAGTACGGTCCGACAAAGGATGTCAATGTTTGTCTAATTTCTAAAAACTTCAGTTTGAATCTGAGGGTCATAGCGAGTGCCAAGAGCACCGAGCCAAGCGGTATCGTGTGCTCCAAGAGCCTCTGTTTGCCTTGGGACATGGAGGACGGGAGGTGACTAGACAGGGGACAAGACTAAACATCCCTTTTTGCTCAACAAGATGAGAAATAGTTTTATGAAACTTTTTTTTTTTTTGCTCAGTCCATACAGTAGAATAATATAATCCCCAAAGTGGAGCCACATTCCTACCATCTGCCAAGTTTGGACTAGCTGTTTCGTGGATGCCCTAATGAAGTGTGAGGTCGAGATTGAAGGGGATGCAGCGAATGATCTGCAGATAACAGTGCTGCTATGGAAAACCCTCAGGTTGCAGCGTTGGCAGAAATGAAGCTGTTCTATTATGTGGGGACTGTTAAGGTTCTGGTTGCCTTGTGCTCCAGTAAGATACAGCTAAGAACCAGTTCTGGGGCAATGGAAGTGCGGAATTCCTGACTTTGCCTCCAGAGTGTTCTCAATCCATTGGGTTCTATGGACACCAGATAAGAGAAGTCCATGCTTTTTTTTTTGCTTTTTTTTTTTTTCCTCCTTTAAAAAAAAACGGAAAGTACACAAACAGAAAACCCCCCAGTTCACTACCACATACTATATAGTCTTTGGATAAGCATGTTTTAAAACAGGATGTCAATTTTCATAGGTGTTTTGGGGTTCTAGAGCCTTATGCTACCCCTCTTTTTAATTTCTTCCTCTCTTGCTTATTTGAACAATGAGCACAAAACAAAAAATAGCTCTCTGGTATTGGGAAGTATTTGATGGTTAAGTTAAGAATGAAAAATCCGGACTTGGAGCACGCGGTGGTTGGGCTGCTGTGCTGGCAGAGCTCCTTCCACCATGGCCAGGCGGTTCCGCTTGCCACGGATTTGTACTAGGGCATTTCTGGAGGAGGAAACAGACCTTCTAAATGGGGCAGGGAAAGGCTTTGGACACGGAGCCTGTTTCTGCTGTGGTTTCAGATGCCCTCTGAAGCTGGCACACACTTGGTGTGTTCTAGATGCAGTATCACTGACTAAAGGGTGCTGACAGATTAACACCACGCTTGCGCTTCCTGCTGCGGGATATACTGCTATACCAGAGTGTTCCTCTTCTATATTTGCATCTAGCACATGGAAGCCACAGTATATTAATAAAATTAGTGCAATGCAATTTTGTTACCGCATCTGTGTTATGTTTTCTATATATACTATGGAATTACCCCCCGTAGCCAGATAGCCAGTGCCAACAGAAGGCACTGGGAAATTCATACAAGGGGATAAATGGTGCCGTGGGTGCTCGTTCACCCGCTCCTGTGTGTGGGAGACAAAAATATTACAGTGACATGAGAAGATTTGGCAAAAGGAAAGTAAATGTCAGGGCAGTGACCGGTTTATATGGGAATAGTGTCCTCTTGCAGCTTAAGTACTTAATATTATATCACAATAAATGACAAGCTGGTACTCAGAGCTGGTACTGCGTGATTTATCTCTAAGGGTCTAGTGACTGGCGCTGTTTTAGGAAGAAAAGCCATATGGTTTTAATAATATCTTAAAATTTGTCTTCAGCTGCAGAATGGTTTTTAAATACTCGTGCCTTTCTGTCTGTGCACTTCTCTCATTTCTCTTTTCCACAAATTCCACACGATCCAGCCATCTGGTTTTCTCATTATCTGGCCCGTTGCATGTTGTTAGTTCACCTTTCTCTAAAGAAGGGGAAACAGAAACTTGGTATTTAATTTTTAGAGTCGGATTTTAGTCTGACTTGCTATTCTTGGTTTCCTGATCCTGTCTGGCTGTATTCTGCATTAGCTTCTGCTGACAGTTGCTAGTGCAGAGCAAAAGAGATTTTTTTTTTGCGTTCTTTTGCTTGTTGGCTAAACTTTTGGTTTTTTTAGCTCTTTGTGGAGCAGGGAGAGATGCACTTCTAATGGACTGGATGGTGCTGCAGCAGCTCCAGCCTGCAGGGTGGTAGCAGTGGTGCAGATCTCTGTGCCGAGCGGCCTGTTTGCCGCGAGAAGTCGTGGGGACGTCCCCAAAACTCTGCTTGAGAGTTTGCTCCAGACTCCTATGTGCAGGGAAAAAGCAATGTTGCCAGAGCTGAAGGCTGTATTAACCTTCTACCGTGATTCAAACCCTTCGGAGGGGAAGATGGTGTGTGGGAATGATGGAAATGCAGCTGATCGGATTGATCCTGGACCTGGGTCCTTCGAGATGGACAGGGAGCAGTGCTGCTATGGGGCATCATCATAGGGATCCAGGTCACACGGGTTTATTTATAAACTCATAAATACAATTTTTTCCCTGCGCTTGTCCATGTGAATGTCTTGAAAATTAAGATACCACGTAGGGTTGCCTTGGAAGGACTGGCTGGGTGGGCTGGATGAAAGAATTACAGCAGATGGTGAGGACAGAAACATTTCCATTCCTGTGTGTCCATGCTCTGTTTCTCATGGCCTTGAAAGGCCTGTGTAGCCTCTAGGAAGTGCAGGAACCAAGGTTTGGGAGAAATAAGCAAAATCCATTGACATTAATCCAAATTAACCTCCGAACACCTCACGTTTCCTCAATGTGGTCCTTTAAATGGCAGCAGACAGCAGTAAATGATCTTGTTTAATATCTCTAGGCTTCAGTGAATGTGAAACATTAGTATGAAATCTCCTTATTGTTATAATAAATATCTGGTTGAGCCTGATAAGAGGTGAGATGGTTCATAAAATGCTGGATGAGTAAGCCCAAAGAATCTGTTTAATTGAATCTTCTCACTTAGAGCGTCGCAGTAGTCGAAAATAGAGGTCTAGGGAATTGTGGCAAAATGCTGCTTTGGCATCTTGCTGGCGGGCTGAACGGGCTGCGATACCGCCTCAGGTCCCCATGAAACCAATTGTAGGCAAGTCGCTCCTAACAGCACACAAAGCATTTTCACGCTCACCTTGACCGCACGGAAATGCGGCTCTGTGGGTTGGGATGCACACAGCTTAATTTCGTAGGCCAAATACGAAGCGAGACTTGAGTTTTCACCGTGATGTTTGAAGTAGCAGGGAATATAGATTTTTTTAATGTCATAATTTTTCGTTTTGTCTTAGAAACTATGTATTATTGCTCTGGGAGCGCTTACAGTTGTGACTGAGCGCCTGCTGGTGGATGCCACCTTTTGCAGAGCTCTCAAAATGTTGCTTTTCCCACGTGAAATAAAGCTTAAATTTGGATTTCTGTGCTGGGGAACCGGCGCGGCTTGGGCTTACGCAAGCTGCACAAGGCCCTCGTGCTCGTGTGAGTGATCTACCGGCGCTGGCTCTAGGAAGAGAGATTCCAAGGAAAGATGAACACGCGCTGTTTTAAAATATGCACATTGCAAAGGGGAGACCTTTGTTTCAGGCACCAAGAGAGAAGACAGAAGCACAAAAAGGTGATTAGCTATCACGTCGTATACACAACCGAAGCACTTAAAGGCAAGTTAATGAGTAGTTAAGGGGATCATAAATCTTACACCTATGTAGTAAATACTCAGTTACCAAATATAAAGAAATGCTTCTTTCATCACGTGCAGATCTAAACTCTGGTCTATAGATGTCTGAGACTTCTAAGTTACTTGTTTTATATCATGATCTTACTATTTTCTGCCGTGCTGCAGCCTTCCCATCAGCTGGGATGAATCGCATGGAGTTGTCAAACAGGCTAATTGGTTTAATATCTTACTATTCTTTCCCTTGAAAACAGAATCTCAGCCGGTGATAAAATCACTTTTGTTTTAAATGTTAGTGTCAGTGGCAGACAGAAGTATTAGACACTTTGATGGGATTTTCACAACTGCCCATGGGGCATTTAATTCCCATTAATTTCTGAGAGGCTCTGCGCTTCCCCGAGGACACTTTAAAAATCTCAGCCTTTGTGAACCTTTTGGCAGCGTCTGGGTTTGAAATCTCTTCAGTTTCATCTGAACAGGAAATCTGTTTCTTGCTCGGTTTCCGCAGCCGTGAATAGGAACGGAGGTTTTTCCTGGGAGATGTGAGACGGAGAGGGAGTCAAGGAGTGCGACCTGCATCGTGGTGGCAGCATCACTGCTGCTGTCCCACAGCCTGCGTCGTGGTGGCAACGTCACCGCTGCAGCCCACTGCATCTCTGGAGGGAGTTAAATTGGGTTTGGTCTGTCCATGCCAGCTGCCCAGGCCCGAGGGGACAGGTCTTGTCATCGGTGGCTGCAGAAGTAACCTGGTGCTCACTGCGAACCAGCCTGGGCTGCTGCTCCCTCCCGGATCTGCTGGACTCTCCACGTTCCCCATGCGGAGCTTCTCGTCAGTGTTGGACCGCGATGACGGGAGGACCAGGGTGGGCTCCACCCCGTTGGTTTGTTCCGCGTTGTGTCTCGGCGGGTGGACCCTGCGGTAGGAGCACACGGAGCCGGAAGGCTGCAGCGCTCCAAGGAGATCAGAGAGGGGCTGGCGTTAGCCACGAAACCTTCCTGACGGGTTTGGAAACACACGGCTTGAGGAGCTCAGCAAATACTGGGTTAAGAGTAGCTGGTGAATTCAGAGCAAGACGGTGTGGCCTGTGACATCTGGGCTGGTGATTGTCACCGCATGAAGTGGTGGGGCTGGCAGCACGTGGGGTGCCACCTGCATCCAGGACACTCAGCCTGAGGGCAGGCTGGGGCTTAAAAATAGGTGTAAGAGCAGCGGGCTGCTCCGGTAGGGAAGGTCTACCCCAAACTGCTCTGGTATTCTGCAGTCATCATCATCCTTCATCTCGGTCCTGCTGCTGCTGATGGCTGAACCATTGGACATGTCTGCAAGAAAACAAGGTGAGCAGGGAAGAAGCAAATCACAGTTTGTGTGTTCCTTTGCTTCCTTCAAAATGGTTGCTGAGCAGAGAGGAAGAGGAGGGGAAGAAATTCTTTTTTTTCCAAAGTTTATTAAAAAAAAAAAAAAAAGCAACGTGGTAGAGTGGGTCACACTGCATGGCCTGCCTGTGTTGGGCATTAGTGCTAATCCTGCAGGAGTTGCTCCCGGACGCCCCGCGCTCCCGATGCTTCCCGGGACGGGCCTGTTCTGAGTCGCACGGAGAGGGAGGGCAGCAGCAATGACCTTGGAAATGCTCTTGTCAAACCCGGGATTGCAGGAACCGCCGGTGCTGGGGATCAGAGGCACCGCTGCAAACATAGAGGGCATCCTGCGGGCTGTCTTAACGTCTCCGACTTGCGCTTGGCTGCTGTTCGTGGAGTCTCGTCCTTTGTCTTCAAAAGCACCGGAGAGATGCGCAACATAAAAGGAACGATCATGGGGCCGCCGAAGAGCCCCGTCTTTGTTGTTGTTTGTACCAAAGTATTATGTTGTGCTATTGGCAAAGTAATTTTCAGCTCCAAGTGAGACAAGATCAGTCACAGTGGTTTTCACAAGATTGATGTGAAGAGCTAGAGTGCTGCTAATTAATCAGGGATGGGGAGAGCATGAGCCTGCATACTCAATCAGTGTAGCATTTCCGAAAGGGGAAAGGAGCTCTCCCATACAGCGATACGTACAGCAGGCCCCGAAGGGTGCCCAGATAAAATTCATTAGGAACCACCTTCACTCATTACTCGAACACTCGCACCCCAAGACGCAGCTGAACGGGGAGGGCAGGGAGATGGCCTCTTCTGGGGACTGCAGTGTCACGGAGCACCAGGAATGCTCTAAAGGCAGCATTTCTTTTTCTTTTTTTTTTTTTTTTTTTTTTTGCTTAAGCAGAAAGAGGAATGGGAATTTGTTGCAGTAAATCATCATTGACACAAACAATACTTGGTTATAGCTGTTTTTCACCATTCTTTGAAACCAGTATATTGTAAGAAAAACTGCGTGCTCCTGTGGATGCTATGACACTATAAATAATAAAATGGTCATTGCAGCTCTGTGGTAATTCTACACATGGAAGATTAAAAATGAAAACTTGTCTGTACCTAAAAGAGAGAGTAGATGAGAGATGGCCTGTTTGTTCTTGATATCTGCATTAACTTCACTTTTTAACTCTACTATTTGTGCTTGTTTGTTCTTTTACAGCAAAAATGCTCATATTGCCTATAGGTAGAACAACATACAAAGCATCATGATATGAAGAAGCAGAAGATTTTTGTAAGTCTTGGCAAATGAAGTGATTTAGTAGTGTAGCAGCTTTAATTTTATCCAGACTTGTAGTTTACATCAGGCACAGCTGTTGAGTAAACCTGCAGAATGAATTAGAAATGGATTAATGAAGCTGTAAGACAAATACATTTGAATATTTTTAAACAGCTCTCAAGAAAACCGTTTTATTTAATTTTAGTCTCATAATGGCTTCATATTCTGAGCAAAATAAAGTAGAACAATAGGCTCAAATTCTAAATTGAGAGCAAACATGTCATTTTTTTTTTTCCACAGGCTTTTGAAGTATGCAAACCCATATAATTATTTTCTGACTGGTGAAATTGGTTCATATGGTTTATGAGGGAAATAAGCCCTCACTAACAAATATGGTCCGTGGCAGTCGGCCCAGTACCTGCTACACCACTCCAGTGGCCATAAAACCAGAGATAACGGTCCAATTTCATTTGTAGTTATACTGCTATAAATCTGGAGTAACTTCGTTGGTCTGATTCCAGCATTAGAAAGCTAAGTTGCTTTTCGTCTCCCAGCCTCTGTCTTCTCACCCATGTTATATGCAATATAGCACGGATGAAATGTGTCCAGTATCTCTGCTATCTTCAGTCAGAAATAGGTCACTGGTGTTTGATCCTTGGAAAGAAAAACGCTCCGTTCAGCAGCCGGGCACAGAGAGGAGAGGGATGTTAGCTCTGATAGACTTATTTCACTTAAGATATCCTCAAGCTGAAATCCTCAAGCTTTGTTCGTATTTCTGCCTCATTTCTGCTGGAGCAATCCCTGAAAAAGCACATTTCTGATGCTCCTGGGTCTGCCGAAGGAGCTTGGGAGCCTGCTGCTGTCCTGGCCCACAGGTTGTGGCCATCGTTCTTGGCCTGTATTTCCTTGTCTTGCTTGGACAATGCGGAAGGAACTAGCTAGCACATTGAAGGACGTGATAATGGATTTACTTGTCTTAACCACAGTGCTGCGGTTGACCTACAGGACGTCTCTGTGAATTCAGACTGCAACTAGCCTGTGATTCAGACCATCGCTTTATTTTTGCAGTTGGGCTGCAATGTTACTGCTTGAGAGGTTGGGTCGAAGGAAACTGCAGGTGCCTGGAGGGCTGGCGGGCTCCCGCCGAGCGGCTCCGTGCAGCTCTGCTCGCAGAGCCACGAGCGAAGCTCCCTGGAGATGGGTTTATTCGTTGCTTTGGCTATTTCTGCTCTTTGGTTGTTTGATTTCCCATTGAAAGTGTCTCTGAGAGAAGCTGAGAGGAGATGAGGAAATTTATGTGGAGTGTTAAGCACAAATACAGATCTATAGGAATCTGAAAGGACAGTGTTTCTTCGAAATAATCATCCTTGATGCATGCACCAGTCATACAAGATACCCCCTTCTCCTAATCAAGCATAGTTCTACAACAAGGTAGATTATTGTCGTAATTTTTTCCTGTTACTCAAATTATCAAACGTTACAGACAGGTGTTTTTCTTGGTCTGCTTTCTTTAATGTTACGTGGAACTTCATATTTTCTTTCAGCCACTGTGTGTGGCTGAACTGCCACAGTATTACCTGCTCTGCACCCTGGAGCATCACCCGAGCAGACCTATATATTTCTTTCTATCTGCACCTACTTGGCTTTGCTTAGAAAAGACTGAGTCAGTAAAAATAAATAAAATCCAGGTCACTAAAACGTAATAAATATTATTCCTGTTCCAGGTACAAACCGATACTACTGTGCTCGGAGGTAGTCGCACCGTTGTATGGCAGCAATGTTTCTGCGACAAAAATGTCATATTTCTTTCACAATCCAGAATGTTTTTTCCTACTTCTGTGTGCCGCTGTGGTATACTCAGAAAAATGTCTGGGTTTTTTTTTTTTCTTTGGCCATTTTCTTTTTTTCTTTTTTTCTTTGTCTCTTTATTCTTAGCTTTATTCTGTAGCGTATCTCAATTCCCTCAAGGTATTTCAGAGGGTGGTAGGATGCCACATCCAAAACCATTGGGGTTGACAATTAAAATCCTGCAGGGTGGGTTGATGTGTTGTCAACCTTTGTTCAGGGTTTTTTTGCAAAGATGGTCTGAATCATTCTTCTCTTTTGGTAACTGGTTTAATCTTAGCCTTGGCGTCGGCTGTGCCCTTCTGGTGTTCTTCAGCGGCTTGCGTGGAACGGGGTGATGTTCTAGCCCCTTTTGCCAAGCAGCAGACACTGGGTTCCCATGAAAACTGCTCTTCAGAGGGGGAAACGCTGCAGGTGTTTTAATCAGAGAGGAGGAATGAAATTAGTGGTCAGGTCTCTCTTCCCAGCTCCTTTTCACTCTTTGGAAATGAGTTCCCCTTTGGGTTCCCTTGTTTGCAGAGTGTTTGAGCTGATCGGCCTCCTCCTCAGCCAGTAGCTCCGGGTTGTCCAACACAGACACCGGTGAGCTGGGTGCCCGGTGGGAGCGCGGAGGTCCCGAACCTGCCCTAGTGCCCGGGATGTTCTGGTCCTGTTTGCCAACTGATGAAGAGCTCGAGTGAAAGGCACAAGTTAAAACCTGAAGGCAGCTTCAGCGGCAGGGCCAGGCAGCTGGAGATGAGCGCTGGGGACTGCAAAATGGGATGGCCAGACTGGAGACACGTGCTGCTGCCCTCGGGCTGTGCGTTTAGCTAGAAATAACAGTGCTCGGGGTTATCGTGATTTTAACTTACCAGATACATGAACAGGCAAGATACAATTCTCATGTCTCTAAGCCTTTTCATGGTAATGTGCTTAATGCCCGTGCATTAGAATACTGCTCTGCTGCTGTAATTCACCTCCCAGCGCGGACGCCGAGCACGTGGAGTCGCTGCGTGTGAGCCCTGCTCCACGCTGAGCATTTGTATCACTGATAAATTGTATTCCAGAGCAGCTGTACCGCTTCATCCCTGCCCTCTGCGTCCGTGCAAGTAGCAGGACTGTGTCTGCTGGTGAATCATGCTCTACTTTATTGACAATAACTTTATATAACCCGTGGCTGCGTGGTAAGTGGGTTAGCACGGGCTGTATATCTTACAAATAAATTAATCACAGCATCACAGTTATTTATAACAGGATGGCTCTAAATAAAGCTATGAAGTGATTAAGGTATTTTAATAGGCCAAGGATTTGGAAATCACTGTGGTTTCCATTTTTGCAGCTAAATTAGTATAATCATATGTTTTAGTTTGAAAATAGAGAACAAATGGCAAGGCGTGTTTTTGTTCTATTAATAAACTTGGCCGAAGTGCTGATTCTCCAAATATCTTCTGTTTTTCAGAAAGAAATACATGCACGTTGGAACGGATGAGGTTAACAATAAGATAGCAGTCTTTCAGCTCTTCTGTATTCTGAAAGCCTCATTTTTACCTTTTTTGATGTGACAGGATTTCCTTTCATCTTTTTTCTCTTTCCTCTTTAATTCTTGGAATAGAAAAGTGAATATTATCTCTAGAGTTGCTATGTAGACATAGCCATATAAGTATAGTCCTGTTTTGAACTGAGTAAATGTTTCTGACTTGAATGGCTTAAATTACAGGTTATTCCCTAAATTCATTGTAGTGCAAAGTACAAATCACCTACAGACTATATTAGACTTGCAATGTTAGGAGCTGCGATTGGAAAAATATTTGCCCATCTCTTAAACTGATGTTTTTGTTCAGGGTGTTTATTTTTAAAATGTATAATATGAATGTTTAAGGTGGGTCGAGTGCCTGGGGCTGCATGGTTTGTGTGGCATTGCCCTACTTATGTCCACAGTTACAGTTTAGGCACATTCCAGTGGAAAAGGAGGCTGTTTCCTGCGTCCTTGACCTTGAGTCTCCCCATGGTTTTGGCTCTCATGATGATAAAGTGGATTCCCACTTATCCCTATGAAGTCTTCCGAGGTTGCCACGAAGAGGTGGGTGTTTTATGAGTGAAGTGAGTTAGGATACGGCGCATAGGAAGCGATATAGTGTCTGCTACACTTGATGGACACCTTTCCTTTTTACTAAATAAGAGCACAATCAACACGAAAACATAAGGAGGTCCTTGGATAGGAGTCCCGCTCTGCACAGCCTGTGGGTCTATGCTGAGGGGCTAAATGTGAATATGTGCAATGATTGCTGCTTTTGGGGGGTTGCTTTTCTCTTCTCCCCTCTCCCTCCTGACGAGTTGTTCACAAAATGCTTCTAATAATCAGATTTTCATTATATAAACTCTCCTTGGCTTTTGATAAACGTCTGGGTGTGAAGGCTTCCTTTTATGTGTTTTTATATAAAATTATACCAGAACGATCAAAACCTGAAGGGATTTTACACTTTGTATATTAAATCAGCCTGTGATGGTCTTATCTAATCTCATCAGTAATTAAAAGCAAAGTTAACTTGGTACTTGATTGAGACGTAAGGATGTTGGTAATTCAGAATTTTCGTGCTAGAGCAGTAAAGTCTTGAGGAGTTGTTTTATGTCAGTATTTCATAGTGGTTCCAAAAGGGTGAATTTCTTAGATATGTAAGTTTTTTGACTTTTTATGATCTGATTTTGACTGAGTATTTGGTGGGCAAGATCCACCTAGGTATGGGCATGTTTACTGCATCTTGCAGTGAGCTGTGTCTCTCACAAGCCAAGAATTCCTTCCTGATGTTTGTCTTCTCCCTGTGTTTCTGCTGCTGTTTGTGGAGAAATCAAGGTTTTGCCTAAACTAAGAATTGCCTCAAGTCTAAAATACATACTAGAAGATTATGAGGATCCTGAGGAGAACAGAGGCAGAATCCCACCTGTTTTATGAGAAACCTATGATTTTCCTCAGTCTCATTCATTAATGCAATGCTTTTGCTGAAATGCTTCATTTTTCAGCATCCTTTCAAAAGTTCTGTTGCTGGAATAGCAACAGTAATTTAGCAATAATCTCATGTGTATGTCAAATAGTGAAAATACCATTTTTGTGCCACCCGATGGTCCTTTGCTTACAGCTCCGAAGAGTTTCTCAGCTTCTAGCTACAGCGTCGTGTGGTCCTCAACCCGTTTGAAACCCGGGGTTCTTCAAAATACACTAATTTTGCAAGCTTGACCTGTGTGTGTATATGTATATATGATGTTCAAAACATTTTAAAGGGTTCAAGACAGACGCATTTCGTAAGAACAACTTTTCACCTTACAGAACATTTGATCTTTATAGAACTTTCTTTAGTCTCTTTAGACATTGGCTTTACCTGTGAAATAGGCATTTCCAGCAGTTTTCTGTTTATTGTCTGTGTCTTCATATATGCTATTTTTTTCTATTTTTTCTATTTTTTTTATTTTTTTCTAATTTTTCTATTTTTTCTATTTTTTCTATTTTTCTAATTATTTGCAGACTTAGAAAAGGGTGGTATAAACAGCAGAAATGCTCATCTGTGCTGATGTTAATGGATTCTGCTTCATCTCTTCTGCCCTTAGATGCAGCTTTTGAAGGCTGCAGACCCCAGAACAGGGATTTCCCCCCAAAATGATGAGCAAGTCTGATGCTCTGTTGGTTCTTGGGGCTTTTTTAGGAGGAGGTTTGTGACTGGAGAAGTTGTTGCCTTTGGAAAATCACTTCCACGTGGAAAGGTTCCTGGAGCTAGGGTTGGAGGAGGATGCCTTGGAGAAGCTCCTCCAGCCTCTGGTCGTCTGCTGCACAGGGAGCTGGGATGGTGGGATATTAATCGCTGCCCTATTGAAATTAAAAACAAATAAATAATTGCTGCAGAGTGATGGTGCATCGTAAAAGTAATAAATTTGTGGTAAATCATATTTATACTCAAACAGGGAGGCACCATGCATCTTGGGTGATTTATACACACAATCTGCCATGCTACGGAGACAATATTAATTTGTGGGAGACGTCAACCTTGCTCTGCAAGATAAGTTGGATTATTCTTCGCATGGTTCCAGTGCATCCACGTGAAGCTATGGGAACAATAAAAATATTAATAAAGGACTTAAAAGTAGAAACACTTACAAGAAAGGGAAAAAAGTGTTTACTCCAAGTAAATCTTGTTTCTTATGCTGATTTACTACTTAATTCTCGTTCTGTTTTAGTGTGTTTACTCTGGTTTCCCAGCCTGTGTTCGTCACCACAATATTTGAATATTTTCTGGTAGTCCATTAGCTGGTGTGTTCATCAGATCATTAGAGCCTGTCACTGGGGAGAGGATTAAATGGTGATATTGTATCTATTAATCTGGGAAACTGCGCTGCAATTACAGCAGACTGGAGAATGGATGGAGAGAGGAGCTTTATTGGTTTATGGCTTTGACAGCATTTAGACGTTTGACTTCATTTTTTTTCAAAGGCAAATACGTTGGGAAAATATTAAATTATTTGAAGATGTAAATGCTGATATAGGAGAATTACGGTAACTATGAAGTAATGCAGAATATTCATATGAAGAATGAATGTTAAAACATCCATCTATCCAGAGGGGTGAAGAGTCAGCATGAGAATGTTATTTAAATACTACCATGCCGGAAGTCTCTGAGGGGTGGGGAAGTGGAAAACTTCTGAAATATGTTTAAAACAGACTACATGGGCTGTAGAGAAAATAAACTAGAAAACTGTACTTTCTGGCAGTTAAAAAGGACAAAAAAAAATCCTCTGCAAACACCTAGCGAGAGGAAGAATAGATCATCAACAAAAGTTATAATAAAATATGAAGTAAAATATATATATTTAAAGCTATTCGCATGCAGGATTCACACTTAACCACAACTCTGTGCAGGAGGACACAAGCACATGCAGTGACATTCTGCTGGTGCGCAGAAGCAAAAGTTGGGAATGGCGATACACAAATATTCAAAAAAATATATCTTTTTAATTAACCCAAATCATTGCTTTTTTTCAAAGTTTTCACTATGCAATTGGGAGAGTTTTTCCGAACATTTTCTTCTGCAACAGATTTTTGGTAAGCTGAGCTGTAGGAGCCTTAGTTTGAAGAGGTTTCTCTATATTTTTTTCATCATTATTGGAGAGCTTGAGGGGAAACAACCGAGTTGAGCCTGCAACTTGAGCCGGGCTTTGGGGCCAGAGTTTCTCAGGTGGAAGGTGCAAGGCGGGGACTTAACCAGCGGCTGAGCAGACTTTGCAAGGGCTCTGGGCAGAGCAGGACGGGCTTTAATGTCTTTGAACCCACTTGGACACGGTTCTGTGAAGAATAAATACAAATGCAAGATTCAACTGCAAGGCTGATCATTAGTGCAGCAAGTTGAACGCTGTTTTTCCAGGCTAGACCTTAGCCTTGCTCCGCAGGACGGAGCCGCAGAGCAGCGGGAGGGCCGCAGGCTGCACTGCCGGGGGCTTCACGTCGCCCCGCTCGGCAGGAGCTGCTGTGGGAGGGCAGAAGCGAGCGCGGCCTTTGGGTTAAAATACTGAGAGAAATAAAATAAAATAATATAAAATACTGAGAAAAAAGGCAGCACCTGGTGCCCGACTGCTTCGTGGTGTGAGCGCTCCTCACGGTGAGATCCAGCGACTGCTTTGCCATGGAAGCCAGTCTCATATAGCAGAATACGAGCAAAATATAACAAAATATGAGCTTAAACATGCATTTGTTGAGTATATTGTTGCCACTTGTTGCCTGTTGAGCTGCTGTTTTTATTAAGACAATTAGCAACCCCCACCCAATTCTCTCTAAAAGTGCTGGTGATAAGCAGTTAATTATGAAATTGCTCTATCACAGTGCTTAAATGCAGCCTGTTGATTGACCATTGGCAACATGCTAATAATTACCTGTAAATGTCTCTGATTTATCTCGCTTTACAGTAAGCTGCATTGAGTAGTGGCAGCCCCGACCCTCTGGGGGTTGCTCAAGTCGTAATTAGCTGCAGATGCAGCTCGTTTGTGCCCAGCCTCCGGCCCCGCAGGGTCAGGCCTGGCACATTCGTTTGCCGTTTTTAAGCAGGACAAGATCTTGGTGGGGAGCAGAAATAGGGAAAGGAATTACCACCAAGTTTGTGCATGGTCTTGGTGTGACTTGCTCAGGGATTTGCTCTAGCTACGTGCCCTCGAGAGGAACTTCCTGCAGGTTTGGTCAGTAATTTGGATAATTGTTTTTGTCTGGTTTTGTTTCAGCAAAACGTGTGGATCAGATTTAATTCCTCAGGCTGATGCTCCAAGGAAATGAGGTGCCCGAGTGCTGTGCGTGGGGGCGTCTGCACCTCTGTCTGCTCTGCTGCCTGGATGTGATGGGGCAGGAGAGGCGGGTTGGGAGCACTGAGCGTGCTGCAATATGCCGAGTTGTGCGAAAACTCAGGCCCCGTAGAGAAAAGCGATCCCGTTAGTGCCCTCCGTAGGAGGAGCGGTGCTGCAGGGACTGTGCTTGCATCAGACACCCGAGAACCCCTGGGGGACGCACGAGCGCTCGGGGGAGAGGAAGCAAACAGCTCGAGTCGGATTTCTCCCGTTATTGGGTACACAGCGAGCCTCACCACGAGACACACAATCCATAGGAGTCCAACCTGGTTAGTTTGGCTGCCCAGCTCCCCCGTGCGCAAGCAGAGACCGGTGTCCGGGAGCTGCTTGGCACCTGCAGCTCCAGCAGCGCCCGCTCGTTGCCGTTCATCACCCCCAGCCCTGCTGCCTCCTGCGGGTCTTTCCTGAGTGTCCAGTGTGTAATTGGCTCTCCCTGGAGCAGGCACTAGTGAGGAGGAAGCTGGAATCACCCTTGGACGTGGCCGAGCAGTGAGATTCTGCACGTGCATCTCCCCACGTGTGCCGCCGCGTGCGCTTGCTGGCGCGGGTTTTGCAGCCGATGGGCAGCAGCGAAGAAGATAACTGACCGCTCGCTTTTCCAGGAAAGAAGGGGGCATTATCGGAGAGGAGACTGGAAGAGTTAATTAGAATACTAAATGAGCAAATATTTTACTGTCATTACTTCGGCCTTCCTAGGCAAAGAGATAACTTAACATTAATTGCCTGGCAGAGAAATGGTGGAGGATTATGACAAATTAATATGCAGAATACAGGATGAACATTCAGATACAGGAGAAATAGGGCAAAACAAATAGTATTACTACTAATAATTTGTGAATGCACATGTGACGGAAGTGGTTGAAAAATGTTTTTAAAATTAAATTAATCTTGTATGTGTGTGCATGCACATGCAATTTTTTTATTGGATTAGCAGCGACATCTTTCAAAATTATGAAATACAAGCTGTATTCTCCAATACCGAGAGCTCTTATAATTGCTAGAAGTACAGTAAATGTCCCTATCATTCTCTGGGTTTAATCTCAGCATAATTAGCTCCTTGCACAATAGAGTGTTTAATTTGAATGGCTGCCAAGGCTCATTAAGTTAGAGAAGTAGTTCCTGAGATCTCTGTTGTTAAAATTGGGACTTTTCTAGGAGAGGTTTTTTACTGGAGGTGTCACCGGGTTCGTTTTTGGATGTTCCTGTGTTAATTTTAAGCAGCAAACTAAATATTTAGAGAGACGCTGGCGCATCTTTCACCCAGATATTAGAAATTGGACTTCCCACCTTGCTCAGAGATCTATATGCAGTTTCGAAGAACTTTTGGAGGCAACTGGGACAAAAGCAACGTGCAATTAGTGCTGCCCAAAGCCCTGGAAGAATAGTTTTAAGGGATGTATATGTGTATGTAAATATGTATGCATATGCAAAACAGACACGCTCTGTTGGTGATAGTTGCAAAATAATTACTCCTTGGTAGGGGAATACGAATCCTTAATTGTTGATTTGTATTGTTGTGATTTATTGATAATAATGAAATCCTTTCATCAAAGCTTTTTACTCTGAATATCAATTTTAATATGAATTCCTCACCATTATTGCTGTTCTGCTTCTGAGTCTTTTCCTACTGCAGAACCCATTTCCGATGGCCGTAGCTGGCAGTGGCCCATGTTGCTCACTGAGGGTAATTGTATTCCTGGTGTTGCCTTGCAATTGCCTCTGACTCATTCATATTGTCACTTAAATTAAAGCTTTACCAGGCTGCGTCCTCTCAATGGATCCGTATTTCTGCTTTTCAGGCTGGAAGAACAGGAGTGCTGCTTCGTGTCACTTCTGGGCTGCTCAGAGCTAGACGTCAAAGGCCACATCCACAATGGTTGAAATGCATCAAAAACCCAACCAGTGTGTTGGCCAAGTTTGAGGCTGATTCTTTGCAGAATTGCATGTTGTTCTACCTCAGTAGGACCTTGTGTGTGTTGCCTTTTGGGTATGGTGTAAGATACTTGTGTAAATAATAAGACGATATGTAGAAAACCCTCCAAAAATCATCAGACTGACATGTCTGTGGACCCTGTTGTTTCCCCTATACTTGGATGTTTTGTTCCTTTCCCGGACTGGATCTTTCTACGTTTGTAGATCAGAGTGTTTGATTTGTTGTGTGTTGCGTGATGGTCTCAGGGCAATAGCGATAGAAATAATAAAACCTTAAAAAAAAAAATATTACAACAGTGAAAGATTTGCGCAGAAAGACGAGCACAGTTCCCATCCACGTCCCTTGAAGCGTGCATGGGGGTTACTGTTGGGATTGGTCGTGCTTTAGGCATGTGTGAAATGAGTAAAAATGCTTCTGTGCATCACGTTTCTTCAGATGTGGCGCGTGATCTGCACGATATTTCCAAGCGCATCCCTACAGCAGGTAGCACGTACGTGTGGCAAGATACTTAGCTCCGGTTTGGTTGGTTTGAGACAGCCTGGGAGAAAGGCAGCGGCAGTGATATCAAAGCGACCTGTTCCTGACTCTGGCTTGGGAGGAGGAGGAGGAGCTGCATCATCCCTGCTCCCCGAGCCCCCAGTTAGTTTTTCCATGTTATTTGCAGGCTTAGCGAGGCACAACCATCTCTTCCTCTGTGTTTGCGCAGGACACGCTGGGGCCCTGAGCTCAGCTGGGCCTCCTACTTACACTGTAATATCCACATAATTAGCGCTGGCTTCACGCTGCCGACGGATGCGCGGGATGAATTATTTGTTTATTTAGGAAGAGCCTGAAGAGCTCGGGTGGCGAAATCTGCCTTAATTGCGCATCACCTGGAAGGGGCTCCTAGCACTTTCTGCTTGTTCTAATGCAGGTGATGAAGCTGTGGACGTGTGTATTTGGCAGGTGGTCCCATTGCATCAAAACTAACCGTCTCTCAGCTTCATCTTTATGAAAATAAGAGAATGGCTGTACTGGTCACACCAGAGGTGTGTTGAGCCCAGCGTTTTCCTTTTTTTTTTTTTTTTTTTTTTTTTTTCCCCCCAGCAGGATGGGGCAAGAGTCCTGCAGGAAGCTGGTGCAATAGTCGTGTGCTGCAGTCTGCCTTGCCCAAGCAAAAGGGCCCTCTCTACTAAAGGGCCCTCAGGAGCAAGTGGTGGCATCTGCATTCTTGTCTTTTAATAGCCCTCGATTGAATTTTCTTCCACGCTTTTGGCTAATTGATTTTTCGCATTTCTATTGCAACTGCGTACCAGACACGCTGCAGCTCTTATGGACTGGAGAAAACTATTTCAGCATTCATCTTCCTGGTGCGACTGCTGTGTTTTTAAAGACTATTAATATTTCTCTCTCTTTAGCCCAAGTCATCTCTCTTCCAAACCTTGACTATTTCTTCCTCTTTCAAGCAGAAGCCGCTGCATCTCTCTGGTTACCCTCCTTTTTGTGCTGCTTCTTCCGTGCTCTTTTGGGGTGTCAGCTTGCAGATTCTGAGGTAGCTGAAAGGGAGGTCTGGTCATCTTGAGTGTTTTCACAGTAATTCTTTGCATTTTGGTCACCTTCAGACTGCCTTGAGGCATTTATTTGGCACACAAAGACCTACCTACCCTAGTGATGATTCCGAAGCCTTTCCTGAGTGTTACCAGCTAATTTAGAATCCATCATTGTATATATAATTAGGGTTGATTTTGCATTGATTGTCATTGAAGTGTGTCTGCTATTTATTGCTCAGTGTTGTGAGCTCCTTGTACAACACTTTACAGTAATTTTTGGTATTAATTACCCCCAGATAATGTTAAGTGATTGGCAGATTTTTGCCACATCTCTCTCTACCCCTTTTCCCAGTTAAGATTTGAGCATCTCTCCTGAGTGGGAATCCTTTCAGCATCGCCTGCCTTCCATGGAAAATACAGTGTATTATTTGTATGCATTTCCTATTTTAACCAGTGTTACATGAATTCAACATGCCGTGTGTGCATCTATTTATTTTGATAAATTAGTCCCTAGGTAGTCCCCTAGCAACCCTTGGGGCTCACTTTGGCAAGTGAAACGGCCTTACGCTGTTGCCACTTAAAGGGAACAAGTTTGAGCTCATTCACTGTAGGACTTTCCCCCTTAGTTTTCTTTTTTTTATTATTTTTAACCACTTTAATGCAAATGAATTAGAAATTAATTTAAGTTTATACTGTAGTCCATGAGAAGCCTTTGCAAAGACGAGTGTATGGGGACCTGACAGTAACATTTCATCCCAAAATGTACAAAAAAATCAATAGAGTATATTTTTCAATAAATTGGAGCCTAAGGCATCTGTTTAATATATAAAGTTCCTACTGTGAATTTATATTCTTTGGATTTGTCTGAGTCACTGAATTAAACTAAATATTTCAAGTTTTAATAAAGCCCTACTGTATATAATATTTTAAGGATCTGAGAAGCCTCTATTTAGAGATTTCCCTCTCTTCATCAAATAATTAAGAGCAATGCACTCCAAAAGCTACTTTTAAAGCCTGGATAATGCTGATCATTCTAAATTGTTATGGGAAGAAAAAAAAAAAAAAAAAAAAAACAATAAACCCTCCAAAATGCCTAGAACCGTCAGCTTTGCTTGCTCAAGGCCTCTGGTTTAGCCAATGCGTTTGGCTCTGGAAAGGTTGAGGAGTGAAAGGAAAAGTCCTCAGAGAAATCACAGGAGAGAAACTGGAAAGCTAAGGTAGAAGTCTGTGCGAGGCTGTAGATAAGATATGGGACTTTCATCCTAAGTAGGTTTTTAAATCAGGTATTATCTCAGTTTGCAGAAGTGAAAAGTTGAGTTTCCCCATCTCTGTCTGACTCTGTAGTCCACTTGGGAGTCCTTGGAGAAGTGAAGTCTGTGACCAAGGAGGCAACAAGTATGTGCACAAAAAATGTCTCTATTAGATTTTCCATTTGGGTGGAAGTCCCATTTTGGAGGAGGGCAAGGAAGTGTTTTTTGGGGCGATTGCATTTAAACATTTTTTAATGCCCAGCTGAAACCTGCTGAGACGCACGGAGAGGTAGCAGTAGTTCCTGGAGGAGGTGGTCGGAGTCGGTTTGCGCGTCGGGAGCGCCACGCGCCGGGCTGGGAACAGCCACCGCACCGGCTCCTCGTGGGCACAATATAGGTCTGGCTGCCCGCGGGCGAGCAGAACATTGCAGGATCATGTGATAAATGGTACTTGGGCCACAAATGTCATTATATTGTATAGCAGCAGGGCTTATTTGGGGTTATACTATTTTATGTTTGTGGGTTTTTTAATGTTTGGATATGAGAAGCTGCCTGCAGCCAAAATGTGAACGTTGCAGGGATGTGAAAATCCCACGGTGTAGATTGAGCTGTTCTTACCAGCACCATTCTCTTTTAAACGTATTATGTTCTCTTTTTTATTTTTTTTTATAGAGAGAAAACAGAGTTTAATGTGACAAAGGGAATCTAGCAGACAAATAGGAGTTGGCCAAGGTTTGCGACAACCTGGTCTAGAAGCAGGATCTGGGCTTTCGCTGGAGACGTTCTTAAAACCAGCGCTGAGACCGTTTTCTGCACTGAGACGTCTGCAAAATATAATATTGATTAGACATAAAAGGCAGAGCACGGCCCGTGGTCCTGCACTCCTGGTATCCGAATCCTGCCGTTCCGAGTGCTAACGGCTGAATTACGACCTCGGCCCCGTCGGCCCGAACGCGGCCCCGCTGGGATCGACCGCGGGGTTGGAGCCCGGCTGCATTTTGCCTTTCATCTCCATTAGGTCTGGGGTTGACAGTAGAGCTTGGCTGGTTGCCGCCGACTGCGGAGATGGCCAAAAGTGGGAAAATACGATCGTGTTGCGAGCTCGAGCCGGCGGCTGCCACAGGCTGCTGCGTCTTATCGCGCTTGTTTTGCTTGTGAAATATTGTTTGAACTGAAGTGATTACTCAGCCACACTTTTATTTCCATTCATATTTTATCTATATCCTTCCCAGAGGAGGAGGGGAGTTATTTTATGCTTAATTAAGTGTAAATAAGTGATTGTCTGTTTTGGGGCTGGGTGTTTTTGAGTCTTCTGGGCTTTTATTTGTTTGCTTTTGGTCTGGGCTGGAAAATTGATCTTTGGAAGGACAGGCCTTTTTTATTTTATTATTTTTTTTTAAATATGCAGAAGCTTGATCAAAGCAACGATCAATACACCCATGCAGCTCCTGAATGATAAGCAAACTAATGAAATACTATGTGTACCCTGCCAATAAAAGGTGAAATACGGTTGCTATTTTCCAAGCGTTACACTTGGAGCTTTGCTGCTGGAGCTAACCCACCTCTTCTCTTGCAAATTGAGTTGTAAAGCGCTTGTGCCAGAACCACGGGGAGTTGGACGAAGGCGAAGCCGCCTTTGGCCAAGCTGCTGGGAGCCCGAGTTGGGGCGTATTGTGTGGCCGAAGGACGGAGCTGTTGGCACGTCCCCGGGGCGCTGGGGACTGTCCTGGCCCCCAGCCAGCGCGCCCAGAGGGCTCCAGGTCTGTCCTGGGATTGCGGGGGACGATGGAGAAGCTCCAGAAACCGGAGACCTCCTGGCCGAGCTGCTCCGGCTCTTTGGAGTCAGTTTGTTTTCTTCAAAGAAACTGGGAACCGGGAAGGTTGGATTTTTGGGGAATGCAGTCAGACTGCTTGGGTATAAATGTGTCCCATACGGTGGTATTAAATACAAAACCTGTTTATCTTACTCATTAATACAGATGGTATTAAAATAGAAGAAAAAAAATTGCAGATTCTACTAACTTTGTCCTCTCTGCAGTTACCCAAACTGAACACAGTAAATATATACATTTTTACTTTATTTTTGTTCATATCCCGAAATCCAACAACTGACCTCCTCTCTTGTTCCTGTCTAGCGGGTAAACAACTTTATTTTTTTAGTGAGAGCGCTTCACTTTCATGAAGTTTTTGGTAAATATTTTTGGTGATCTCCCTTTTTTCTTATATAGCGAAATGTCTGTAGAAGAATCTTTGCTTTCATTTATAATGCAAAAGGAGTCATTTCCCAACCTTCTGCTTAGAAGTGTGACCACAGTGCACTTTAAATGTTTAAAAACCAGATAAAAACAATTCTAAAGCTTGGAGGAGTAGGAAAGGGGAGAGAAATATCCTGACGTTGGCATGGCAGTTTTTAAACGGTGAAAGCTGGCAAAGTGGAGGTAGTTCTGTGCACTTCCAAGCAGCATTTGTTTGCAAATGCAGGCACTTTTAAAAACTGTGTCTTTTGATAGTCTCACAGTAGTGTTCCTTCTTTTAGCTTTGGTGTGTTCCTTCTTTTAGCTTTGTACAGTTATTGTGTGTACTTCTAGGGGCACTAGTGTGACTTGTGCTGTCGGTGGTGGAAGCTCCACAGTAACGCCCGAACGTTTAAGAAGGGCTGTTTGTGCCGTGGAGAGTTTTTGGAGGAAAGAGGTGCACAGCAGCAATCACGGCTTCTATAAGGGTTTTTACATGATCAGCAGAAGCTGCTCTGGTTGTTTTCGAGGTATTTCATACCATCCTGGTAGGGTTTTTCCTGCTGTCTGCTCGGGGCTGTCTGCTCTGTATCCCCTGAATTGTGTCGATTCCCTCAGCAGCTCTTGGGGAGGATGTCTCTGGTGCACGCTCCCTTGTTAGCACATCTAACTGTGGAGTGGATGTGTTCTTTTCCTAATGAGAACATTTGCAATTAGAAGTTGCAGTGTTACGTGCTTTTGGTCACACTATAAGCAACCGTCCTGGGTAGGATTGCTGTGCATGGAGAAGAGGTTAGTAACAGAGGTGTCGCCACATCTTGCTCTAAAGATGATCAACGTCATTATAGATGGCTTTCATTTTTATTTCTTTTTTTCACATGCATCAGTTGACTTAAGACTCACCAAGTTAGATTTACCCAGTGTTAGGTCGTGAGCAAACCAGGGGATAAGAACAGCCAGCTACCAAAACCGGCTTCTTTTTTGTTGTGTGTTACCACGTTGCCTTTTCATCAGGAAAAGCTGGAAATAAACTTTTTGCCTTAGGGTAACGTGAGTAGACGTTTCTGTAGGTACCTGTTTCCTCTGAGGCTTCAGAAACCGCCTGAATGGCAGGGGTGGCATCAGTGAGCTCAGACGAAGCCAGACCAGGTGTGAGACCGAGGTTGCCGCTGTGCCTGTGCGTGCAGAGTTTTGTTATTGCATGTCCCTCCTAGGACATTTTTATCCTTTAAATCTAAGCGCTGGCATGGCTCTACGGGCCATAGCGGCAGTTTTGTGTCTATATATGTGTGTTTGCTTCAAAGCCTGTTGCGTGTGGTGAAGTAGTGGAAAAAGAAGTTGGAGCGCACGGTTGCCAGCAAGAGCCAGCCCAAGGAATTAGTCTCTGATGATGAAAGTCCCACTGTTGGGACACAAGAGAATAAGGTCGAGCGCTGTCGTACAGCCCCAGGGGATGGGTCTGGCTCGGCGGGGCACCGCGCGCCTGGCGTGATGCATCGTTCCCCTCGCAGTGACGGGAACAGCGCCGTGCTGCGGCACAAGCGTGTGGCCCTCGAGTCGCGTTTGCTTAGATCAGGCATTGCCTTTGCCTGGGCGTTTGTGCACAATTCTGCGTGAGAACCGGCACTGGAAAGAGAGGAGAAATATTCAGTGGGGTCAACAGTGGGGTCTGCAGAATTTGCATTTTACTGTGTTGATGAAGGGGGACCTGAGCCTTAGTAAGAGGCCGGCGAATAACAACGCTCATAATTACGCAACCTGTGTCACTTTCTGATGTGTGTCCTTAGTTGTTTAGTTTCCCACTTAATACGTTTCTAAAATGCGTCTCGATTATAGTAAAGAGAACAGTAATGAGTGATTCTGTGCTATTTAAGTGCTGTTACTTAAGGCAGGTGGATTAAAATTCAATACGATATTTTTGTCCAGTTATTTTTTAACTCTTTGACCTGAGGCAGCACAATTTATTTTTGATCAACATAAAAACATTTACTGTGGAACACACAACTTAAATACTACAAAATAGGTAACATCAATTTTGTATGAAAATTCTCTTCTGTTCACAAGGAAACATTATAGGACTTTAAAGTTATCAGTATTTTAAATGTCCTTATGGGTTAATGCTGGTTTGTAACTGAACAGAAGGTGCAAGAGGGTAATTAAAAGTCAAATTTGATGTGTTCCAAAGCCATGTTACCTGTTTCCTAGCGCGGCGGTGTAACAGATGTTGCTGCATTCAGGCTTTTATCCCGATAGGTGACACCTCATTACCAACAACTGTTGATTAAGTGCATCAGTCCCCCAAGGGCACGTTGTTGTAGAGGTGAAGAAGCCTTATTGGAACACACTTACATCTGTGTGTGTTAAAAATGTAAAAGCTGTTAGAGTTACTAGGAGTACTATATTTTGGGGGAAAGCATGTGTATCCGGTTGCACAAAATCTCAGCACTGGAAAATGTTACGTGGAGGCAGCTGATCTTGGCAAGTTTGACAAAAAGGCACCTCCTGTTTTCTTTTCCATGCTTTTTCCTAGTTTATGTTTGCAAGTAAGCCTGAACTTAGAATTTTGGCAAAAGTTTATTGGCTATTGTGTTCCTTTTTGTAGAAATGAAAGCTTTTTCTGTGTCTTCCTCCTGGTCTCAGATGCTTGGATGCAAATCTTCACGTATTCTCTCAGTTTGGATGCAGTCAAAATGAACGATGGTCAGTAGCTAATCTTGCAGATTGAACCACAGGGCCTGACCTTGTGTCTTCTGAAAAAGTCCTGATTCTAGAAAACCGAGAGTGTATTTTAAAAGCTGCCTTCACCCTGTTGGAGCGTTAGCGTGTTGCCTGTTTGGCAGGAAATCGCAGGCAGTAAATTTGTGACAATTTAAATTCTAGATTCCTTGGCAATTCTGATGCTCCTGATGTACAACAGGAGTATCGGGATGTACAACAGGAGTGAAGGTGATGGCCAAAGGGTGGTTTGGGGCAATACTGCAGCTCGGGGAATTCATTAGGTTGGGTGGGATCACACTGAGTCGTCGTGGGGGAGGTGGCGCATTTTATTTTAACAATTTCTTTTTAAAAAGTGCCATATAAAATTAATGCTTTTTCATGAAGAATTGGTTTGCCGTTATGCTGAACTCCTCATCTCTTGGTTATGCATTTTTGCTTATATAAGGCACTTAAGAAAGTAATATATGACTTGGCTGCTGCCTATAAATTCAAATAAATCCCCTGTTGAACTATTTAGGAGCAGCAGACACAGAGTTTTGGGCGAAGCGTGGCTTCATTACGTTCCTAAATGCATCCCGGTAAGTTCAAACAATGCTAAAGGTTTTGTTTAAACTGACAAATGCTGGAATATCTCTAAGTCAGGCTGCAATTAGGGCAAATAGACTGCACAGCCATCACTGCGAATCCCCGCGGATCCAGATAAAATCTGGTTTTACAGCCCCTCGTACTGGTGTACAACCTCCTGACCCCGTGCAGATGGAGGACGAGCGTTGGCTCTGTGGCTTTGCTGCAGCTTTGGCAGAAGTTCTTGCACCCAGTGGATATTTTCTGTGAGAAAATTGGCATTCAGCCTGCAAAACGCTGGGCCAGGGGATCGCGGCACTGAGCAGTGCGTGTGTCTGCCGGCTCCAAAGGGATTTTCTCTGGAAAAGCCTGTTCCGAGCAGCGCCGGATCCAGGGGGATGCAGACCCCTCCTGCCAGGGACGTGGTTTCTTTAGCTCTCTTACTACTTCTTTTTCCTGTTTCCTTTTGATGCTTTTCTGCCTTTCTAAAGAAAAAAATCATGTTGTTAAGCATGAACAGCTTATTTGTGGGTGTGAGTCAAGAAGCTGGCAGGGAATACTTGTCGCAGAGGGCAAGAGCAGATGAGAAGTAAGGACAGCGAAAGCTCCTTTTTCCTTCCACCAGCTTTTCTAACACCTGAAATTCATAACCTCTCCTCGCTTTTGAGTTGCCTTTCGTGACCCCCGGAGAATTCACGCTGGAGAAGCTCTGCTTTAATCAGACCGCAGATTTTCAGGTAAAACGGTGTGAATTGGTGTGTCAGCCGCTAAAAGCCGGGCGCGCAGACTGAAGCGTAGCGCCTTCCCGCAGGGCGCGCACAGCGCTCGAGCCTGCAGCCCATACACGCGAGCGCCTTTTGCCGGCGTGCAGACGTCGGCATCCAAACCGAGATGAGCACCTTGCTGCCCTACAGCAGCTTCTGCTTGATGAAAAAGGCCCTTTGGAACGGGGCCATAAGAAGGAAATGCAGTTAAATTCGTGTTTTTCTTCTGCTGTTGTCTAGAGACATCAATGTGATCTTCATGGCTTGCTCAAATAACATCTAACTCTCTGCACAGGGACAGTGAATCCCAGGCTTTTGTCAGTAGGAGAATTCTTATTTTTTATTTATTTTTATTTGTTCCAGCACCGTGTTGCAGCAAGGCTTCCTTAGGAGCCCTCCTTCAGCATCTCCTGATTGTGCCTTCAGACCGTCCTGCTAACGGCTTCACTGGGAAGAGTTATACTAATCACCCCGTCCCGGTGCCGTAGCCGGTTTCTCATGTTCTTCGTGTGCGGTGGGATGATTAGCTGGCCGGCCAGCTTGGCATCCTGAATCTTAAACTGTCTCTTGGCACTTTTTTTATTGCCTTTAAATGTTGGTTAGCATTTAGTGTGTAGTATTAAATATTATTACACCCTGGGTATTTTAAAAATTGATAAACCTATTAAGAGAACTGCAGGGCAGGTGAGCTTCCAAATGGTGGTTTCTCAGAAGCATTAAATATATTTTATATGTACTGGAGGCTCTTCATGTGGTAAAACTGATTGAGAGTGATTTCCTTAACGTACCTATTTAACTGAAAATCTTTGTTAGTAATATATTTTGAGATGAAAGTTTAAGTTTAAAAATGATTTCAGATTCAACCTGAGTTTAATCGACACTGAGTTTAAGGGCAAACATTGGTAGAAGAAGCAAGCAAAACCCCCTTTCCTGCTGTAATCTCTCCCCAGGAAGGTAATGGTTGGAAATACCATTCTGAAATTTCCCTTACGTGTATGTATTGGTTCTTTTTTTTTCTCGGGTGTCACACTAAACCCCTCTGCAACAAGTAGTAAGTTAGTCCTGTTAAATACCATTTTTTCATAATAATAATAGTCAGTAGGCTTACTCTGTAGTTAATACGAGTGCGAAGAACTTGGCTATGAAATATTAACCTGCTTCTAAAAGCATTTCACTAACGTCACTGTTCAAAAAACTTTTTTTTTTCCATTCTGAACTTTAAATTTGCTTTTTCCTTTTTAAGTGATGAACTGAATAGAAAATTAACTTCAATGATGTGAAGTTAATGTCTTGTTTGTTTGTAGCAAAATATTTTTGGAAGGCTGTTCTTTCAACAGATTGCATTAATATATGGTGCAATTATCTTATTTACTAATAGAAGTGCTGAATTCTATACATAGATTGAATAATTAAGGAATCAAGGGCATGTGCCATTGTTGTATTGTTCGAGAAAAGCACATAAAAATTTCATGTGTTTCCGTAAGCCTTTTTATCACAGATCAAAGTCATGCTGTGGTCTCAACAATGCAAATAATATCCTTCAGCTTTGCCTAAATCAGAGTGTTTTTTGAGGTATAACAGGTCTTATGTTGCTTGTTTTGCTTCACTGATTTGACTTCCAAGAATGTGTCAGAAAAAACAAAGTAGAGAAGGATTTCTGCAATCCTGTCCAGAAAGCAACTCCTCTTTTACTCTAAAAGAAATTTGGAGCTTTCTGGTTGCTGAGAATGTAGAGCCTGAAGGCAGGAGGGGACAGGACACAGTGACTTCAGTGGATGCTCTCTGCTCCCCTTCCCTCTTATGATGTAACATGTTCTGCAAACCCCAAAATCACAACTGATTTTAGACCCATTTCCCCAAAGTGTTGGGGGAAATGTGCCCCTAAGGAGACATCTGTTTAGGCAGCATCAATATTCCTTTTATTTATATAGCGTGGAAAGTCCTTATCTTGAAGTTGCAAACGAGTAAATGTTAAAGATCTGTAAATTACACGTTTTCTGGTTGTGATTTTGAGTTAATAGAGCCTTGGATATTAACCTCTCTATCCTCCATAATCATGTAGACACATATTTGTGCAATCAGAGCAACACTGCATGTGAACTTATTATTTATCTTGGAGAGAACCTCTTTTTCTAGCTAGTCTTTTTTGCTCACACAGTTCAGCAATGAGCTGTAAGCATCGATCAGATAGAGCAAATAGGAATCAATTATGTTTTATGAGGTTAAATGGACCATAATGAAAAGTCTGTTGATATAGCACATATATATTATAATTAATCTACCTAAAAATGAATGATACTGTTATAAAAATAATGTTAGCAATGTTGGCGTGACCTGAATGCGACGTTTTCCATTTGAGGTCACAGCGTTGTATCTGCTGGGACAGAGCAGGGCTGGACATGCGAGTCCCATAGGGTAATCACAAGATCCGAGCTATTTATGTGATTATTCATCAGGGAACGTGGCAGAAACTGTCCAAAACATTTTCATCCACCAAAGAATACGAAAGCAAAGCCCATCAAGAGATGTGCCAAATAGTTTCATGGCTCTGGTTGATAAGAGGTACTTGATTTGCTGTGATTCTTTTTTAACACTTTGGATGAGTTCTTCATCCAAGAACTCAAGTAGCTTTGTGGTTCCAAGTTTCTCAAGTACCAATGGGTGGTTTAGAAAAACCCACTAAGTTCCTCTCCCATTCAGTCATTTCAATGAGATTTAGAGGAGATTGGGGCCTCTGGAAATTCGGACACGCTTGCCAAGCTCCAGGTTCCTTCTGACCCGTAAGTCACGCTAACGGCCACCAAGAGCCGTGCACTTAGCAGAAGAGCAAGCTAATTCGATTTCATGTGCTGTAGAAATGCAAACCAAGCAGAGCTATAACAATAATAATGCCAAGTGTAACACTAATATGTATTACACTGACCCTGTGCCCTGGGGGCAGATAAATCTTCGATATTTATGTATTAACGTTCTTTAAGAGGCTTCCTTCAGTACAGGAGAGCATCATGTTCAAGGGAGGAGTTTGGGGATATTTTCATCTAAAGTGAAGGGAAACATTTATTGCAGAATTTTGTACTGCTTCCAGCTGACTGGTAGATAGTGTTTATATACAAGGAGTGTTGCTGTTGCACTACAGAGAAAATAAATATTTAATTTTGTTTTTTAAAAGAATGTTTGTCTGGAAAGCAAATTGATACTTTATAGATTGCTTTTCTTGCTTTCACTTTTCAATTAAAATTTAATTACAGATTCACATTTCATAGTTTATGGCATCTTTTTGCATTAGTTTTTCTGTATTAAACTGTAACCATAAATTTCACATAAGCACAAAACAATTATCCTTTAATTTCAGATTACAGATTTTTGTCATTATGATTGACTTATATATACTAAAACTGGTGAGATTTGAAAGCCCTTTGATGTTTGTGTTTTCCTCTTTGATTGGTGCATAAAACAATAGAGACAATTTTTGTTCTTTTATTCATATCCTTAACATTAAATCAAGACTAGAAGCTTTAAAGACAAATAAACATTTATATATATATATTTTTTCCTCCTAGTCAACAAGTTATCTTAGGTCTGTAAGTTAGTTGAGGATTTTCAGTCTGAATTGTTCCAGAAATTGGCAGAATATGCAGAATTGCTTCTACAAATAGAGGATTATAGTGGAGATTCTTACACAGAACACGTAGATATGGGAGTCCGTCATTGATCCTCTTCTTCCTGGCACCGTGTTTACCTAAGCTCTCACTTACTTTATCATTTATTCAATAAATACCATTTATTAGCATTGGTTTTTCAATTATTCTGCCTTTTTATACTGTAATGACTTCTCCTTGATCTTGTCGAGCTTTTTCATAGTATCAACATCTAGACAAAAGGTTTCCTCAGCAAATTTGCTTCCTACCAGGACTTTTTAGAAGCTCTAGGCATGAATACATGAGTAAAGCAGCAAGGGGCTGCGAGCCAGCTGCTCTGCAAGTCTGATTTTATGATTCTGTATTTATTATTCTCTATTTATTGTGCTTACAGCAACCACGAGGCAGTGAGCAGGACCTCCTTGCTTGGCCTCCTTAAGCCTCTGGAGCTGGTGTTCTCCAGGATGTCACCTGCACTTACCTCTTGCTGCCTTTTGAGGTCCCTGCCTGGGGTTTGCCTTTCCTTCTGCACCTCCTTCCCTACAAGTCCTTGCTCCTGCCGTAGGTAATCCAGGTATCGCAGGTTCATTTCCCACTTCCAACACTGTTCCCCCTTTGCCAGCCACTTTCGCTTCCCTTTGGAGACTCTAGCAAACCCCGTTGTGATCTACAGCGACGTGTCTGTGTGGAAGGACACAAGTGCTTTGGGATATACACCTGGAATTGAATGCGGTCGCATGGAGCAGTGACCTTGTAGTGGTTTTATTCCCAAACATGACTCTTCTCCAGGTCTGATAATAAGCAGGCTCTTACGAGGCAGCGTATTCACCCAGTGTAATAAGGAAACCTTGTTAGCAGGAGTTCCAACTAGCTTCGTAATTACTGAATTTAGTAATTTTCTCTTGGATGCTCTTTTCTCCTGCTTGGTGTGGGCTGAAGTAATGCTCCCCATGTCCAGGCCAGAGCCAGAGGACACTAAACAGATGCAGCCCCTCATTGCCCAGTTAAGAGCTGCAGAGGTTCTAGACCCTAGTCCCAGGTTGAGTTATGGCCAGTTGGGTTTTTAATGCCCTGGAAGGTGAATCGTGAGGTGGATGTGGCATGGAAGTGTCTACCCCTTGGTTTGGGACGCTGTGGAGCACCTCACTGTTGTCCTGGGGTTCTTTGCCCCCAAGAAGAAAGGGCTTTACCTTGCACAGGGCATGGAGAGCAGGTTTGGGACCTCCCCTTCTGCTCAGGCTGCAACCCCACCCTTTACTTTTTTTCCTTCTTTCTCCTTTTTTTTTTTTTCTTCCAGTTTTAAGTATAAGTAAAAATCAGCCAGGATAGCAATGAAATTTTATTGAAAGCATTAGCTTTCCCTGCATTACTGCAGTGGAAAATAACTACCAAGAAGATGGGACCAGGCAGCCAGGCCATGATTCTCAAGTGCGATGCATGGCTTTTCATCTGCAATTTAAAAAGCTAGATTGGTCCATTAAAGTGGATATTTTAATTTTATCAAGAGTGCTATTTGCAATTAAAGAGCTACTGAAGGTCAGTAGTAAAAGGCTGGGAAGGGTGGGAGCCGGCACCTGAGGATGTGAAGATACAGCCTCCTGCAGTAAAACCGTGCATGTTTAAAGTGAGCATAAATAAAAACTTGGTCTTGGAGGACCTCTTTCCAAGTGAGTGCCTCCCTGGGGAGCTCGTTTTCTCTGCAGGACGCTCGTCTTTGCACAGGTTTCTTCTTGACGCTGGGGCTGCAGCGTGGGCTGCTGGCGGGTGCCTTGCAATGCTTGACCGTGCATAGTGCCGTGTCCTGCGGGAAACCTCAGCAGAATCCCGTCCAGCACTGCGATTCCCATAGGAACCGGTGCCTGGGGTGGTCTTGAGGGAGGTGGTGACAAGCCGGCTCCCAATGGGATCCCATGTGTGCCACTGGAAGGGGTGCAGGTGGGATTTGCTGCCTTTATTTCAGTGGGGAGGGACAACCGAACTGCAGTGTGTCCTCCTTTAGGTTCTCCCCAGCAAACAGGAATGAGTCTGGCTGTCCCCAGGGGTTGGACAGACGTCCCTCTGGGCGGCTGCAACTACAGAGCGTGCGTTGTTTGGGCAAGCAATGGGTGTTTTTGGTTGTGGTTACATCTGCAGCAAAGAGAGGACCTGCAGTATCTGTCTGCCCCCGGGCCTGTCCCACGCGCCTTGCTCCCCGGAGAAGCATCTCTTACGTGACAGGCAGCAATAGTACCGATCTGCGGGTAATCTGCCCCAAAAAGCAACCTGAGCAGGGTCAGCTGCGGCTCTTCTGAAGGATGAAGAGCATCTTCTAGCAAACACGGGCGGAAAAGGAGACGCTGCCTCCGCTCTTGATGTTTTGGGAAAGCCACAGAGTTTCTTGATTGGTTTGAGGACCTGGAGAATTGTGCTGAGCCCCTGGTTAACACACGGGTTGTTCCAGCCTCTCCAGTGCCTTCAGCGTGAAAGGAGCTGGCATTTGCAAGAGAAAGAATCATTGTTGAAGTAGTGGTGTGAAATATCTTATTTATCTTATCATTTCTCACTGTGTTCATGATTCAGGTGAATGCATAAACCTTTCAATTTGAGTTTAGCAGAGTACTGAATTCTTTATATATATATTTATATGTATACATATATAAGCAACAGCTGAGACGCTTTTAAAAATTTGATTATGGAGTGGTCTTAATTCTATAATTTTTGGTTGTTTTTATGGGAACTTTATGTAAAACAATAATAATAATTTTTTAGCAAGAAATCTAAGCCTTCTGGGAACCTGTTAGAAAGTACATAGGAAGATACTGCCTCTAGGTTGATTTAGCATTATATACCCTAACATCTGCATCTCGGGGAACAATGGAGCAAATCTTATGCAATGACATTGAACTGCAGCCAGTTCTGTTTGCATTTACTGCCCCTAGCTGAATAGCACAAAAAAAAATAATTGCAGCCAATTCCTGAATTAATGTTCCTGTGCCTCCGTGGATTAGAAAATATGTGGGAAAATAAAATACAGTAAACTGCTTATCTGCTGGAGTTAATTCTAATAAATACAGGACCCAAGAAGGAAAGTCGAGTTAGGGCAGAGTTTTTCAGTAGATCAGATGCCGTATTCATATTAGATGTTGATGATTAGCTGCTTCCATTGCACTGACAACTAGGCATCATATTAAAGAGGAGGTTTTATCGTCAGTCAATTTTAATTCAGTGGGGACAGATAACTCGTATCCCCGGGCTCCGGCAGAGCGGAGGAGGTGGCTTGCAGTAAGGATGGATCCCGAGTCCTCCGGAAGATGCAGACGCAGCTGAGACGAGACTTAAGACTGATCTGTTCTGAGGTTCTCGTCTCTGTGACTGTGCAGAATTAGAAAAATAGTTTTAGGTGGTCAGAAGGCAGGTATAAAATGCTCTACCCTGCCGGTCCAGTAAACTCTACAGTCCCCAGGTATTCTGCTGGCCTCCTGGGGCTGTCCTGCAATATCATTCCTATAATCTAAATTTCTAAATTGCAAGAGAATCCCATAATTCAGTTTCTGCTCCCTATTTTTACAGATCAACAAGATTTTAGTAAATGTTCTTGGTAAAATTATTTGTCACATACCAGTTTGCACGTGATTCTAAAAATATTTGTCTTCTGAACCTCGCTAGGTGCAGGCTGAGCAGTGATGCAGGAGTCCTTCATTTGCATTTGTAATTCACGTTCCTGTAATTGCACCGGGATAAAATCTGAAGCTTTCAATGTCTGACTCCTCCCATCGCTTCAGTCCTTGCAAATGAATGGAGCCGTCTCACCCTGACACCTCGAGCAGGGACTCGGTGAAATATTTTTAAGCTTGTGGTTAGATAAATATTTCACGTCTCGCTGTAGTGCACCTTGAAGGCACTTGGTGCCTTTGAAAGCCGGCGGTTTCGGCAATCTGGAGCTTAAAGGTGCATTCAGCAAGTTATTTCTCATCAGGTGTGTTGATTCGGGGGAAGAGCATTAGTTAGTGCTTGGCGGGGATGGGAAGGGGGCTGTGGAGTCGGGCCAGGGCAGACCTGCGTCTCCTTAACGCGCTCCAGGAGCGGCTCCTGCCCTGCAGTGGCTCCCATCATCGCATTGCTATGTCATGCTGAATAATTCGCAGCATTTAGCACTTAAATGGGCTCATTGCAGACAATCCAATTAGAATAAAGTCTATTATCGTTTTGGAACCTTGGAATGAAATAGTGTGTTTAAGCGAGGAGCGTGCCGGAGAGCCGGCCGCGGCTCCCGCAGCTTCCCCTTCGGCTCCGCAGGCCCCTGCGTCGTGCCGGGATGGTGCCGGCTGCTCGGAGAGGGGAGCTCCTGCTCAGCCCTCCGTTTGCAGCTTTTCCACCCAAAGGTGGTTGGTAAATGCGCAGCCTTGGGAGAGGGCTGGGCTGCTCCATCTTTTCATCTGCTCATCCATAAAACTTCCTAAGCCTTTATTTTTGATTAATTTGTCAGGAAAACGCAGGGCATGAGCTGCAGAGGTGCATTTGGAAAGCCAGCTAGATGCACGGTGGCATCATTCAGGATTTATGCTGGGCCTTTCGCTCCCCTCCACCTTTGGGCATGGGTTTTGGTTGTGGTTTTTTGAGGACAAGCTGGGTGTGCAAGTACTTGTTTAACCCTCCTCCCCTCAGCTTGTTCCTAGTCACGTGCGTTCCTCTTGTGCCCGTTTTAGAGCTATGCAGAGAACTGGTTTGGGATCTCTCCCAGGTTAAAAATAACCTTTTCTGCACCAAACTGCAGGCGAAGTAGCTGATGCACGAGGATATTTTTGCCTGTATTGGGTAAAAAGAGAGTTCCAAGATGGATGGAAAGAGGGAAAAGTTGTATTGTGAGCCAGTCTCTACTGCATATGAGCTAAAATATTGAGAAAGTAGAATAATAATATTGATATTTATTCCGAATGCTTAAGTAAGCAAGCTCTCATGATGCTGAGCAATAGAAGATAAGGACCAAATCCATTAGTTTCGGTGAGATTTGGATCTGCCTGCTCTGGGGTTTGTTGAAGGAGCTGCTTCAAGTCTGAGCAGCTGCTGCGATGGGTTAAATCCCGCTCCCAAGAGCAGGAACGGGAGGATCCGGCGATAACTGAGAAGGGAGCTCTGTGGTGAGAGCATCTTCCGAGCAGGGAGATGGGAAGTGTGTTCTGTTTATCTTCCATCCTGCTGAAAGGCTCCTCTGTACATACCTTCCGTCTGCCCTATCCATAGTCACATGCATGCAATACCGTTTTCTTAGCTCTGAAAAATGTAGCTCTGGTGGATTTTTGTGGTGGCTAGCATTTATTTGCAGTGTTTCTTTAGTGACATAGCAGAAATTGTCCCCCAAATATCACTAAAAATATTATTTTTCCTCTAAGTGATCTAGGTACCCCATGTACAGTATTGGGCGTGCAGTAACTGTGTGTTATCCAGAGCAGTTGGATGAAAAATACCCTTTTTTGAGGAGAAAAGGAAAAGGGGAGGAGGGACAGGAAGGGCAGAAGAGTTGAGGGAGGGAAGTTTTAGTATTTACTGGTTTACGTGGCACTTACTGTGGTTTATTTTAAAGTAGTATTTTAATATACTAATAGAAAGATGTATACATTAAGTGTTAGAATAACCCTGAATCTCGGTGTTTAAGCAGCTCAAGGTCTGTGCATAGAGATAGCTGTTTAGGTTGCGCTCATTCTGCTGCCGAGGTTGGGCAGGTTCCCTGCCCTGTGTCGTGGGTAGATGGTACCTGAGATGAAATGTTGGCACTTTTAAGCTTTGAACACCTCGCTGCAGCCCAAACAAGCCTCATCGTCTCTACGGGGCCATCAGCTACAAAGGGACGTTCCATGACATGCAAAAGCTTTCTGCTTTCAGCAGGAATATTTAAAAACTCTAATTATCTCAGATTCGCGGTTTTACGGTGGGGCTGAGTCAGGTGAAGCGCATGCAGCCCCAGCATGGCACAGAGCCTTCCTCTGCCCCCGCCATGCGCTGTCGGGCTCCTTCTGTCCCCCTCGTAGCCTCTTTAGGGAAAAAATTAATTAACTTCCCACTTCTGCTTTGCGACCGGGGCAGAAGAATCCTTTGAGAGGAGTGGGTTGGACTTGGAGAGGAGTAGGTGGCACCTCCATAAGCGTGGCCCTTCCTTCCCCACTATTGACTGTGCTGCGGCTCTAGGGATGCAGCAAATTGATGATCTGATTTAACGAACGCCAGGGTGAAAACGACCTCGACACCCACCTCTTGCTGCCCAGCTCACAAGCGTGATGTCACCCAGCACGGATCTGAGTGCTGGGATCACAGTTCCCTTGCTTGTAGGTTAGGAGGCGCGTGGGGCTGCTATCGAGGTTGTATTCCAGTTGCTTTTAATACTCACCTCTTGGTGAGAGGTGGGGAAAACGCTGCATCCCTTCTGGGTATACATCGCTGTAAAACACAGGAAACAACTAAAATAAACAACCGAAGAAAGCTCTTTGCTTATTCGGTGGTGATTAGTTTTAGAGCAGTGGTTGGGTTTTGTTCTTAACTTGTACATTCGGAGCCTCTCGAAGCTGAGCCAATTAAAGAAAGCGTCCATAAAGAACATTTACTTTGAAATGCCCTAAAAATAGCATTTGAGATTGGACGCGTTATCTCAACTTTAACTACACGGTGGCGTAAGCTGTAATAATGTGGTAATAGTCGGCGTTGACGCAGCAGGTAATGAATCTTCGGTTGGGTCTGAACTTTATTATCCAATGTCTGCTTTCAGCCCGAGTCTGTCTCTTGTTGTCACAAGAGTAGCGTTTGCATAATTAAATAAATGATCCTAAAACTGCCGGCTTCTGTGGGGCTGTGAAATACAACACTTCTCCCTGTCAGTGCTCGCGCTCGCACTCATGGATTATTGGGAAATGCATCACACAAAATTAACATCAAACGTCGGGGCTTTGTGGAATATACAGTAAGCAGATGACTTGCTTGAACCAAGCGCCCGGGTTTTATTTCTCCTGTCTCGCTTAATTGATCTCATCAGCAGTTCTTCGTGGAAGGGAGTCAGAAAGGGTATTTTGAGGACCCTCTTTAGCTAGCTTGAAAATAAATAAAATTAATGCAGTGGCAAGGAAGATGGAAGGCATTGGATATTCTTGAAAGGTGGGGGGCTGTGAGCTTATGTGGTCCTGATTTTTATTTACTTTCTGTGTTTTATGAAGCAGATTACACAAAGACTCATTGCGGTGTATTAACATCAAAAGGCATTTCAAGGGTGTAGCTTTTCCTTTCTTTTTTTCTTTTCTTTTTTTTTTTTTTTTCCCTTCTTCCCCATCCTGTCTCTGTTGTTGCTAGGGGCTACGTTTGCTGGTTTTAATTGAAAAAATTCAGTGTAAACCATGTGTTGGTGTGTTCCTTGTTTCCCTGCCTTAGAGAAAGGGGCCTGCCTAGTTGTGCTCTGGAAGAGTGAGTTAGCTTAAGATACAAACCTAAAGTTGTTTTAGTTCTGGAAATCACCAGTTCAGACCCCGGTTTTGGCCAAAAGCGCAGTAGAACAGTGGTGGTTATTTTTTCCAGTTGCTTTTTATTTTGTAACTGTGTAGTTACTCTCTAATAGAGTAGGGTTACCCCTTGGAGAAGCTCCAGTGCGTGGGATGGAGAATCGATGGGTTGGATTCTGTGCCTGACGTTGAACTTGGATGAATGTTGCCAAGCCCAAAGGACGAGTTGGTTGTGACCCTGCTCCTCTTGGGCGGATGCCACCTGTAAGTGACAATGCAGGACACTTTTGTGGTGCTGGAGCTGTCCCTACCCCTCCATCCTGGTGCCCTCCTGGTATAGAGTTGGGTGCCCACGACTAGCTTCGTCCTGACCCTGTGCCAGGGCTACAGCAGGGCAGGCACCAGCATGTGCAGGGTCACAAGTTTTCAGGGCAAGAAACAAGTTTAAATACCTGGTCGGAGAAGGAGCATCAGTGTTATTGGCCTGACACCCTTCCATCCTTGTACAGGACCTGGAAGAGTCCATATGAGTTCAGCTGGACACTGAGGTATGAGGAGGACTTGTGTTGTTGGCACTCTGAGTTGTTACAAGGGCGTTGATGCTTAGAAAGAGAAAAAAAAGGCTGGCAAAATGCTGTGCATGTTTCCAAGCTCTGTGTTTCTGTAAATGTATCAACTGTACCATGGTATTTTCGAGATGTAATAAAATGTCATGGTTCTACCAAAACCCTGTGATTGATTACCCCTATAATGAAAGTCAGTGCACACTGATGTGCACATTTTAAACTGTTCTTGCCTTTATGCTTTCTCTTGCTTGACCTTACATTTCTGATTACCATATCTAGGTATTTTAATATGTCAAATGTTTATAGTGCATAAAGAACTCTTATTTTCTTTTGAAAATAACACAAATCTAGTTTGAACCTGCAGTTTCTTGCAGGCTTTTTACCATTGTTGGACGTGATTTTCAATTTTAAGGAGAAAAAAAAAATGCTGTCATGTGGCTTGTGAAAGCAGGAGGATTGATTTATAGCGGTAGTTCAAACCTCTTTTTAATCCATTGACTGAATTCAGCTTGTTCATCCTAAATTTATTTCCCAAGATATAGAGCAAACATTTAGTTGAAAAGCGAGTGGCTCATTCCATTTCCATATGTTTTTAATTGTCCAGTTCCTCTGAGAAAAGACTATTAACTGAACCAAATTACAGTTTGGATGTGAATTTTTCAGCATGGATCCCTGCCCAAAAGGTGATAAATTATATTCTAAACTGTCTTTGAAAGTGACCTGAGAGATTAACACAAAACTATTTTGAAAACAGAAGGAAAGATTTGTTTGACAATCGGTGACTGTCAGTTTTGGGCATCATAAATTCCTTCAATATTTGCCTCATTTGCGGCAACTGACAATAGGAGAATTTCAAGCAAAAATAACCCTTTGGCATCTCAATAAATCTTAGCGTAAAGCTTGAGCAGCAGCAGTGGTGGGATTGTAAGAAAACATTTTTTTTTTTTTTGTGGACTGCTATTTGTTGCTTAGACTATCGCTACCTTGGGTTGGTTCAGGAGCACATAGAAGATGGGTGGGAAATACTGTGGCTCTCATCCCGTGAGGACTCGAGGTTGCAAATGAAGCAAAAGGCAAGAGAGCAGTTGGACGTGAAACAGCCTTGGTTCTTGTGTCTACGTGCATGTCAGGATGGACGTGTTTCTTCTCCTCTTCTGACCGCCCTTGAGGTAAACGAGAAGCATCTGGAGTGTTTGCTGCGGCTGGGTCTGCTGCACTGAATGCACAGACACGCCGGCTGCGTTGCCCCGCGCGGGGGACGACGCACATTCCTGTAACTTAACCCTCCTTGTGGTCCCCAGACAAATGTCGCTGGTTTTATGCTTACACCTGCTGTTTGGTGCTGGCCTGGGGTGAACAGTGGCCAGAGCGGGACCCTAATTTCTGCATCTGCCAGACATGCTTTGTGGACTGGTTGTGTGGAAACACCCATAGTTGGATGTCACTTCCCAAGGCAGAATTGGGAAGCAGCGGATCTTGGCAGGATGCTCGTTGCCCTCTGCCCAGCATCTCCCCCTTCAGAGGAAACGCCTCGACCCCGGCAGGGTTTGGAGAGCGCCCGGTCGCGACGCGGGAGCGGATAATCCTTGCGGCCGCGGGCAGAGGGGAGGCGAGGGAGACGGCCGGGGATCCAGGAGACAGGATATTTCCTCCGACAAGCTGAGAAATAATCAGGGCTCTGGGAGGTTCTCAGGATGCGAATGAGAAGGAACAGATGGATTCGGGAGATTACCCGCGGGATTTAGCGGCCGCGTCAACGCGTAGGGTGGGAGCCAGTTTATTCGGTTTTAGGAAACGCTCTGATTACTTTTAAGGCAGCCCTAAAATTAGTGACGAGGCTGGTGCTGGCTGATCCGTGGGTGTCACCAGGGCTCGATGGGCTTTTGATGAGGTCAGTCTCAAATATTAACGTTGGATGTTGCAAAGCGAGGGGAGCTGCCAGCAAGGAAATAGAACCTCTTTCTTTTAAAAAGTGTTGGACTTTGAGTTACTGTGGGCCAACTGGGAACTCACATTTGTTGGACCTGTAGTATTGCAAATCAGGACTCTCTGCTGCTATGTTTTTTTGACTACATTTTTTTCTAGGCTTGCACTATTAAAACCCTGTTTATTTCAGTTTCTTTTCCAACTAGGAGAGCAGGAGCTGAGTGACTCTTGTAGACTAGTCACCCATTGAACAGAGAGAAGTTTTCTCAAGTCCTATGTCTCCTGAAGCAAAGCAGGTCAATTTTCATATACTTCAATAGGGTAAAATCTTGATATTTATATGCAAGTGGCTCTTTATTTTGTAATGAGGTAGGACTTTTTTCCCTCAAAAGAAATAGGAAAATTATGGGGTGTACAAATTTCCTCCTACAAAAGAGGACCACAGAAGAGCTCCAAATAGCTTGTTTATTTTTGTTCTTTTTTTTGTTCTTTTTTTTGTGTATTTTAATGTAGTTGCAAATGCTGAATTTTAATGTAGATTTTTCAAGAGTTCTGCTTTAGCTACAATTTTGAGCCATAGCCACTAAAAATAGCCTTTGTACCAGGCTCCAGCCAAGCCATACAAGAGGAGAAGAAAGGTATTTATCTCCTGCTCTCTCTGTGGTGGCCCTATGCAATTTAACTGTGGGTTTCCTATAATTTTTTCTACCTGTGCTCATACGCACTTGCCTTTTCTTGTTGCTTGGCAAAGTCACTTGACAAAAATCTCTGCAGAAAAATGATTATAATTACAAAGAAGCAAGTGCCTATGGGGTGATGTTAAAAAAAAATGACATGAAATGCCTGCAAAAATAGTTTGAATTGATTGACTGGCTAGGTAAGTTGTTCTAAAAGCGTAATGGAGAGCAAATGTAAATAAAATCAGGAACAGGAGTCTTGAAAAACAGGTAGCCTTGATGTCCGTCTGCTCAAACGGGAGTGTAAAAGCCTTGTAGCTCTTTGTGTAAATCATGCTCTCCGCAGCTTTGAGAAAGCTTTTTCTGGGGGTTTTGATTCCTAAGCAGGGAAAGCAGTCGTGTTGCATGCAGACTTCTCTTTTCCTCTCCTGTCTCCTCCACGGGGTGACTAACAGCAACCAGATGTAGCAGCGCAGACAGCGCTAATCCCCCCGCCGTGTCACCCGCGCTCAGCTCTGCTCCTGTGGGGCTCGTCCTTGCACTGGCCACGGTCCTAATGACCCGTCCTTGACGTCGCTGTGTGCCCGTTTTAATCTGCAAGAAGCTCCTTTTAGACCGTCCGCATGTATTGTCACTTGCAGCTTCAGCGCGAGTGTCACATAATGGATAGGGCTCCCGAACACTGTGGGTTACAGCTGCTCTGGAGACCACAGCTGGGCTGCGCTGCATGCGTTCACCAGGTTGACTTTTGCAGTGGTATTAGCCGAAGTTTAGTGCAACTATAACGTGCGACCCAGGAAACATTCGCATTTGATACTAAAATCCTGTTTTGCCACTAGATAGTGCAAGCCTCTGTGGTTGGATTTTTGAAAAATTTTGGCTGAGAGGGTTTTCTGTATAATAACCAATTTGTGAGGGGTCTGTTTGGGCATAGGGCTGCCAACCGTATTTTGAATTCACTTTTGTAGCTGGCTGGTTGTGCAGTTCCTCTTCTAACCTTGCTTATGTATTTTTTAGAAGTCTCTAAAGTTATTGTAATTGCTTATTGAATATATATTTTTTCTGTACAAACTCTTGGTGCTACTAAGAGTTATAACAAAAAGTGATATAACAAAAGTAAAAAAGTATCCTTGATCTTAATTTTGAGGAAGAGCAGGTTCCACGAAGCAAGTACTTTGTGATAGCTTAAAGGACAACACCATTTCTTCGTACTTACTATCCCACACGGGCTTACTGTTTAAATCAGGATTCATGTGACATAATGTCTATTGTTACTATAGTTATTATAGTTCTGTTTCCTTTACTAGACACTTAAGTTTACACAAACTGGTTATCTGTATCTGTACATTAACCCTTTTGTGTGGTGTCATCCAGAGAGACCGTTCTATGCGGAAACCTTGGCTGGGAATTGCCTTCCCTGTTGGCTTGGCAGTCTCTATCTGCTGGCACTGGAAGGCTGCGGCAGACTCATTTATCACCTACACTTTTGCTCTCCACATTGATTGCAGTGATTGGGATAAACTTCGCCTGGGGTGCAAGTCTGGCTTGCCTGACATTAGCCAGTAAACAATATATATTCTTGAACGACGGTGTAGGCGTGGAGCCATATGTTAATAAATCCCCAAGTAGATGGTTGCCTTAAAATTAGAGAATGTTTATATATATATTGGGATTTATATATATTGGGTGGTCAGGGGCATCATAGGACACTTGCAGGTGGGATTCCCCCTTCTGGGATCTACAAAGCAGGGCCGGGGAGAAGCTGTGCAGAGGTTTCCTGCATCTCGTCTGGAGGGAGAATCACTCATCGTGGAGGCTTCATGCCTTCAGATATTGGCCTCCTCAGGTGCAGTGGTGGCAGCAGTGGAGGATGTGACAGTACTGAGAGAGGCAGAACGGGTGAACGCAGTCCAGGGGGGCAAAACCTGCCAAGAAAGAGAGAAGCTACTCCGTGTGTGTATTTATATACATGTGTGTGTGTGTGTACATATATATATATATATATACATGCGCACAGATAGGTGTATATGAGCTGCCCGCTATGGTGCGTGGCTTCAGAAGCCTCTCCTTTCCCTCGCTGCTTTGCAAATGCATAAACCAGGAATGTTTGCAAACCCAGCGCTTGCAGTTTGCACGGATCCATATCACACATTAAGCCTTCGCCAGGACCGCTGACACATGGCTCTTCCCGCAGCCAGCTGGCCACTGCCATATATAAAAGCTCTGGCAAAACTGCAGAAACAGATTTCCCTCTGGAGAGGAGGATGCTTTGGCTCGAGTGTGGCTGATGAGCAAGGTGGAGGCGCACAAACAAAGCAGCCTTCCTGTCCCACTCCCTTCCACTTCTGCATCTCTAGTACCTTTGGAAGATGGAATAGTGTTTTTAGTAACTGCTACAAATGTGTACATACATGTACAATTTTAGGGAATATTTTGCAATATTACGGCCATGGGAATTTTGGGAGCTATGAGCCTTAATACTACATGAGCTTGTGTATAAGCCTTTCAGTCTCAAGACCTTGAAATTAGGCAGGACCTTCAGTGAGGAAAAAGCTCTCAAGGGAACTGCGGGTGTGAATTGGTGTGGCTCTTTCATGCGAGCCTTTGAACCTCTGAAATATGAAGTGCTATTCCCATATATTGGTCTTTCTGCTTTTCTTCTGCTGTGAACTTGCCTCTGGTGCAGGCTGGAGCTGTTTGTACCAGGATATGCTGGTGCTGGTGGCATGAGCAGTTATTACTTGGAATATTGGAAGGCCAAAGTAGGTATCACTTGTGTCTGCGTGGGGATTTCCTTCCCTTTCTCTTCTTATTAAGACCTGCAAGCACAAGCTCACAGTTGTCAGGCAACCATTTTTCCTTGGAGTGCAGAGGGAGAGGATTCCTCTTGGAAACTTCTCGGGGAGAATCCCTTGTGGTATCTGGGTCATGAGCAAGGACTTTTTCGCGTCTTCGAAGTCGAGTTGGATGTTGTTATGCCAGATGTGCAACAGCAAAATACGCAAGCACTAGTATTAGCGAGATGATGATTCCTGGTGGAGAGAGGAATAAATGAAAACGCAGCTCCCAGAGAAGCAGGAAACAGTGACCGTTTGTGCCTTGGCCCCTCTCCTGGAGGGAGATGGTTGGAGGCAGAGCAGGCAGGAGGAGCCGAGCTGCATCCGTGTGAATGTTGCTCCGTGGGTGCTTCACCCCATGTCGCTGCAGGAGCAGAGGGTCCTTTAGGGCTCGTTTCTCCTGAGCTGCAGCCTCCTCCCTCACGTTTGACCTCCCCTTCAGTCCCTGTGCAGATACTATCCCCTGTCTCCTGCACGCAAGCACTAAATGTCTGCGTGCTCCTCCCCAGCTCTGAGCGTCCCCCTTCCCTGCCAGAGTTCCTGGCTCCCTTCCTAGCTGTGTCCCAGCTGTGCAGCCTCCTGTCCCGCACCCAGGACTTGCTCCGTCTCTCTCCTAAGAGCAGCCCTGCGTTTGCAGCCCCCTCATGTGCAGGGGGATCATAAACAGGGGGGTCAACCAGAGAGGGGACACTCGCTCCCCGCTGCCGGCTCCCTGCTCGTGCTCTGCTGGGCCGGCTCTGGTGGCAAACTGCCACCTGGAGGACCCGGGATTAAGATGTCAAGGAAATTGATTCAAGCTCAGCTATTCTTTGGAAACGTGTTAGGAGCTTAAGTGAAAACCCGAATCTGATGTTGTAAAAGGGTTTTACGTGATGAGATTCCTGATGCAACAGAATCTCAGCAACCTTCCCGGTTGTTGGGGAACACAGATGCTCCGTTGTAGTCGGAAGGGCAGGAGACACACACAGGGTTTCTCTCATCGCAGGGCAACCATCCAGGGACGGGGAGGAGAGAGGAAAGGGACTGCCCATTGGGACAGCTCGGTGTCGCATGGGCTCTGCTGAACCGTTTAGATGCTCAATGAGAGTTTTTCTGGGAACTCGGAGCTCTGCTTTGGGTGTAAGGCGGGTTAGAATTGTTTAAGGGCAGGAAAACTTACTGGGTGTGGGATCGGATTCATCTCGTTTCCCCCGCGGCGTGTTAAATATTAACTAGAGGAAAATATTGAATAGCCTGGTGATTATTTCTAAGGAAATGAGGCAAAACTGCTGGTAATGTTGCTGAGGAGCAGAAAGAACAGCCCGGGCTGAGCCAGAAGAGCCTTGTATCGGGGTGGGCTTTTCTCAGATGGGAAACTCTGTGTTTTGAGTCTCCTCCGAGAACAGATAAGGAACTTTGCGGCTAGCGGCTCTTTGGTGAGGGATAAGAAAGCAGATTTCGTGATGTGTCTCTTCCTTGCCTGGTATCCAATATGTTGCTGAGTTGTCACAGTGGAAATTTGTGTTCTTGATACTGGAATTAGGGAAGAGGGAAAAGGCTCTGGAGCAAGTGGGAGGCGGGAGCTGAGGTCCAGCCCGCGAGGACAGGGATGCGGGATGCGCATGTCAGAGCGGCCTCCTGCGCTGCTCTCCTGTCCCCTAATCCCTCACGAATGTTTGCCCTATGCTTCGTTTTATTCTGTTTTTTAACAACAAGACTGCTTAAAACGAATCTGTTGTAATCCGTGTAGCAAAGCTGGGCGAGCTCCTCGTAATGCCCACTGGGCTGGTTTTTAAATGAAGATCCCTAATCTTTTATCTATTTGTGTGTTTAGACTAAATTGTTAATGCTGGGATTATCCCTTCCCTGCGTGGCGTGTCAGTAGTTCATTTCTGGAGTCAGTGGCCAAGCGGAAAAATAGGGGAGAGAAGGTGGGAGATGGAGAAAGCCTCTCTGGTGGACCCAAAAAGAAGAGTGCAGTTTATTTATGCTCAAACATAAAACAAACCCAAACTTTTTGGCTAAACTAAATATTTTTTTGAAGGGTGTTTTAATCCTTTTCTAAAATACAGCTCCACTTCAAAAATAAACTTTTGTTTCAAAACAACAACAAAAAACATATTTAAATCCATTGAAACCAAACGTTTCAGCTTTTCAAATGCTGAATTGTTTAGCTGAAAGTGTTCACGAGATTAGATTGGTCTCAATTAGATTTGCTGGAGCCCGTTTGCAAACAAGGGTTTGGGGCAGGTCAAGGAATGGGAGCAGAGACCCCAGGCTGGCCGGAGCCTGGTCGTAGGGTCCCCCCGGCTGCTTTCACCTTCTGCTCAGAATTAATCCAATTTAAACTTCATCATTTAAACTGGAAGAAAGCAGATCCGTGTGAACACCCTCACACCATGGCAGGGAATTGCTCTATTAATTGCCACGGAGGTTTTAAAAAACTTGTTTCACCTTGATCGAGGAACCTGAGTGCTGTTCAGCAATCTTAGACTGTACCCCGGAGAGATGTATCCAAGAACAGAGCCAGGAATAATTAAATTTATGGATGACTTTTTTATTTTTTTTTTCTTTTGGTTATGCTACAAGCACAGTAAAAGTTTTATAGGCTTCATAAACGTGACTGGCACACAGCTTTCTTCCAACCTGAAGGATCACTATATATTACAGTGCTCTGCGGTGATCAGTGGTACAATAACAGCCTTAGGAAGACCCAAAAGAGGCCCTAATGAGGAGGCACATTTTGCATGTTAAATGTGAGTTACACTTGTGCAGCCGGAGTTAACGTGAAGGGGAAGGAGGACTCTTTTCTATTCAGTTATATTATATACTAAAACACCCCAGTGAGGCTAAGACCTTAAGACCTAAGACGTCGCGTTGATCGTGATCATTTAAGAGCTGTGCAGATGGCTGGATCTAAGGTTTTAGTGTGTACAAGTGGTGGAAAAGCCTTTGGATGGGACTTGCCTTGTCCTGAACTGTGGGTTGAATTTCAGGGCACTTCTCCTGGGTGCCAAGTGAAGTGTTTTGGGCAGGATTAAACACAATACGGTGGGAATAAGCCAGAGGTGGGAGTGATGCCCTCGCTAGCGTAACCCTCACATTCTCAGTAGCATCTTGTGCAAGTTCCTGCAGTCTTCATTTGCAGCCTTCTTAAAAGTCTCTTACCAGAGCAATAGTGTTTTCAAGTTGCAATGCTAGGAAAATGTTTTAACAAGTGGCAACATAAGATTTTGCATTCCTGCAAGCAAACTCTTTTGCAAAATAAATAAATGAATAGAAGCCCCTCAACTAGGAGGATGTTTCTGCTGTATCTCATTCTGTATCAAGAAGGACAGTTTCACAAATATTTTTCCCGTGTTGTTTTGACTAGCGCATTTTTTTAATTGAAGTGTTGCATTCTACCTCTTTTGCTGAAAATATTAAGCTTAGTGATAAGAATAATGTGCTAGCTGCTTGTTTCACAAAAGTCTCTGGCTGAAAAAATGATTCTCAAAAGTAAGCTTACATCTATTCACGAGCAATAACAATTTCCTGTAGTATTTGAATGTAGAACTTAAAGGAATTTGGCTTGGTTTCAGCACATGCAGCTGTCTTGTAGCAAATTTTTATCAGAATATCTTCCCTTTAGCTCTTCTGGTTTTGTCGATACAGTAAAATGAGTTACAGAAAATTGGCTTTTACCATCTTTTAATGCGTTCCCTTCTCCGTGTGGTTTTTTTTTTTTTAGTCCAAGTCTTAAATTCAAAATTCAAATATTTAAAAAAAGAGAAAAAAGTTCTTAAGGGGCAAGTGATAGTTGGAAATGTATAAAAATGTGCTAATAATTCTCCCTGCTGCTAATTCTAAAGTCAGGTGTGAGACACTTTCGTGCGTCACCTCTTCTACCCCCATTTCCACCCTTTGCCTGTTTTCCTGTTTGAAAGGTGACCACCATCCTCCCGTTCAACTCTTCTCCTTAACCCCGCGCCTCTAACCTACCCTGCTATTCCCTGGAGGTGCTTTGTGTGCTTTATGGCACTTGAAGATGTGCTGTCTGCTAAGCGGATGGATGGAGAGCAGCTGCCTTTCCCGGCGGCTCCAATTCCCTGCGTATTTCAAGGAATGTTAACACGGCTGCGTGAGGGGTGTCTTATGTGAATGCTAACAGGCAAGATAGATACCGAATGTTCAAACAATTTTCTAAGCACGAGCTAGGAAATAAAGTGCAAACACCGAATTTGCGTGGATCCTTTTCAGAGCTGTTAAGAAAACACTGTCTCCGGAGGTGGGAATTGAATGGGTTTGCTGTCTCCCTGCTCCCATTAGGCTTGTGTGATATACAGGTGGGTATAGATGGAAAATAGACCCATATAAAGCATGCATACATGCACAATAGATACACATGCACATAAACATTTACAATGTGCTTTAAACTTCTGATTGATTCGGGTTTGAGCGCGGTGTGGGATATGGATTTTTCAGTGCTTTTTACAGTAGTATTTCTTGACTCGTGTGCAAGTAAATCGCCCCCATAAAAGCAGACTCCACTGGAATAATTAAAAGCACTTAGGTCGGGTTGTTGATAAGCACTCAAAGAAAGAATCTGTGGTGAAATCGTGGTAGTCCTGCAGGGGAGACTGTTCGGAGCACGAATACGCAGGCAGTGAGACGTGGAGTCCTCTGGTACTTAACAAATCAGATGACAAAGGGAGCTTTGAAAAGAAAATCAATTTGAGTGAAAAGAATGCATTTATCAGAGTTGGATTAAACAATGCAGCTGTATCACAGGGAAAACTTCTGTTTTTTCCCTCGAATAACTCAGGGTTGCAACTGGTAATAAGTTATGGTCATTTTGAGGTAAGTTGCGCACGGTGGTGCCTGTTACAGCTGCCTCGAGACGTCCTGGGCTTTGCTTTGCGCCCCCGAGCATCCCTGGGCTCTTTATGCCAGGCCCAAATAGTATCTAGGAAGAGAAAATGGGTTTTCAAAGGGCTAAAATCCACAGTTCCTGGGGCTGCCCTTCCCGGGGGAGAATGTTTTGCTTTTTGCAAATCAGAAAGGTTGGGAGCCCTGGGCCTTGCAGCACTTGCAGTGTAGGATGTAGCTGCAGGATTAGGCTTGGAGTCCAGTACAAGCGTTGTGTGTATTTACATCCTCCTTCGGTACCTCATTAGTCTGCAAAAGAGTGGTTTTTTGCTGGTTTCTTTTTTTTTAGACCTGTTTCTCTTGAGTTTTGTGACCCCAGGTTTGTTATTGTAGCAAGGAAATCACGCTCTTTTTTTTGTTTCTTTTATGAGAAGTAAATGTTAAATAAATTGAATTTTAATGTTTACCATGGTCCCAAAGGAAGGTAAAACCATTAGTTAATGATCATAATGATGAACAGATTTTATTTAAATTTGGAATAATATTTGATGTGCTCTGCTATTTATGGTGATTCTCTTCAAAAAAATCTCTATGAAGGAATAAATATGATTTATGCAAGCAATATGGAATTGAAAGCAGGATGAAGAATCTGTTTGGACTGGAATATGTTTATGTGGAAGTTTGGATGCTGAGCGTAGCTAGAAATGCTTTTTGCTTTGAAAAGCAGAATAGAAAATTGCCCTACAGTTTCCCATTCCTTTAGAATATTCTTCCCTAAAGTTTACCTGACCAGTAGATGGAGATTAGTAATTATCTTAGAATGATCTTGGAGGAAATTAAAATTCATAGTTCTGCTTTAATTTCTTTTGTTTGTTTGTTTGTTTTTACTGGAGGGATAGCAGAAATCTGCTATAAAATACTTCAGTGGTGTTTAAGGTAAATAAAATTTATGCTTTTCAATATATTATCATAGGAATCTCCAGGGTTTCCTTCTTCTTAAACATGGTTTTCAATTGACTAGAAATACATGCTTGGTTTAAAAAAGAAGAGGCACCTGCATGATGTCAGTTAGCAAAAGATGCTCCAAGAGACAGTCTTCATATGAGATATCTTTCCAGATTTCCAAAAACAAATAAATAAGTAAATAAAATAAAATCACATTAAGGTGTTTCTGTGTTGGCCTAAGCCTTGAGCTGCATCTGTGAGGCGCCTTCAGGGTCTGCGTTAACATCTGGAATTGCACATAAAGGAAATTGCAAGCCCAGTGGAAGCTCTGGAGAGCAGGTGGAGTTGTGTTTCCTGTAGTTAAAGGGGTATCGTTGTCTTAAAACACAATCAAATTAAATAAAAATTGGCCTAAATGTCCCTTATGGCTTCTAACCCTGAGTGTCCTGCCAGTCTGTGTTTTATAACCACGATTTATGAGAGAACGAGGTGATGCACAGATTGCCAAAGTGGTTCCACTTCGTCTTGGTGCTGCTGATTCCAGCCAGATCACCATGATAAATCCAAAGACGTTTTCCTTTTATCTGTTTCAGTTGGATGCTGTTTGGGACAGGAGTGGATAGGGGCTTTTTAAAGTTTATCTCCATGTTTGAGAGGAAAACTTTCATCTGATGAAGTCCCATGTGTCTTAAAGAATGATTTAATGAAACATTTGTGATTTCTGGGCTGTGTGCGCAGGTATCCCCTTCCTGTAGGTACTTGCATGCAAAACCAGGCGAAGAAAATTCAGAACATTCAACTGAAAGGATTTGTGTATTAGAACTGAATTAAAATATTGTCATACAGATTAGGATGGCAAAGCACACAGCCAGTGTCTAATGGCTTTTCTGTGCTGTGAACACCGAATAATAATTATTTTATGAAGATAGTGCATAGTAAATATTTATAAGGAAAACAGACAAACAGTGAGACCACAGTGAGTAAATAACCATAACTGTGCGGAAGACTTGTTGCAGAACAAGGTACAATTACATTTCTTGCTATAATCAATATTGCCTTTTTGCGTTCCCAGAAGCTATACAGTTGTCACTGGTTCAGCTCCAAAGCGGGTGACGCTGGCTATTCCGTGGCTAAATTCTGGGTTGATATTAAAACCAAACTTGGCTTCCTTATTCTGCACATTAGACAAAAAAAAATCTAAATTCTAAATATAGGTCTTTTTGGTAGAGTAATTACTGCTTCTTCCCCAACTATAAGAGCAATTAAGCGTCAACTAATGAGCAGTTTTCTACATTATAGTTTATTTTGCTCCATCTTAATAACACTTATCTCATTAAATAGCTTTCTTCCTTTGGAAATAAATGTCTAAATTCATTAAACATTTTATAGCTACTGGTCAGAAGAGCTTAATTCTTTTATCTTTAAGGCAGTTGTAGTTTTTCTACTTTTTCTTTCTTTTTTTTTTTTTTTTTTTCTTCCTTCCAGGTGCATCTGTTCCTGCTTCCATTTACTTTCTTGCTCCTCTTGACCCTTTTTAATTCAGCTTTTCCAGCCCGCCTCAGTGTAAGAAATTGCTTTCCTGGCAGGCCCGTGCTAGGTGTCTTCATCTGAAACCGCAGACCCCAACTGTTTTCATAGGACTGAAAAAAACAGAATTCATATCGAAAAGCCACCCAAATTCTCAGCTCATGTTTTTCTAAGCAGATACCATGATTTGGAGGCCAGAATACGTGGTGGGCCTGGGGATACTCTAAATGGAGGGGCAGGTTCTCCAGAGAGGGCCCTTGGTGACCATGAAGTAGCAAGTCCCATGGGCTACAAGGGCAAAACCCTGGACCAGGGATGGTGTTCACCCAGCGGGTATATATTTATCATATATTATGAATGTGTATGTATATAAATCCATATATATTTATAGTTTACGGACTACACAAACCTAGAAACGAAGAAAAAAATTGCTTTATTCAATTTTATTGCCACAACAGTGAGTGCTAAATCGAGGCATGGCCATGCAGGAAATGACAGTAAATCCTGAGATTAGTTTTCCTAGTTAAAATTCCCGACAGTTTAGAACTGAACGGGAGAACCGCTATTAAACAAACTTGATGGGCATATTTGCTTTTTGGCCCTTGTTTAGCAAAGTACTTAAGTAAATGCATAACATGAAGCTCATGAATAACATTATATCTGCGCGATGAACAGAGCACATAAGTGAGCGCTCACTTTTCCAAGGCACGAGCAGTCCTTGGACTGGAACTACTCGCACAGTCAAAGCTCAGCGCTTGCTAAAACACGTTGGATTATTCAGCTATTTAAAGCAACGCGTGTGCTGAAGTGCTGTGCTGAATCAGAGCCTATAAAAAGAAGCGTTCACCAAAACGTGCGGACGCTGGAAATGGAAACGAAGCTTCAGCGAACCGATACTGTGTCCGACGCGTTGCAGAGGAGGAGCTGGCCGTGCAGTGAGGACGCTCCGTGTCTCCCGGCACAAAGCTCGAGCTTTGCCCTCGGGTTTGTGCCGGCTCCGCGGGGCGAGCGGCTCCAGGGCTGCTCCGGGATGATAAATCCGCTGCTTGGTGCGACTCGCCATTCCGCATGGTGCTGCCACGGTCACGGGGCATCACCGAGCGCTTAATCACGGCACAAACCGGAGCTGGGAGGCAAACTCCGGCGGCTGAGGGCGAGGGGAGAAGATCAATAAGATCCGTCTCAGTAACTACTAAATTAATAAACTTCTCTTGCTGATTTACTAGTTCCTCGGTGTTAGCAGAGTTATAAGCGGTTACATCCAGAATTTGCTTCAGAATAAACCCTCCTTGTTTTAGCTTTCTTCACAGCTGTGAAGGTCTGACAAGGCCACGGAGACTAAAGGGAATATTATATGGGCACAAGTCACCTGGCATCAGTCAGTGACGGTTCAGACCAAGCACAGGATGCAGTGGTACAGCCTCTCGCAAAATCCTGCTGTTTGTGTGAGCTTGTGTCCCTCCAAAATCATCTCCACCTAAAGCTGTGTAGCAAATTGTGCTCCTGACAGTAGCACTTGGGCAGGATTCATGACAAGCAGGGAAGAAGCTAGAGCGCTGTACATGATTCTAAATATCTGGGTAATAAAAGCTCTGGAAAAAATAGCAACAGATGAGATTTTACCAAAATAAAAATCTCTTTTTCTGTTCAGCCACTATGAAGTCTGTGGGCATCTCGTAGAATCAAGACATCTCGAGCACAAAGCAATCTATTTTTTCCCATTTTAGCCTGCATTCCTGGTGGAAATGGGTCCCACCTGAGCCCGCAGGGGTGGTTGGTGTTGAAGCACCTGTGCAAGCCCCAGTGTTAATAACCCCAGGGTTTCAGCACTGAGGGCACTGCTGATGCTCTTGCTTTCTCTCTGTGATTTCCCCTGGCGTTAGCTTCTGCTTGGTATTTGTCAATAAACCCGGGTACCGTGGAGTACAGCCAGGACGGGTTGCCCAAAAGGAATGATAGACCAAAACAAATCAGGAGAAATTGAAAAAAGAAAGCCTGTAGTTTAAGGTTCTTGTTTGCCTCCTGGCTCTTGGATCTTGCTTCTGTTTTTAGACTCTCAAACCCAGAGGCCTGGAGACTTTCTGCTTTAAAAAGATGGACATATTTCATTTTCATGAGACTGAGACTGCAGCATCTCAAGTCCACCAGCTATGGCTTTAATAAAAGCATTGAATTACCCAAGACATGCTCTGTAATCAAGAGGCTTAAGTTTAATTGCTTATTTTGGTACATGATCCCAAAGACAGCCTGTGCCGTTACCTTGTAATACTCAGAATACTTTAACTTCCTCTCACAGATTTTCACCATATAGTAGCAAGAGATCATGAATCAACCATGAGTTTTTGTTTTACTCTAAGCAAAAAAAAGAACAGGAAGTCTGTTCTTCAAGAAGGACATTAGTGCAAGATAATGTTGGGATACAGAGAAGTACAGTGTATCCAGTGTAGAGGGACAGTATTGCTTAGCATAGTAGAGAGATGATCTCAGCAAAATAATGGTCCTTTTTATCAGGGTTTTTGTGGGTGAAATTGTGAAGGGTTGGATTAGAGGAAAAACAAGGAAAATAACAACATGGAAGAAAAACTGCGTGCTTGAGTATCTGTGAATGGAGAATATGAAGGCTGACACTGTACACCAGATGGAAGGTGAAAAAGATCTGGAAATGATATTGGTCATGCAAATAATCATACCAGTTCAATGGTGGAGAAAGCATTTTGGACAGAAAAGACAAGAGCAGAAAGAACTGGAAAAAAAAGACTTGGTCACAGAATACACGCAGTGGGTGTTCTGGCTATGTGCATGCAGTGAGGCTGTTTTTCAAGGCCAAGGAAAAGCTGATGCAAGAATCAAGCCTTGGGAGGATAAGAACTTGGAGAATGTTTGTCATCAGTAGGAAAATCTCAGGATAGAGGGAACATTCTTCTATGCGAGCAGGTTACGGGCACAAGAGGTTATCTACCTGTTTTGTCCATTAGCCTTGTCTGGATCCAATTATTTGTCTTTTTCTCCTTTTCGCTACTACAAGTCCATTATGAGTTCTGCTTGGCTCAAAGGAAGAAATCTCGACTTTGGGAAGCTATTCCCTTGCTCCTCTTTGTTGCAAGAAACATCCTCTAACGAAGGCAGCGGAGGGAGCGGCCTGGCTCTATGCAGTGTTTTGGGTGAAGTGAAGGGTGACTTCCAGCCCAGCTGACCTTTTGAGTAGGAGTTTGGAGCACTGGGTGGCCTTCTGAGACAAAACCTTTCCAACTCCAATTTTATTTGTAAATCAAGACGCTCTGCAGTATTCCCACGTGTATGCGGCAGTGACACTGTGAAGAGAAGAGTCTCTTAAACACCTCTTGCAAGAGGGCAAAACAAAGACTGGTCTGGAAACTGAGCACACAGGATTGAAATTTGGAGAGCAGTTGGGACATTGGGATTTTTTTCTTTAAACCCATGCGGTAGTTTCTCTAGTATTGATTTCTATAACATTGAATTTCTTTCTGAAAGAGACAAAGTCTGTTTTCTGAGGCTCTGTGAAGAGGTAACTCTGTGAAATGTACTGACTCGCACTCTTCGTGTCAGTCGTTCTTCATGTTCTTCGGGCATTAAAATCTGTTCCTTTTTGCTGCCACTGTAAGTGTGGAGAGCTGAACAGAACCTGAGATTTCATCCTCTGGGACAAAGCAGGCTTCAAAACACTTCCAGGGATGTAGTATTGGGTTTTTCTTGATGCAGAGAGTCTGTCTGCAGACCCGAGTATCCATCAGTGATCCGGGTGGAAATATAGTGTTTAGAGTGTAGGAATTCAAAGTCAAGAGCACAAATTTGAGAGAGCTGGTATGGATTGCACAGCTGAGGTGAAGACCAGCTCTGCTGGAGGTGGGAAGCGGTTCTGCGTAACAGGTGAACTGAAAATGATGGGAATGACAGGAGCTGAATGTAAACGAGCTGAGCTGGAAGCAGTGTAAGAAGAGAGAAAAAAGATATACACAAATCGTAGTGAATTCTGTCCTCTGCAAATTTATTTCTTCTGTCGCAAGCAAAGTTTGGTGCAATAGGACATGAGGAACTAAATTCTGGAACTGAATAGATAGAGACAGCAGTCTTGGGAGTGGCGATTAGCCACAGGGCCCATGAAAGGGAAAGGATTAAACATCCTCCGGACCAAGCTGAGCAACTGGGAAGAGGCGAGTTTCATTTTCCATGAATTCGGAAGAACTCTTCTTTGGGTTGAAGGAAGCTTAAAGATCGAATTTTCCACTCTGAGGGCAATGTAACCTTCTGAACAAGAATTTGTCACAAAAGCTCAATATTGCTGTTAATACCATGCTCAATGGATCTTTATCTTAGCCCAGTTCTTGCTTTTTCCAGTATTTTTACATATAATTTGGGATTTTGGCTACTTTGCTTTAAAGGAAAAGGTCTGCTAAAGTCGATGGCACTTCTATCACTGCAGGCCAAGACTGCCTGTCACCTCGCCAGCCTGCAGTGGGGACAGCCCAGGAGCATTAGGTGAACACAGGCACAACTTACTGCAGACTTAACTTATGCCTTGGTGTTACTGGTATTACCTGGACGTTTCAAGTGATGTTCCTGGGTGGAGTATTTTAGGTGGGATTTCTGAGTGAAATGCATATTTTCTCATAAGGAGGTTCCATTGTCAATGAGAAGGTGTTAAGCAGGACGCTAGGCTTAAAATAGCAAATTGCCTCATAGTTGCAATCAAAGATGAAATGTACTGTCCTTTCTACTGCCAGATGCCAGTAATCTCCGTTATGCCACATTTGGAGCGAATCTCTGGGTTTTTTACCCTTTTTTTTTATACTGTGTCCTGTGTCCATCCTTATGTCACACAGGACACTCCGCTCATCCCTTCAGTCATCATCTTTTACTAGTTACCAGTCATTTCTCCCCTAAGCAGCTTCCTATATTTATAGGGAAAGTGTCAAAAGTGACGTTTTACCCCCAAGACGAGCGCCGTGGCTCCGCAGGGCGGTCGCCGTCGAGCGCCCCGGTTGCATCGGCAAGAGCCGCGCTCCTCCCGCCCGGCACTTTGTCATGAAGTTCCTTTGACTGCAAATATTTTGCATGCTTAACTACCTGCTGGTGGTTTTTCCTCTGCCAAGTAACGTGTCAGGAGCTAGCGGAGCATAGTAAGTTAATTACTTGTGTGCACACTGTGAAGGAAAAGCAAACAGCAAGGCACCGGCGATACGAAGAATGAGACTTCATTTCGGTCGCCAGAGATTGTGTTGTTAATGAATCCGCTCGATCAGCGGGGAATTGGTAATGTAGATAAGACCAGGTATGGCTGTGTACTGATACGAAGATTAGTCTCTCAACCAAAACATTGTTTTTAGTGAGGGCTTGCTAATACTAAACAGTTTTTCAAAGGGACCGGTGAGATAAAATAACAGCCTGAATAATTATGGCTGTCTTGAAAAGACGTGATGATGATGATCTTCTAATGTGCTCTGCAAACACCATATAAATCCAGTATCTTGCAGGTCTCACAGTCAGCTGCGACGCCGCGGCCTCCGTTTGGCGCGCGGTGTCACGGCGGGTTGTCCCCGCGCTGCTGTGAGCAGACAGCCCTGCTGCCTCCGCGTGCAAGGCCATGCTCTCCCCGACCCCAGCTGCCTCCCACGGGGCTGTCCCCGAAGGGACTGTCCCCAAACCACATATTTGGGCAGCGCCGAAGGAAGTGCATTTATTGAATCTGTCTATAGAGTTTGCATCTGCTCCACTGGTGGGGAGAAGCTCCACTTGTGATGCCATCTGTGAGAAAAATAGCAGTTTTGCTGTTTGAGAGAGAAGGAGAAGCTGGGAGAGGAGTTTAGCTCCTCTTCCTTAGCTCCTGAAGCAGTTATATCTGCTCCCATACCTTGAGGTGAACATTATTGCTACTTACTGCCTCCCTACTTATTCCTACTCCTGATGCTCTTAAATTGATGGTAGAGACATAGAGTGAATGTCAATGGTGGTTGAGGCCGGGGTTCACGATGTGTCCTTAAATACAGGTGACAATCTCGAGCCGGCCCCCGGGGAGCCGTTGTGGTGTGTGTCAGCGAGGGGACAGCTGCCTCGGGAAGGCTGCTCTAACAGCGGTGTCATTCAGACCTTTCCCGGGCAAAAGGTGATTTTCACCTTAAAAAAAAATAACCAGAGCAAAGTCAGCATTTGTCAAAGTTTAACGAATGATTTGGGGACTCGGGTGGTGTGTGTGATATATTTAACAATGAGGTCCTGGTGCCGTGGCGGCTTCTGGTCAGGTTAGGATCAACAGGGGATGCTGCAAAACTGAAGGTGACACAAATGCTCCGGCAGCAGATGACTTTTTTTCATTTTCTTTTTTTAAGCCGTCCTTTGCTGAGGACACTTTTTTTTTTTGTAAATTTTATACTTGAGCCAAAGCAACAAGTGAAAAACCATTTTTGTCGCAGGTTTCTTTTGCAATCGTGAGTACTTTGACTCTACCAGTGCCTCTGGATAGGCTTTATTGATATCAATCCTCCCTCTCTTTATTCCCTTTCTATATTGCTCTGTGCTCTCTGTGGGTGTTTTATTAACCTGTATCCTGCAAGAATTCAATAAAAATATACATTTTTTCCTTTCTTTCTATCTTTTTTTCTTTTTTTTTTTTCATGCTGACTCTCAGGCCTCCGGGGAAAGCTTCCTCGCCTGGTTGGGAGGAACAGATGGGAATCCAGCAAAGTTGCGTTCTGTTCCCGCACCCACCTAGACCGGAGATAATTAATTTGCAGTGAGGCATCGTTTACGTTAGCAGCTTCTTTGGTGAGATCAAGGCTATTAAGGGTGCACGTTAAAAGCAAGATTTCTGTGGTGCTCAGAGAAATAATTGGAATTGTGTTTTCCTTAAATGCATTTGCAAGCAACCTGGGGCTGAGGTCCATGGCAAGATGGGTGTCTTGGAAGGTTGTTTGCTGCTTTTCTGAAGTCTCTACAGCTACTCACAAGTTTTGACCAATCTTGCAGATGCTGAGATGAACCTGGTGATCTTCCCCTTCTATAGAGGGAGGGGGCGAAAGGAGACACAGAAGCAGGATGGGAATTGGAGATTTCTTGACTTAAACGTCGTGGCTTATTCCTGTCACTGCTGCTCAGCATTTGCCTTTAGGAGGGTCTCAGTAAAGCCCTCAAAGAAGGCAACATTTCTAGCTTGGAGATGAGATGCCACCACGAAGCATTGCCATGGGCAACCACAGAGCATCGCTGTGGGTCACCACAGCTGCCATTCCTGTAGGTTTCTCTTGTGTCTCCTGGGGCCTCTGGTGTCCTGGCTATGATCTTGGCTTTGGCTCCACAGCAGCCTGTTCCCAAGTGGCCAGGCCTAGGCCAGGTCCTAGGGGCTCTTGGCCACCAATTAGCCCGTAGTTCTACAGACATGGGACAACAAACTGTGTACCTGTCCCCCAGCCTCACTGAGTTTACTGCTTGGTGAGAGGTAGTTGCCAGCCCTCAGCAGAATTTGGATCCTCTCCCTTCCTTCTCTTCCAGCAAAGACTTCTGAAGGTCCCCAGGTCTCCTTTTGCGTCCAGCAGCTCTGGGGAAGGAAGGTTGCCACCCCTTTTCTCCTCTGCATTTTCCCTGCCTTTTTCTTCCTTCAGAGCTGGTTTCACACTGTGCCTTCTCCTTGGAGAAGGCCAGATGGGACCGTGATTTACATCAGCATTACGAGCGCTCGTGCTCCTGTTCTTCATCTATTTAATTCTATGAAGCACCGGCATAGTATCTGCTTTTAAATTTGATGTTTGGAAGAATTGTCATCTCTTTTAAACCTGTCTCATAGGAAGGCTCGTAGGATTTCTGATGTACAGGGTGTGTGCTGGAAGGTTATCCACCCCGGGGAGATGACTTTGCAAAGCAGAGAATGAAACCAAGTAATTGGGGACTAGGGAAAGCTGGCTTAGGAGGTTGTATATTTACAGAATTGGGGTGTTTTCTGTTTGGTTATTTGCAGGTCTGCTGGACGTTGCTTGGCTTAAATAGCTTTTTGTGGCAGGAGCTGGAGGAATGAAGCCCCACTTCCTTCTTTGGATTTGGGGCATCACTACAGTATAAATACCTTTCCTGTCAGTGTCCATCATTGTAGCTATTATCCTGGAAAGAAAAGAAGGCGGCGAGAGGCTCTCGTGCAAAGAGAAGGGCACCCTGCACTGCTCACGGATGCGACTCGTGCAAGGCACCCATGGCCAACCCCATTACTGCAATATATTTCTTCCTTCCAGCAACGCAAAGTGCTGTCATTGAGCCCTTGCATTGATTCATAATGCATCTTCATTCAGGAATCTCCATTAGGATTTATATTTTTAAAAATTATATTTAGGAAGAAATCTATTTTTATGTCTGCCCCTAGCCTTCACGGAGTTTTACTCAACTAGCACAGAAGTAGGAGAAAGTTAATTTACGGTGCCTTCATATAAATTAATCTTGTGTTTTCTCCTTATATTGTAAGTTATGACCTCGTTTATTATACGCAGCTCAGGGGTGAGCAGTTTTAAAAAGGCCACAGACAGTTATGAAATGAATTGTGTGAGATGTCAGATACGGGCATGAAAAATGCAGAAAATTATGAAAAATAGAGGATGTAGATGTATATAGTCCCAGTCACTCGCTGCCAGCAGGCACGTTCTGTGCCACGATTTACCTCCTACTCAATAATTTTGCATATTAATTTCATTGATACTGATGTGCACTATTAAATATAACGTAAACATTTTAAAATATGAGCGTTACAAAACTCACCAGCTCATTATTCTTGTCTATCAGGATTTTATAACGTAAAACACCCCTAAAAAGCCCCCCGACTGTTTAACCAGCACAGCTAAACTTAGACCGTCTTCGGGTTGGTGTGGTGGTAAATTATTTAGCTCACGAATACTGAACCTTGAAACGTTTATGGAAAAAGCTTGTTTTAGTAATTACACTAACTCGGCTTTATTGCGAGCTTCCTGCAACATTTGTCTTAAGGTCCTGGTGTTTTCCTGATGTCGGGTATTTATCATACATTTGTGCTGCTGGCAGATTGATAGGTGCAGTGGGAGCTTCCTGCAAGATTCACGGCAGCTTCATACGTCTTTTGAGGAGCAACACCGGGATGCAGAAATTATACGTGCATATGTGGGGGTATCTACCTATAAGTGTACATATAGAAACAAAACTAAGCGTGTGTGATTATTTGCTGCATATACACACGCATCCAAAGGAACAAAAGGTTTTCCAAATAGGCATGCTCAACTCGGTCCTCAGTTTTGGAGACAGGTTTTGCTTTAGAAACCAAGAGGCTGGAGATTGCTCTTAGGCTTCAGTGCCGAAGAGAGTCCTCCGTGTCCCGATGCTGCTGCTAGCACTTGCTCTGAGGTTATCTAAATCCCAGCCCCTTTTTGCTCCCTCCTCCTGTGTTTGCATTTATTCCAACAACTGCCGGTTACGATAGGCCTTATCAGAGATTGTTCTTGGGGAAAATTTCTTTCAGTTCTTCTCTAAAAAGACGTTAGTCCTCAGTTGTTATTGCTCTTGCATGCCTCGCGTGTGTGTTTCTGCACCAAGTGGATGATGCTGACACCGGTTTGGGTCAGGTCTCAGTGTGCTCCTTGGGACCTGGATTTTGGTATCCAGGCTCATTTTTCAAGCAGTAATTGGCATGTTCTGCGAGCATCAGTGTCTCATGTTAAACAGGGTGGTGACAGAAAATAATAAAATGAAAAGCCCTCTTCCCTCAGGGTAGAAAATCCTGGAGTCTTTGTTCAAAACGGCACGGTGAATTCTAACTATAGGCTCTGTTTCTCCATCTCTTTGTGTTTGATATGTCATCATTTCTAGAGCAAGAGAGTATAATTTCAGTAACTTTTCTCTCCAATACAATCATTCAACAACTTGGCTGCTTTCTCAGCTATGGAAAGGCCTCTGAGAGATGGCACCGATGTTTATCTAGGGTTTCAGGGATTTTTGTGCCTTTAGCACAGCAGCCTCATGGTAAATTACTGCACAAGAGATAAGTCAGTCATTCAAATCACCCTTCCCTGCCTTGCGTCGAAACAGTCTTTGGATTTCACCCTGCAGGGCTTGCTTTATTTCTTCCTAGGAGGGACTGGGAGGGGAGAGGAGAGGCTGAAGGGAGTGTGATTTTCCACTGGTCAGAAGCACCTTCCTTAGATACCTCTCAGGATTTAGTAATACGCTAGCTTTTAAATAGCAAAAATAATGAAATCTTGGTGTATGGCATCAAGTAACCGTTATAGTCCTTTTGTCCCAGATAACATAGAAATCCCAGATGGAGATTTTGAATGATCTTAACATGAGTTGAGTTCTGCAATGAGCTTGTGATATATGAGTGTTTTAAACCATTATTTTCCTATTTGGAAATTGCCTTGCAGTCAAGCCAAGGCTTTGACTTCCTTGGGGTGAAGAAAGAAACATTTTTTGTTTACTGGTGGTGGCTTTGTGAGATCTGCCTCGTGACGGAGCAGGTTATTTATGACAGGGGCTCAGACCTGGGGATTGAGAGATTCATGTCTTAGCTCGGCTGAAGGCTGAGATGGTTGTGCAGATCATACCTGCTAATCCGCCCTGAGGAAAGATTCCTCGTTTAGCCAGAGCCCAAGAAACCCACAGAGGCTCCTACCTGCTGTGGTCCCTTAAGTCTTTAAACTACCCATCCAGAGCTGTGTAAACAAGAAATGGGGCATTTCTGTGTATGAAGAGAAGATACTGTTCCCTTCTATCTGTTCTTAGTAGCTGCTTTGATTTTTGTCAAAAGAGAGACCTGGAGTTTTCCCTTTTATTCTCGCTCGTGCTGAGTGACGCGGTGCTGTCACACATCCGAAATAGCGTTTCCAAAAGTATCTAGGATGTCAAAGACTGTCCCCATTGACTTTCAAATGAGATTTCGCTTTTAAGCACTTTGAATCCTTTCTGGTTTTATTCTTCCTGCTCTAAGCAGGAAAACAACCTGTGGCAGATGCCAGCGGCAACCTGCTTCGTTGGCATCGCTCACACGCGGAGCCAAATGTCAGCACCATCCAAGAAGATACCGAGTTAGCGGGATTGGGGATTATCTGGTCCTTCCCAAGAACCTTTGCCGCTCTACATGGCACCAGATGAATCAGCTCAGGAGGGCAAGGGATGGGATGGGGATGTCCCCATGAGGTGCCCAAGCTAATTCTGTTTCATTACAGGAGAGGTTTCGGTTGCTTTGCAACCATCACTATCCCTTCCATCCAAAAGGAATCAAATATGGTTAGATTTGTCTGAGATCAATGAGTTTAAAAAATAAAATTAAAAAAAAAATACCACCTTTAATCTAAACTATTTCTGTGTGCATGCCGGACTTGGGTTTAAAGATGTTTTTTTTGCAAATGTAAAAATAAAGCAGAATTGAGGAATTCTTTTTCCCCAGCTGTGGTAGACTGGTGGTAAACATTGCATGACTTGAGAATCCTTAGTCTGCCAAATGGTGTCTGGCTGTTGTGTAAGCACGTGTGTGTGTAATAGACCGTTTGTACCAGATTAAATGACCTGTTAATTGGAAAATTATTTGAAATCAAGGAAATTCTAAAAGGTTTAATAAAAGATGTCTTAAACAAAAGATTTGTGGGAGAGAAATAAATACATTTGATTAAAAAGAAGTGGACGTATTTATCCAAGTTTTAATTAGATTTTGGCGGAATACATTATTTTAATGGTTTTTCATTAATGAAGCCTGCTCATTATTTAGGTTGTACAGTAGCAAGAAGGGAAAAAAAAGGAAGCAATCTCCGATTCTATTTAAAGAGCAGCCTGTGTTGTACCCTCTTCAAGGTGCTGCGGTAATTGACAGAAGGATTTTGCATAAGAAAAGGTTGTAGAAGCCTCCTAGGAAGCGTCGGGTAATTTTGGATGCGGACGGATGATGGAGGCTGCTGTTAGGTGGGATTTAAAATGTTGGGTGTGAGAAAGCGCGGGCTTGGTCAGGCTGCCCCAGCGGGGAGGTCACTCCCCACAGAGGCCGTTTTGGTGCCGACTTGGGCAGAAATAGGGTCACGTTGACAGAGACCGACCCCAAGTCCCAGCTCAGGTCCTGAGTGGCCTCAGGATAGACCTTGGATAGGGGGGTCCTGGCCTTAAACCTGGACCAAGAGTTGTCATTCGGCCTCTCTGCTGCTTGCCCTTGTGGATGGGGTCCCAACCCTCCCTTGACAAGTATTTCCACCACCTCGGTGCAAACGTGTATTATTATTTATTAACACAGGAGAGGCTCTTCACTTGCTTGGTTTTTAACAACTCAATTATTTGTTGACCCTTAAAAGGCCAATTCAAACTCATCGCAACATTCATTTGATTAACGCTGGGATGTTTGCTGCCAGTAACGTGAAGTACCTGGAGCGCCGCGTTACTGCCTTTCAGATGGGTAAATGTCACAGGAAGAACAAAGGGATTTTTTTCACCAGGTTTAAGCAAAACAGAGTCTTTATTTAGTGTCATGTTTTTATTTAAAAGCATTTATTTAAAGTTCTAAAAAACAAAGAATTCAATATGGCAAGACAGGTGCAACTGCAAATGATTAATGATATAATTCTCGGTACTTTATAAAGTGTCCAGCACCGAAGAGATTTATACAGTGCAGAATGGCAATTGTGCTTTGATGGAAGGAATGGGTAATCAATACCTGCAAGCTTAGAAAAAGCGTTCTATTTCCTCCTCTAATGATATAGGGTTTTTTGCAAGGCAAGAATGTCTGGAGCATGAGACACTTAGGAGAAGAATTAATTTGAAATCTGTAGTGGAAGATCAGTTTCAATTAAAACTGCACTTGAATGTACATGGCAAAAAAGCAGGCAGTTAGGCTTAAACCCTCCGATGGCTCCCAGCGAATAAATGAATCCCGCTGCACTGTCCTTGATTGGGTTTTGCAAGCCTCGCAGCTCACTTGTGCTGAGGATGATGAGATCTAATTTATTTACCTGGTTCTCACGTTTGGAAATAAAATTTGTTTTTTGCCCCCCTCCTCCCATCCCCTCGTCTCCTTTGCCAACCAATTGCTTGAAGCCGGGGTGGCCCCAATCCAGAGAGGCTGGGAATGAAGATGTTGAGGTCGCGGCCTCCATTTCAGTCCCGGATTGCTGCCGTAACGGCGCGGGTCATTTTGCATGTAATAATTTGCATATCAAAAAGTCCTGAAAGAAATTAATGGGAAACCCAGTCGTTTATGAAATCTTGGGCTGATTTTAACTAGCAGGTCTTGAACCTCTAAATCAGAGCTTGGCCGGATGGCTCTAATTTGGGATGTCAGGACTCGGAATCGCAGCACCGGCGCCAAGTTGCGGGTTTGAGTTGCTGAGGGAATTTCATTGCATTAGATTTTTCCTTAATAATTCAGCACCAGTATGGAAACATTTCACATATTAAAATCCGATACGATTGCATGGTACTATTATGCTTTTTTGTTTTTATTTTGTAAGTCATAGATTTAAAATAAAATGAAGCTGTTGCATTTATAGCAAGAGATACATCATTCTTAAACTAAACCAGACAAGTTAAAAAAAAAAAAAGACTTAGATAATTCTTTTAAAAGTGATAGAAAGTCATAAATGCCCAAGGGTCTGTGTGGTAAAAAAAGGAAATTTCAATGAGAGTCAGTCCAAGGTACCTAAGACACTTGAGGTCTTAATTCAATTGTGTGTTTTGTTTCTTTGTTTACCCTTATGGCTTATTTTATTTGTTCTGACAAGACAATTTTCACTGCAAATTAGTCAAGAACTGGGTCCTTTTTTAAAGAAAAAAAGTATTTGTGACGAGATGCATGGAAATAACCCAACAGTCCCTGTTAAAATAAATCAGCGTACTTGATAAATAAATAAATCTCCCCTTTATTAAAGGGTCGCCAAGGTATTTTAAAAAAAAATTATGTACAGCTGCTTTTGAATACACAGCTGCAAGCACTGTGAGAGCTTCTGTGAGCAGAGCACTTTGGAAAAACCCACCCCACATTTATAATGAAACCAAAAACTGGCAGCTGGCAGGTTTGATATTTATGTGCAATGCTAACCATTTTAGAGCAAATTCCAAAATTTCTTAGAGTAAGTGCAGGGTTATGCAAAAAGTAGATCTGAATTGACATCTAAATCACTGCAAAACAATTACTGAGAGCATCCCGAGTCAAGAAGAATCTCTCTGAGTGGAACACGTTCAGTTCTCCCCAGGCAGGGCTTTTAATAATACTGTTCTCAGGTGTGGTGCATGGGGAAATTAACTGCAAGTGTCTTCTGTTGCTTATAAAGGTTGAATATTGAGATAAAGAATTGATTTCTTAACTGGGCAGATGATGTAAATGATTTTTAAAGGATATTACAATTTTGATTAATTGTGGTTGAAAATACACTTTCTTGGTGGTTTATTTGGATAATGTGCAGTCTTTAAGAGTGATGAATATAGTACCCAAAATCTCGCAAGGATTAGGCATCCCATATGAGCCATAGGCAGACAGGAGCGAGAGCATTTTGCAAGTAGCCATGGAAATCCAAGGACCACAGCAGTTGGCCTTCAGCTGCTGGGTTTGGATGGCACTAAGTGAATTTACATGCGCAAGGGTAATAAATGAATGCTAGGACATGATGCACTTCTTTATGCCTGTGGAGAGGACGTGCACGTTTTGGAGGTGTGATGCACGTGTGACATCAGATGTCCCATGGAAGATGCCCTGGAGCCGGGCTCAGGAGACCTGGATTCAGCCCATGGATTGCTCTGCCTTTGGTTAAGGATAGCGGTGTTGATCCCTGCTGTAAAACACTTCAGGAATTGCGAATAGAAGTGTTTTTTTAAGTCCTCTGTGCTCCAAGAGCTTAAGCTCCTGTTTGTGCTGATAGGAAGGTAAGCCCTTAGTCTCTGTTAATACAATTTAGGAGTCAGAGATTGCAAGAAAACTTGAATTTCACTGGAGATCCTACTCTGCATGCTGCAAATCTGGTCCTCCTGAGGTCTCTGGTGTTGCTAGAGCTGCAATGTAGAGGGGAGGACAAGGTGTTTACCTTAATTTTTTTTTTTTTTTTTTTTTTTTTTTTGTGGATTATTAATATTGACTGTTGGTGCTAGAGAGTCTCCCAGGTGAGCAGGCTGAGCTGGGGCTGGGGTGGGCACCCTCTGCAAGGGGGTTTTTTGGCATTGCTCTTCTGAGCTCCGCTGCTGTGAGTTGCACATTGGCCAATGCAGGCAGCTCCAACCTTGCAATATGCATTTTTTCAAACAAAAATGATATAGAGGGCCAGGGAGCAAGGTACCAGTTTGGCTCTGTGTCTGCATCGCCTCGTGTCCTGTAATACAGCCGGCTCTGACGTGCCCAGGTGCAGATGTCCCTGCAAGACTCTGCTGCTGGGTCTGCGGAGCTTTACATTTACTGCTAGTATTTGACTTGACTTGTTCCAAGCGAGTAATCTATATCAGGTGTAACCAGATTTGGTTAATCAAATCAACAGAAATTAGAGAGCGGTAACAGAAGAAAGCCAGTTATTTTCCTGGCAGGTCATGGTCATCTTTATTTCTTCCTTCTAGCATTCCTATTTTCCCATAGCTGCCTTATTCAAATGTACCAATACCTTCTTCAGCTTAACTCCTTTCTTCTCATCTTTTTAGCTTCAAAACCTCTAAAAGAAATGAAATCATTAATTGAGATTGTATTATCTAAGCACAGTATTACACGAACACGAGGTAATGGGTTGTTGGTACATAATTTATCTCATGTATGAAGGTAAATATACACTAATGTCTTGTGGCTGAAGCTTTAAGAAAGCTCTTGCAACACTGTGCTAATTCATAACACACATCAGGGGAAATTGGGAATTGCAGATAGTTTTACAGAAGAGCAATTAAAAAAAGGCCATTGTTCATTGCAGCTGGAGGCAAAGTCTGAGTGCTGCATAAAGCTAATGGATTTCGATCTCTTCGTAAGTTTACAAGTCTTAACCTCCTTCAAATGTCGGAAGCAGAACAGCGCCGGAGTTACCTGGAGAACTTAAGCGCTTGATCTGCCTCCTCAGAGCTACGCAAGAGTGTTGAGCTGCAGGAATGTTAATGGGTTGGTGTTTCGTAACAGGTACCTATGGTCCCGAGCACTGGGTGACCTCCAGTGAGAAGTGCGGAGGGGATCACCAGTCTCCGATCGACATCGTGGACCATCAGGCGCGGGTGGGAGACGAATATCAAGAGCTGCAGCTTGACGGGTTTGACAACGAATCCTCTAACAAGACTTGGATGAAAAATACTGGGAAAACAGGTACGCGCTTTTCTGTTTGTCTCTGCAGCCTGCATGCAAACAATTAAAAATTCAAACCATGTTCTAACTTTCTTCTCCTTCTTTGTTTTGAGAGATTTGCTTTTTTTTCCCTTTTTTCTTTCTCTTTTTTTTTAACATAATTTCCTAGTAACAGCCACCTATCTCTTAGCAAAGTCAAAGCCAGTTCTGCACGTTAATTTTAAGGGTTTTTGTTTTTTAGGCTCCTCCTCAGTATGAAGTAATTTTCTGGGCAGACAGTGGTTCCTCAGAACACCAGGCTGTGCAGGAGTTGCAAGGTGTAACCTTGAATTACCAGCTCGAGAGGCCGTAGCAGCTAATGCAAAGGAACGCCGAGATGCAAGGCCCAGGCCCTGCTGCAGGGAAGGGGAAGTTCAGGAGTCAGGAGGTTTTACAGAAGAAAGAGCAATAACTACCCACAGAAGTGGGGCTTATTAATGTGTTTCTGATATGATTATGGCGCTGTGTTCTTCTCTGATCTGAATGCTCTTCTGCTCTGTCTGTTCTGGCTTTTACAGAAAAGCACCGTCGCAGAGCACTGCTTATTTTTACCCAACCAGTTCACCGAAAGGTCAAGGTTGATTTATATGCAAAGCCGTACGCATTTGATTACTCTTTAAATCTAAAAATGCAAAAAGCAGAAATTATCAGGCCACCCTCTTCACTTGACAAGGTCACGTATTCCAAGGGAATTGGATTAAACCACTAATTAATTCAATTTTATTTATTGGAACTGTATTTTTATCTTTATTAACGTGCAGCGTGAGTGTGTGCGGTGCTTTCTGTACCGTGTCTCGAGGTGCTGGTCTGCGGGCACGACCCGGCCAGGTACCTGTGCCGGGAGCCTGCGACGTAGGATGCACCCTCTGCTTCCAGGGGGTTTGGATCTCAGTCACGATGTTGAGCACTTTACATCCCATTCCAGCGTTTTGAGAACGTAGCAAGAGGTGAATTTTTGCACCTTAGAGTGACAGGATCCTGCTTTGCATCACCACGGATCAGACCTAGTTCATACCCCCCACCATCCAGCAGAGTTTGGGTGTTTCTATTGCATGACTGCGGATTTTGCAGCTTCAGGAAGAGGTGCCTGTGTTTGCTTGGAAATCCGGAGTGTGTTGCCCAAGAGGAGGTCCCAGGGAGGCCGAATGCTGTGGAAACACGGTGCTTAATTAATCCGTTCACGTTCTGCACCCTGCCCTGGTGGTCGTGGAGGGATGTTTGTAGTAACCAGCAATAAGTGTAATTAGAAAACCCAGGAAAAAAAGCAGTGTTGCAGTTCTTCTCGGAAAGATGCTAATGACACACTGCATGTGTAATAGGAACATATTGCTGCATGTATAATAGGAAACGGTGTCGGACAGAAACGTGCTAGCAATTTTGCAGCGTTCCCGCGGCTGGTAATGAAAGCCGTGTCTTGAGTTTCCTCTGCTGGGTGATTTTAGCGCTGCTGCTCCGTTTGATTCCCTCGCCTGTTGGGGTATGGATTTTTGCTGACAAGTTATTGCTTCTCAGGGCAACAGTAACTGTCACTTTTCTTTGGTAACTTACGGCCTTTTACTGGTACCGTGAAGGCTCTCGTTGCCTTGCTGTCATCTCCGATCTCTTCGGCTCAGCTCTCGGCTCCTCCTGGTTTTATGGAGCCTTTCACCTTTTTTTTTTTTTTTTTTTTTTGATATTTTGAAGCAACTTTCCCGGATTTAGCTGCCAAGGAGGTAAGTGGCCGAGCAGCACACGGCGCGGGACGTTGTGGTGCAGGAAGAGGCAGGTTCTGCCCCTTATGAGCTAAACCATCCTGTGGTTCTGCGATCTGTTTAAGCAGTGGTGGCGGACGTGGAGGGCATTTCTTAGCTATTAATGACCAGAAAAGAGAGACAAGGCTATGAGGGAAAGGCAAAGGCCCTTGACCTGGATGCTCATTAACCATCAAGAAGAGTCTTCCTTGGATTATTACTATTGCTGTTTGACTAGATTTTTTTGAGAGAAAAACACGTTATTTTTATGCTCTGAGATGTTAAAAGGTAAAGATTTTATTGCAGTCTACATTTCTAATACAGTCTTCTTCCCAGTCCCGCCCATCCTGGGGTGAAGGGCAGATAAGGTGCCAAAAGCAGAGCTTTTTGATGCCAAAAGCATCAGCCGGGCCTGAGGCCGCAGGAGCCCAACATGCCCTGATGGGAGCAGCAGCCTCACCAGCATTACACACACTTTGAACCCCTTTTTCAACTCATTTAGTTATATATATATTTGGGGGTGTGTCTATATATTTAAATATATCTATATATGACCCCCAAATTCCTGGTGATACGAGGATGCTGCTAGGACGGGAAGGTGATGGGAACATGTGTCGTACAGCTCAGCAGTGTAAGAAATACTGTAAAATGAACAATTAGATGAACATTTCAGATTGTACATCCTCCTAATTATCCTTTTAATTATTCATCTAAAACAAGTAAAATGACCCCTGACAGAGCCATAAATGATTTAGGAACTATCAAATATTTATTAGATGCAACTGAATGCCCACAGAGATTTTCAACAGATGCACATGAATCTGCTTCCCTGTATCCCTCATCCCTTACAATTTTGTGTATGGAATTTGTAACCAATTGAATGAGATTTTCGGTATTTAAAGCACTGCTGAGCCCATGGAGAAGTTTCCAAGGGAAGCAGGGAGCAGTGATGCTTTCAGTCACTCAAGTTTCACAGATTCAGTGTAAGGAGAGAGTAATCCCATGGCTGGTAGGGGCAGCTCGTCGCCGTTCTTCCTACACGAATGATTTGAAGCAAAGGGAGTATCAAAAGAAACAGAAGTCATGGGAGAAAAGAGCTCCGTGATGGTACTGGTGCAACTTAGAAGAATCCGATGCAATTTGACATCTATATGTTTTTAACAGAAACTATTTGGAGCTTAGATTGCCCCTGAGAGGAGGCTTCCCGTAGCAAGAGCAGCCCTAGAGCAGCAGAAAATCCAGCCTGCAGCAAGAGCAGGGATTCACGAGCGGACCAAAAACTTGTATTTCACAACTGGCCTTTTTGAGTTTTTTTTCAGCAGTGAATACAATCCTCCCTTTTATATTACAAAAATGGGTTTATATTAATGTTGTGATGACACACTTGGATTGAGAACACAGAAGAATCCTTTGGAGTTATGCTTTTCCCATTAAAAGATCTTTAATTGCAAGAGTCTGGGTACAGTAAGTGGTGGTCTGCAGTGACTTTTAGAAAAAAAAAAATAATTTTAGTTCTTTTTTTTAAGCAACATTTTTGTAAGGAATGAGAACAAAGTGTTTTGTGAGGAGCCATTCCTAGCAACTGCACATATTAAAAGTGGGAGATGTTGGTAAGGTAGGTGGTTATGCAGTGAGAGTAGCACATGGGACTTTGCAAAGCTGGGTTCAGTTTTTATTGTGACCACAGTCCTCACCCATAACATCTTCCAAATGACCAGATCACCTAGGGCTTTTATTGTCATGCGAAATACAAAGGCATTTGGAAATGAAAAAGAGTCTTTTGACCTTCAGTGAGCCAAATAACGTCAGAGATACTGCAATAAAACCCAGACCTTATGAAGGCTTTTCATGAGGGAGACTCCAAAAAAGCTATTGACGCTCTCCCCATTTAACAGAAAGTGGTTGGTGAAGGAAAGTACCCGCTACGACCAGCAGTAGAGGTGGAGCTGGGGCATGGACCTCCTTTTTCCTTCCCCAGAACAGAGGGAGTCCAGCAGGATCCGTGTTTTTCCTCGGCTGTGACCTGCAGACGCTCAGTTTGCAGGGCCAGGCCGCGTGGTCAGCCACTAATCCCTGGACCACATTAGACAATCTTAGTTCACCGTTTAAATTGTAATCAATGAAGAGGGCAGAAAGTCCTTGAGAAATTTGGAGGTCTTTGTGATGTTCTGTACTCCATGTAGCTTCATAATCACTTCCCTAATTAGCCAGCATTACTTGTAGTCCTTATTTATTTATTTTTTTTAAACCAACCCCTATAAGATGGAAGATGCTCCCCTGCCCTTTACTTATTTTGGAAAAAAACCCTCTTTTGGTACAATGAGCAACAGCTCTAAATGTTTCGGGAAGCCTGTGCTGAGCCTGTTTGTCTCTTGTCTCGGTGTGCAGTTGCCATCCTGCTGAAGGACGAGTACTTCGTGAGCGGCGCCGGGCTGCCGGGCAGGTTCAAGGCGGAGAAGGTGGAGTTTCACTGGGGCCAAAGCAACGGCTCGGCCGGCTCTGAGCACAGCATCAACGGCAGGAGGTTCCCCGTGGAGGTGAGTGCGAAGGGGGGTGCTTGTGCCCGCGGAAAAAAAATAAAACGGGAATGTACTGCAGCAGCTTGAGATGGCTGTGAAATAGGGCAATGTTTCCTTCAGCGAACGTATCACTTTCACGGCCCTTCCGGCCCTCGCAGCACTCTATCTGTCATCTCTTATGCGCTTTTGCGGTGTCAGCTTGGAGCTCCGCTTTGCTCGCCCTGCCAGCTTTTACGTCCCATGGGTTAAGTTTCAAACAGCCGCTTTTCTGGTTTCTCCCATCAGCTTTGTGTGCTTTGTGTGGGAGGATCTCCTTGCGCATATCCGCAAAGTGACCTCATCCTCCTCCGAAGCTTTTCTGTCCCGTGGTGCTTGCAAACGAGTAAGCGGCCGCGGTGTGGGAGCTGTTGTGCTGAACGCTGTGTTTCTCTGCTGCTTCCTTGCACACACGGCCTTCTCCCTGCCCGTATCCAGCTGCTGGGCTTGTCTTGTGCTACAAGTACATGGGGATGGATCTGCCGAAGCTGCCCCCAGCGCTGTTGGTGCCGAAGGCGGCAAGGGCTCTGCTGGGACACGGCGTCCTGCCAGCCTGGCCGTGGTCAGGACAGAGGACTGTCCATAACGGGTGCCACGGCACCCCTTGGATGGGGCACCCTTTGTATTGCAGCGCAGTCTTGCACAGTGCCCACTAGTCCTGGGTCCATCTGTCTGCTGTTAGTGGAGTTTGCTGGTGATTTTTACTTTATTCTCAAGGTTTTGCATGGTGAAATAGTTCCAGATAAGCTCAGTTTTACCTTTGCTTTCCAGAGCTGAGGTGAGCACCTGCAGAGTAGTTAGATGTCCAAAGCACAGAGGGAGGTTGTGGCCAGCTCCTGTGCTTCGCTGAACCCCGCCATTCTCATCTTTCCAGTCCATCACATGAGTGAGAAACTGTCTTCATCTTTCCCACCCCTGTCTGAACCCTTGAGGTCGGATGGTCTGAGAGGCAGGGAATTTTTCTATGAGACGTCACGGCAGCTTCAGGGCTGTGGTTTCCCACCCCAGGCCACCCATGCAGGCGCGGAGCGGGAGCCCAGACGTTCTCATGCCGCCTCGTCTCTCTTGGATGAGAATCCTGGTGTTTGTAGTTGCTCTTTCTGGGTTGCAGGAGGAGCCGGTCTTTTCCTCTTTGGAAATTCGAGGTAGTAAAAAACTCTGCTTGTTTGTGCCAAAAATAGTATTTCCGCTGTCTCTTTTGAAGCCAGGGCTATCTGGTGCTAGCTTGAAGAATTAAAGTTATTTTGCTTTGGAGAAAAAGCAAATTCTTAAGGAATGAGTTCTCCTTGTTCTGAATATTCTTTATTTCCCTTTCATTTGGTTGGAATACTAATTTATTCTGCTTTAAAATTTAAAGTGGGGGGGAATGAGCCTGCCTTTCTGAATTTAGGTCACTGTTGTTTTTTATGAATGCTGTGCACAATAATTTGCTATTTCAGATGGGTTTCATTCTAATAACAAAAGTGTAATTTTCAGTGAGTTGCGTTCATTACAAGAACTTGGATCTCTGAACTCTGATCTTTCTAGGCACGAGGGCATGAGCAAAATTCCCCTGGCTTTTCTTTTATTATTTTAAAGAAAGAGCAGTTTCTAAACCCAGACATTCCCCCGTGGTGATGCTACCTCCTGCCCTAGAAATCCAAATTTCAACGTTACTAAACCATTTGCTGAAAAGAATTTCCATGGGTGGGTTTTCAAAGGTGCTCGAAATGTTCAGTAGGTCCGAGTTGATGGAACAGTGTTCCTCTTGCCAATCCATAGAAAAATGGTCCTTACAGTTGGGATTAGACCTCTGCAAAAGTAACTGTACATGGATGCAGAGTGGAGCTTTTGATTTGTGATGTTAATTGTAGTTCAGGCTGCAGCTGTCTGATGCAACCCTAATTGCCTGGCACTGGGAGGTCTCTGCTCCTCCCATATCTTGCTGGAGAAGTGGCATTTCTAGGAAGACTGTAGAAAGGAACAATCCAAATGCCACCTACAGCAGGCAAAGGCCACGTCAATCCGGTTGCTCCGAGTCCGAGGGTGCAGGCGAGGTGCTCAGCGCCCAGGTATCGGCATTCCCGCCCTGCAGCAGGAAGGCAGCGATGCGCTTGGAAGCAAACATTTTCCGAACCTAATTGTGAAACCAGATGTGTTCCATGCAAAACCCATTAGTTCCAAAGCGCATCCCGAGGGAACGCTGATCAGCTCCATCCGTAGACTTTGCTCTGTGTCCACATGAAGTCTAGATGTTTTTTCCTCTGGGAAACACAACGTTTGCTGCTAGTCTTTTCTTGAAGAGGATGCAGAAACTAATTAGAAATGTCAGATATAATACAGACCATTATTGTTTGACCATGTTGTTTGGTTTTTATTACTACAGCTAATGTGTCAGATGGTAAGGCTGTCTGCGCTAATTGGTTTCCTTCATTGAAGCCCATCTGGATCATATTTTTTTGGTGATTTATATGTTAAATTAGTTGGTAAGATATATGAGAATGTCCTTTTGTTTCCTACTTTAAAGGCATGTTGGATCAAAGGCATATTATCTTGCAGTGCTTTTATTCGTATGTAGCATATTGTGATTCCTTTCCAGTCCAGAGCATGTGTAGCAGTATTTTAAGTGGTTGCTATCATTACATGGTCGTGATTGCTTATGTATTGATTAGATTCTCCTCGCTGATATTAAAGCCTTGCGAAACCACGCTGAGCTTGGCTGTATCTGAGGTTCCCCTTAGGAACAGAGATGTCCACGTGCCAGGTCGCAATACCAGACAACTTGGAGCTGAAGTCTCAGTCTTTTTCCCTCCTTCTTTCCTTTTTGGCGCTGTCTTTCGAGCAGGGCTGGTAGCTCGTGCTGCGATGCTGAAGATTAAAGCGGCGCCGTTAGTGCAGTGCTGGGATTGGAGCACTAATTCCGATAAGGAGGCTCTGTGCCAGTTTGCAAAAAGTCTTTTCCCTTTATCCTTCAGCTAAGGAGAAGTCTAAAACGTTGCATTCTCTACATCTTAACCAACGGATGATTCCTTTGTGTTTAGCTTCTCTTCTCTGTTATATTTGCTCAGGTTTTTCTTCCTGCTTCTGGAGTCAGAGGTATAAATGACCATGCAAACGCTAGAAACTATCTAAACGCCAAAGTGACAAAATTCCAGGAAAGCAGAAGAGCTTCCCGCAGGCCGATGGAGACCCCAGGTTCCCCTCGTTAGAGCCAAGAGAAGTAATTACGGAGCTTTAATCCCCAGTGTTGACACAAGGCTGAGCAGCCTTGGGGGTTCAGGGTGGAGGGCACCGTCCCAGCTACCCGCAGTGGGTGACAAACCTGCCCACTTGTCACCTCGTAGGTGGCCACGGCTGACGTGGCTTCGCTGGCTGCTTCCAGGCCCATCATACTAGCAGAACTGTGAGTTTTAGCTGCCTCGTGCTCATTTTTATGCAAAATGCTGATTATTTCTGTGAAGAGCAGAAATCAGAAGAGTGATTTTAATCATGGCTGTGTTAATTTAATGTGAGCTTTGGCTGTTTATGAGCTTTCTCTTTAATGGCGCTAATTGTCAGTTATAATGTGAACACCATTATACAGTAATATACAGTAATTTATTTAGTAAATGAGAATCTTATTCCAAGGACCATACTGCAGTACGCCATGGAGACCTCATTCCTTTAATCCTACATGAACAAACTTGTGCTGTCTAGGCCAAGCTGGGAACAGGAGCATCAACTTGGCCTCGGAACGGCGGGATTTTTGTCCCCACAAGCTCCAGCGTGCATGTTGTTGCACGCTCTATTCTTCTCCATTAGAAAATACACAAAAACAAAAAACCCACAATCCATGCGAGTAGCATGAAAAGCCTGTGCTCTTTCTTGTTGATTAACCAGTTTTTATGTTGATTGATTCATTTCACTAAGTGACTATTATAAACAATCATTTGCATCAGCAATTCATGCCCTCCCTTAAGCCTCCAGGTTCTAAAGGGATCTTTGTTCCTGCAACTTCTTTGATTTTCTTCCTTTTCCCCTTGGAATGAGCACCCTAAGACGAGCCCCAGTGCTGTCTGGAGCGAGTTTCTCTAAGTTGAAGGCTCAGATCCCCCTGCCAAAGTTTATCACCTTGTGCTCCCATACCTCTTATATCACTGAAATCCCCATGCTTTATATTAGCACAGACAGAGCACAACCTCTGTCATTAATGTGTGATACTCAATGCATGAAAACCTTTATCACAAGGAAGACTAGTTATTGTTGAGAAGGGGAGGAGTTACCCTAAATATTAATTCCTTCTATCACACCTGGAGTCATGTAAGGTAAATGTCCAACCTGTTATATGCCTGTGAATGACAGAAAATATATATATTTAATGTAAAAATTGGAATCTTTTTCATCCTTCATTCATCCCTACACTTGCTGCGTTTGTAATTCTGTGTATGTTTCTGTGCTTTTTTTTGGCGTAAAGAAGAACATACCATAGCGGGCCCCCCATTTCCAGGAGGGCCCTAACACCCCGTGTTGCTGTGGGATGGCAGCGTTTATTATTTCTGCCATCCAGGATATTTGCTAATTGTAATTTTACGAAGATCTCTGGTGTTGGCTTCAAGCACAAGGAAAGACTAATTGCAGAAGAGAGAGCCAGCACTGGGTTTATTTCCTTATATTTCATTTAGTAGTTGCTCTTCAAATTTCCTTGCCTCCATCTGGCAGGAGGTAGCGAAGCAGAAGTCAATAAATGATGGAGGGGCCTAAACAGGGCCATGGGGAGTAGATCACACTGAGATACTTCAGCTGTCTGAAGGAATTTGACTGTAATCTGCTCTCTAAGGACCAGATCGGCGGTTATATGGGGATACTTAGTGCTTCCAATGACTTTGATGGGAAAAGCGCTGGTGAAACGCTGAGCGAGACCGTGACTTCGTGCTCGTGATGTCTGCTGGACTTTGCAGGGAATTTCACCCTGCTTATTGAGTCTGCAGCTCTTGCAGCATGCCCGACTTATACAGATAAGGAGATTGCTGAGGGATTTGCAAATTTAATTTTTTATTATTATTCCAAACTGACGATTTGCAGTTATTCCCCCAAATTGTTTTCCTAGAATCTTCTGTTTCCAGTTTCTAGTCTTCTAGAGGCTAGCTAGCCATAAAATGCTTTAAAAATAGAAGATGATGAAAAGCTTCTCTGTCTTATCTTCCACCACACCTTCCCACTAGCTTTCTTCTTTGCTTTTCACCTTTAAGACTAGTTTAGGTTTCTCATCATCAGAAAAATATAAGCATAAGATAGTTCCAATTTATTGATATTTTGGGTTTCTATCATAATGCATTGCAAAGATGATGAGCAGTGTAAGTTGAGCATCTCATGAACGTCTGTTTTACTGGTTTATTTTCCTTACTATAGATGATGCACTGTCTCCTCACAGTTGTCTTTAGTGCCTCCCATATAGTGACAGGAGACTTTAATTAATGACTTCATTGCAATCAAGGTTCCATTTTAGTGCTGGGTGCTTCATCTTGCAGTAGTGAAATATTTAATCTCCATCTGGCTGATCTTTTCTGTGAATGCCCCTTGATAATTAAGAAGAAAGACAAGAGGATGGTCTGAAACTACAATACGGGTAGTGGAGGGCTGTGCATGTCTTGGGGTTGTTTGTGTAGAGACTTAGACAGAATTTAGGGAAGAAACAGTTTGTTTTTATGGTAGCATCTTCCCGCTGCGCGATGGACCCTTGTGATTTCCAGAGTTAGATGCATCCAGAGTTGTATTTTGCAATAACTATTCGGTAACACGAGCCAGATCTTTTTATGTTTGACGGGAATGTCCTGCTTTCCCCAAAGGATTTCTAGTGTCTTGTTGAAAAGGTCTGAGCCAGTAGCACTACACTGCAATTACAGTATGTTAATGATGAGCTCAGGGTTGTACATTCCTCTTAACATAAATCCCCGATTTTCTACATGATTAATTGGAATCTGGAACGAGTAGCAAGGAGAAGGAGGATCAGATTGGGTGAAAATAAGAGATAAGAGGCTGACAGCCAGCTCTTGTTGTAAAGGAGAGTTATTTTGAATAGAAGAAAAATCAATACAAAGGTTGGAGAATTTGACAGAGTTATAAGAGCTACTTTAATGAAAGGTAGCAGATGCAACGGGATTGTTGCCTGAAATGTGGGGTTGTCTGAGGTAGAAAAATGGGCGCCTCTCCCTCGGGCTCTCGCAGGTTTTGTACTGCGGAGCATCCCGGGGACTCAGGCCAGGGAGTTTACAGGCATTTACTGTGGTGCAAGAAAAAGGAGAAGAAACAAGTATGTGGGGGAGCTTGTGAACTTCTCATGTTCAGCATGACCAGCACTGCGGAGAGCAGCTCGATCCTGCCGCTCCAGAGGGCAGCGCTCCGGAGAACCTGCTTTAGTGCTCCCAGAGGAAGGTGTTCGGCGCTGAGGGAGCCACGTTCTCCAAACCGGCAGTTTATAACTTCTTACATTTTGGAACTTGGGCACAGGCAGATATTTTTTCAGGGGAAAAAACGGTCTGCATGCATGAAATCTGGGAGGTTCAAGGATCAGCAAAGCACCCCTGATGGGAGCATATTTGCACCCGTTGGATGTGTGCAGTGCTGCAAGGGTCGGCGCTGCCAAAGGGCTCAAGTGATTCAATACAGAACGTGTTTGCTAAGTGCTCAGCTCTGCTCCTTTCCTTTAGGCAAGCGGGACAGTTCGAGGACTTTGGAGAGTCTTCCTCTTGAGACGTGTGACCCTTAGTAGTTATTCCAGTCTCTAGGCCCTCTAGAAGTAACAAAGTTAGATAACATTTGGCCAAAAAAAAAAAAAAGAGAAACATTACATAAATGTGTTAAGCAGTGATAATGTTTCCTTGGCACATAAGAAACAAAACAAACCCTTAATGCAGTTACCGGGCTGGTGGTAGCTTGTCTGCCGGGGTTTCCCATGGAGGCCGTTTCACTGGGTTTCAAGCGCTCTGAATAGAGTTCACCGATGTTAATCAAGATGTAAGGCAGCAAGCAGGAAATGATTTCAAATGACTATTATACTGTTGCTTTACTGATTGTATTTTTGTGGTGTTTTTTTCACCGGTAAGGAATTCTAAACATTTGCCGCTGTTCCATGCCAAGAGAATAAATTGCGTCGGCCACGTTTGCAGTCAGGAGGCTTGATATGTTTGTGCAGGTCTCCCTTCAGGGCTGTTAAACCGCATGTTAAAAGAAGTGCGCTCTGAGTGACGGTGACCAAACCCTCGCGTCGACCAAAGAGGATGGTGCGTCTTGCTGTCTTGTTGTTCGTGGGTCCAGGAAAGTTTTGTTTCCAGCCGTTTTTACAAGGATGCCCACCAAAAGCCTTGCTGATTCTTCCGGGAGGCAGGCTGCAAAGTGCCTTTGCTGTGGACCGTGCTGATCGGTGTTACCACACTGGGTTTCTTTCATACCCTCTCAAATGAATCCCTTTTATACTTGCTTTATATGGTCTCTTATATTTACTTTAACTTGCTTTTTGGGGCAGCACGTGTGTTTTCCCAGGGCTTGTGCAGTGGTTCCCGCTCTGTGCTATGGGTGCCGCTGCGGCCGCAGGCTTCGCCGCGATGAATTGCCTTGATATTCCCCAATAAAGCTTCACATGATGCAAGCGATCAGGCAGCAGCGTGACTACAGTCCCTGTGATCTCCCCCGTTCACAGGCGTTGTGTTTCCAGACAGGATGGGAAGGTTAACTGAAGCTGAAAAAGAATGTAAAACCCTGCAAGTGTTTACAGCCTGGTAGCAATGAGAAAATGATCAAGCGGTCGGAAAAAAATGTATGTTTTTGCTCATGCTTTGAGACATGCAGCACTC
>JAWLRI010000449.1:1129291-1199457 GCA_034781795.1 Crypturellus tataupa
CCTGTTGCTTCAGAAGGGAGGCAAAACAGGCTCCTATTTCCAGGAAATCTGCAGCTCGTTTTGTTTCCTGGCTCCCTCAACAGGAAAATCTCTGTTACTGTATCCCGCCAAGGGGCCTCGGGATCGCTGTCCATTGAGGAGGTGTTGGGAAGCCGAGCTCCTGATTTACACTCTGGTAGGAAATACACATTCTGGCTTCACAACAAGGTTTGAAATCGGGTTACCAGGTGGGAAAGAGCCTTCCCCGCACGGCGGGCTGTTGTTTATAGCTTAGTCGAGCACAGAAAGCGGCGCACGGTCCTGCCCGAAGAGCCGTGGTGTCCTCGGAGGGGGCTGCTAATTGTGCAGGACAAGAAGATGGAAACTGTCTCCTGAATAAGATGGCGGGAATCACTCTTTGCCAGGACTGAGGGAAAACGAGGTTTTGAACAGCCACCAGATAAGGATGGAGACCTAAGAGGCTGCTTGTTCACCCACCCGGGGGGTGAGAGCAACTTGAGAGTTAAAAATAAGCATTGGCGAGAGCTGTACCACACAGCCCCCGGGTACCCAGGGAGCAGGGACCTTGGGACTGGATCCTGGTGGGGATGGGCTAAATAAAGTTTGCTTGAATTTTGTCCTGGTTGCCTTTATAGAGCTTTTAATTGTATTCTCCGTTTTGACGTATGTGCCCAGGATACCATTTGTATTTGCTTTCTGCTTTCTTAGGAAGCCAAGATGATGGTTTTGGTTGATTTCAGGTGATTTTTTTCTGACTTCAAGCCCCTCCGTTCCTCCAGGGTGGCACTCCCTCCAGCCCAGATAACAAACTCTGTGCTCGATGCTGCATGCGGTGCTCAAGGGTTCCCAAAGAGCAGCGCATTTACCTCCTTAAAATGCAGAACGACCCCCAGATGAGCAGCCAAATGACAGAAATCATCCGCAAAGAAGAGGAAACCTCTTTTCTTCAGTTTCTTATCACCCGTGGTTAAGGGGGAGATGCTGTTCTCATCTCTCGGAGGTCCGGAGCCTCTTAGCGCAGGCTGGTGCTCCTGAGGAGAAGGTGCCTTGCTCAGACTTGAGTGACACATTTAATCTCGTGGTGGCACGCACCAGGCAGGGCCATAATATCCCTTAAGAAAAAGAAATGTCATTACATCCAGTTCAAAATAGGAGACTGGAGATAACAGGGAGGTTTTAAAAAAGATTCATTTGAAATTCTTTGCTTGAGAGGCCTCGTTCTGTTTGGGAGGCAGAAATGAGAGCGCTCACATAATGAGCTGCATTCGAAAGGTGAAGTTGCAAGAGTGAAAATAAAACCCATTATTTCCTGAGCATAAATGGAATTGTCCATCCAAAAATTCCTATCCATGTCTTCTTCCTCTTTACATCATCTACTATTTCCCTTTTTTGCCATTAAACTAGGTAAATATTAAGGGCTCTTTGCCCGAGATAGCACCCGAAGTTGATACCGTCAGTCATATCAGGAGCTCATAGCAAAGTCACACGCTTTTTACCCAGTCCCGCTGCTGCTTGGTGACCATTTATGAAGCCTGCGAGCCCATATGGTGCTTTAGCAGTCTGTTCAGCAGCAGCAAGGCCAAAACTCAAGACGGTCAAGACTCCTGTCACCTTTCCCACCACCTTTCCTATCACCCCAAGTAAAATGTTCCCTTTGCAGCCCCAGCGCTGGGTTTGTGCCGTCCCCTCGTACCACCCCGGAGAAGCTGCTGCTCATGCAGGGTGCAGGATGGAGAACTTACACAGTCGTCTTTCAAGAAACCCAAACCAGCAATTTCTGGATGCTTTCAGCTCCAAGTGCTGCAGTGTTGTTCCGTTTGAAAGAAAAGAAATATGAAATATATATGAAACATGTGAGAGCTAAAATGCAGGACTCGGCTCTGAGGAGCTTGGGAACGAGAGCAGGCAGAAGGAAATTAATGTTTTTGGTGGAAAGACAGGCTGTCACTTCAGAGAGAGTTTCCTAGCAAATCATATTGTCCTGCTTAAAACTTGAGGTAGTAAAACACCTAAATGTGACTGTGTGATGTTTCCTGACATTGCTGTAATTGTTAGCAGAGAGTTCATTTGTTTTCCTACATTAATTAACTAAGACAAAGGAAAACACTTTTGGTTTTGGTGACTACCATGAGGAATAAATGGCAGCAGCCAGAAGTCGGAGCCGGGAAGGGCAGCAGGAGAGAAATAATTAGCAAGGAAGATTTTCCGGCCTTGACAACCTGGTTTGTCTTTGCAGCAATGAACGAATTTGCCTGACACCCAGAGATAGCCATCTGGTAATAGCACTCCGAGATCAATACATCGATACCTTATCCTTGAAACGGTATTTAAAGCCCGTTCTTAGCTTCATTTCTTTGCTGCTGTAAAGTTAGAGCAATCTGGGCGTTGAGATAATGGGCTCGTTGCGGTGGTGCCGGCCCGCTTTGGTTTGCTGTATTTTAATGCAGTGGGAGGAGGAGGCTGGGGACGTTCAGTCTCTACCTTGGAAAGGAAGGACGCTCCAAAGATTGAGCTGGAGCCTCGTGCGGGGCAGTTTAGAGTCTGCAGGACTTGGACGTGAGCACCAGCTCTGCAGCCCTTGCGCCGAGGAGAGGAGGGAGAACCAGGCACCCACAACATTTCTGTGCTTCTCCAGGCTGAGGTTGTCCCTGCTAATAATGCCAGAAAGCTGCTGCGTTAAAATCAACACCGATTTTTTCTATTAATATCGTCTTGGTGCACACCTATGTTGAGATACCGGGGGATTTATTCTGGACTTGTGGTGGTCACCCCAAGACACAAGTGTAGCATGGACGTGCTTGATGTAGTGCTCGTGCACCTTCAAGGGCACTTGCTTAACACGGTGACAACTCCTTTGGAAGGTGCGAGGAGCCTTCAGTTTATTTCCTCCTTTTTTGTTACCCACAGAGTGCCTGCGCTGTGAGGAAAAAGTGCCTTTTCCTCCTCAGTTGCAAAACTAACCCAAAGACATCGCTGGTGGGTGCTTTGTACAGAGGTGCTGCCGTCCCTCGCTCAGTGCGCTCCGTTTTCTGCAGACACACACAAATCACGGCAGTTCCAGTCATCAGACCCATCACAGGGTTATAATATTTCATCACCGTTCACCCCTATGCGTGGGAGGGTGCTCGAGGCTCTTGCTGGTGGCACTTTCCATGCCGGATGTTTCCCGGTAACCTTGAGGCTGCTCTCGCAGCTCCTGGTTGGATTTGCAGCTGTCCCCCTGGTTGCCCTGCTGGGGCAATAAATTGAAATTGTGTCTTTCGTAGCATGATGCTCCAACGATTTCCTTTTCAACAAAGGGTATGTAATAAAGGCTGAAAATGATTTTTGCAATCCATGCATTTAAGTATACATTACTATCTGTTTTAAGGATGGGTAATCAATGTAAAAAATGATACTTCCGTGTATTTCTAATAGGTCATTGTGTAAATATCCATAATGGAATCGATCCCTCAGGTTATGGCAACCATTAGTATAAAAAGGGGTTTCACAATTAATGTATTAGGCATTTGCCTTTCATACTTACACATAAAATGATTATTTATCGATTATTTTCAGTCCAGGTTAATGATGTTGAGGGGGTTTCGGTATCTCAGCTTTAAGAACTTAGCGTGGATCAAGCAGAAGTATCCTACCCCCTCCAAGAAGTTGTGTGACTAAGAGCTGATAAGTGACTTTGCTTATGTATTTATGTATGTGTGTGTGTTTTTACATGTAGTTAAGTTTGTTTTGTGCACTTACGAAAGCCTTGGTGACACATTCAGGGTCAGCTTGTGGGGATGAGCTGTAGTGTTCCTATAGTTCTGTATTTCTGCACAGCCATCGGTTATTGCTGTAGTTGAACACTCAGGTTCACTCTTCTCAAAGCACGTGCAATATTTTTAACTGTAAGTGTTTCCATAAGTTGACTAATGGATTCCCTCATTCCCTTTAGGGATATCCGTGTAATCACGGGTGTTAACGTCTCGGGGAAGGAGCCAAGTGATGGGAGCAGAGTCACCGTCACCAGCGCTACCAAATGCGCAGGTGCCAGATGGGCACCTCTGCATATGCTGATTTTGGAAATGCCTCATTTAAATGCAAAACCTTGTCAGGACCTGCAGGTTCATCCTCAACTGAGGGGCAAATAAGGCGATTTCAGCATCACTGCTTCCTCTTGCAAGGTGAAGATGCAGCATCTGACCACGCTAACGCTGCTGCGCTGGGGATTTGCTAGTAGGAAACTGCATGGGGCAGGTTGTAGGGAAAGACTAACCAGACTGGATGGGGACAGCCCTCGGTGTGGGTATTTAAACCAGCTTGGATTGAAAGAGTACATAATTTGAGGAAAGCAAAGTGTTGCATTTTACCCCAGTTCAGCAGAAAAGCCTTGTCTAGCTGTCAGCTGAATTGGTTTTCTTTAGTGAACAGCTTTTGGGTCGGGAAAAATTATACTTTCACTGTTACCTACTGTTTTATCTTTAACAAAATAATTGCTGCCTAGAGCTGTTAAACACTGTGAGTATGAAAAGCACGTATAAAATCAAATTGTATGCTAAAAGACTTGCTTGATTATCGCGGAACATTTTGCATTTGTAGTGCTTTCCAACAGAACACCATAGAGCACTTCAGCAATATTAATGAGCAGCGGGAAGAGCGGTCGGAAGTGTGCAAGTGACTTAGGGCCTTGCATCCCGTTTGCAAAGGAAGTTTTTGTGGATCTGAAGGCTTTGGGGTTGGTGCCTGATGGCTTGGTGGGCACCTGAGGGGTAAGACCCAAGCAGCAATGCAACTGTTGGTGCAGAAAGAGCCTTTATCTCAACATCCAACACTGTGTATCCCGGTGGTCCGTGTTCACATCCTGGGGTTCCTGTGTGAGGTAAATTGAAGGAGAAAGTCCCTCCAGGGAGCCTGTCCCACCGCAATCCAAAGGGACAGGGGGGATGCGGAGGGTGGGATGGCACGAGACCCGGGTGTGCTGGTGCACGGAGGCTGCTCGCGCTGTAGCTCTGAGCCGGGGTGTCTGACATCTGCTTTGGAAGGGAACTCTCTGTTCTGGAAGCCGACACCAACCTCCTGCTCTGCTTTAATTCCCCATTCACCTTGAGGGGGAAAAATGTATCTCGCGCGTCGGTGCCGTGTTCGACTTCTTCTGGTTTGTTGTTTTTCCTCAGCGTTTTCCTGCTGAAGCGCCGGCCCCTGTTCAGTGAGTTTCAGCCTCCTGACAGCAAACTGACTTTTCTTAATTATCTTCTCCAGACCCCTTTAAATTAGTCCCCCAGGGATCCACGAACCTCCCTTAGAAAATGATGGCTTTAATGTTTCCGTACTAAATACTTGCAGAGAGATGTCTGGGAATGCCGACTCGCATGAGATTGCAAACTCCCACCAAAAAAAACAAAAGGATCTGATTTTAAGTGGTAATATGTGAGGGCATGGGGCAGTGTACGGAGGTAGGGGTGAATGGCCACCAAATGTGACCGTGTCTTTGCGCATGCAGAGAATGGCACGGTGTGGGAGGGGAAAATCATTTGAAACCATTGAACTCATGCATAAATGTATAGCTTTGAAATAGCTAATTTTTTTATGTCATAAAAAGCAAACTGGCTAAGGCTGGTTCCTTTCTTTATAGCCCTGTCATAAACTCTGAAAAATGGGGTTTATAATTTATGGTCTGAAACTACCTTAACTATTGCAATACAAACAGCACCACTGTACTGCAGTTTATTTCTAAAATGCCTCCGGTGAAAATATTGCAGTGCCATAATTAACTAATACAGAGATCCTGTTTGTGGTGCTTTGTGCTGCTTTCTTCAGGAATAAAGCAGCCAGAGAAAATCCCCGAGGCTCAAAGGATGGTGCTGCTTCAAAATCGTCTTGCTTGACCCTATAATTTGAGTCCTTAATGTGTCCATGGTTCAGAGAATCTGGTCCATCACTGTTTGCATTTACAAGGTTTTTGTTCTGTATATGGAAAATATGAAGAAAAAGTGGGGAAAAAAGTATGGTGGAGAGCAGTGTGCGTGCTGCCTCCTAATTACTCTGGTTTTGATACCTCAGCAACGTTGATCTTTCAAAATGATCTCTTGCTGGTGGCATCAGTTTTATGTTGGAAAATATTCCTGCAATTCTGGCACTGATAAACTAATTACAGACTATACATTTTTAATGATTTAATCTCTTGTCATATTCCTGCCGAGAAGTGATCCTGATAGGAAACAAATCTCCCATGCATGGCCAAACACTCCTCACGAAATGTATGGTTTTCATTAAGCCCCGTGGTTAACACAGGCTTCGGCGGGTTTTGTTAGCGCAGGGAGAGGTTGGGGAGTAACGGCGTGCTGAACGACTGCCCTAATAATGCTGCAGTGAGCACTGTTTGTGCACAGAGCTCCGACGTTCCTGCAACGTCCGTGCAGGACGTTCTGCAACGCGTCTCCCGGTCCGGAGCGCTCTCCCCAAGCCAGGCGCAGCGCCGGAGCCGCCGGTTTTCCATGGGTGGCAAGCAGAGAGGTGCCTTCCCGTGCCTTATCCCTCGCTGGGCGTCTCGGCATGTGTCACTCACCCCGTCTCCGCCGATCCTGAGGCTTAGGATTGATGGCGAGAGTAGCGGTGCGTCCAAAAGGCCTCCCGGTTTGGCCTCTTTGCACGCGCTGGGATCTCTGCTCTGCGACCTGCTCTTGTACGAGCGCAGCCTGCACCCCTTTCCCACCCCCGGGTGCATGGTGCAGGAGGAGGCTGCTTCTTAATGCTGCGTAAAGCCAAAAGCAACGTGCTCTGGCCTCTGCTTGGGGTCACTGGGTGGTGCCGCGGTGGGGAAACGGGAAATGATTTCCCTGGTGTAACCGGGAGGACGGGATCCAAAAATCCTCACCGACAGCACCTCGTAAAATCATGCGTCAGATCCAGGAACAGAGAGGGACTGGGTTCTCTGGAGAGAGCAGATGTCAAAGGTGCTGGAACGGTGACAGGGAAAACAATTGTTAGAAATTTCTCCCATTAAGGGGAGAAGTCGGGGGTAATTTCACAGCGCTGTGAGCGCTCCTGCCGCTTCCTTTGCATTCCAGTGCCCTTGCCCCTTTCCCGGGGAGCCGTCGGGTTGTTTTTAATGACTCCCATCATCTGGAAACTCGAGGATGAGAAGGGCATGTAGAGAAGCTATTTAGAGCAAATCAGAGGGTCCCTAGCCCAACGGTGTGCATGCTGATGCACTGGTGAGGATTCGGGTTCGGATGCCTCTCTGTTCATAGAGCTAATAAAAATGAGGAGCTCTAATCGCTTAAGCTCCAAAAACGCATATGGAGAGGGTGAGTTAAGGTTCCTATGAACTTCTTGTGGTTTTCCTGGCACAGCAAGGATGAAACTGTTATTATGAACTAGAACTCCAAGTTTATTAATGTTCTGAAGTATGGAAGGAAGCAACAAATCTGATTTAAGTGAAGACATTTGTCTTGGCGGGGTGATTTACTCCAGGGTTGTAAATTTGACATGATGGAGACTAAAATGTACTGAAACTTAAATTTCCCCCATATCTCACTCAAAGTCAAATGATTTAAATAGCAAGATCTGAGGGATGACATGTATCCTTGGATGCAAATATATGTTTGGTGCTGAAGACTTTAATTTCACGTCTGAGGAAAGCTTATCAGTTGGAGGACCCAACTTTTAGGATAACAAGGGGCAGAGTTTGTGGGGATGCAGCTGTGACCGCGCGGTGCTGTGGGCAAGTGCAGCCTGGTGGCCCCCTTATCCGGGTGGCAGTCCTGGTAAAACGGATATAAAATCAAAGGTGAGGTCTGCTTTGCTGATATTGATCCTGATAAGACTCACAGAGCGCCCTTTAGCCTCCTCTGGCACATCCCATGTGCCCTAAAATTGCATGCAAGACCTGATATTAAAGCATTATAAGGATGCAAATGTGTTAACAACCCGAAGCTGAGCTGGGGAGGAGGGCAAGTTGTACCTGGGGCACTGAAAATCCTCCCTGCCGTCAATTTGGGGTGATTTTGTTGATGATTTAGGGGCCTTTTAGTGTGAGTTCAGCTATTTGGAGCCTTGTCGGGGTCCTGGTGCTCCCCAGCGTTGCTCCCTGGCCAGCAGGGACCTTCCCAAGGGTGCTGGACACTTGCAGGAATTGCCCTCCAAAGGGGCCTCCTCCCTCCATTGAGGATAAAGGGAATTTATGGGAGCTTCATGTCTAACTTTCATGCTCTTGAAGGAGCCTAAATTTAATTTTCAGACTTTTTTATTTTATTTTATTTTATTTTTAATAGACAGGAATTTAGCCCCCTGGATATATGGCCCATTTGGGATAGCTCAAGTTCACCCATTCATTTCCTGAGTAGTGTCTTTAAAAATCCTCATATTCTGGAAGTAAAAATGAGAGCTTGAGCTTAATTTTTTTTTATTATTTTTTAAGATAAATCCAGTAACTTTTATGACCTCGTGCTGTGATTCCATGAAATGGAATTAATTTCTTAGCAGCACTGGACCTGCTCTGTCAGTTCAATAAAAGTAATGCGGACAATTTCAGTCTATTACTTTTAAATTAACTCAGCCCATATGACTCCTCCTAATACACTGCCACCTTGTGAAAAACAGGGTTGTGTTTTATTGATTCATGTGATAGATGAGAATATTAAGTGTTCCCTGGCAAACAGCACCCCAAACAACACGAGGCTCTTGGGCACGCCGAGGCTGGGGAACTAATTATGCTGAGACCTAAGAGGTTATTTTAGTCATAGGATGTAAAACGGAAAAAATATTAAAATAACTTTATAGCTTTAGCCAAAAAAAAAAAATCCTTCTCTTCCCCCTTCTTCCTTCCCAGCCTGGCTAATGGATTTTCTCTTGTCATATGTTAAGTAGATTTCTGAAAATGCAGAATTGAAGAAGGTCATTGAGAAGTGAATGGGAAACAAACGCAAGGAGTGAAAACCTCAAGCCGATGGAAGAACAAGGGAATGAAAAGGGGCCCTTATAACATCTCAAAACTGATATTTCGGAGCATTTAGTATCCCGGCTTCCCACAAAGGGCTGGACGGGGGTTCCCCCTTCGGAGATCAGCCCCGATCACAAAGGTGCCTTGTTAAAATTTCACTCGGTGAAAAATGGAGCCTGCGAAAGCCGGTGTGATGATCCTTTGAGGGCATTTGAGAATAATTGTAACAATAATGCATTAAAATGTCACCGGGGGAAGTGATTAATTGGAATTGCCTTCATTTTTCTCCTCCATTTGCTTGCATTCCTGTCCTTAGTGCCTTATATAAAAAATAAAAATAGTAACATTGAGTCCTGGCACTATATATGAAGTCTTTTATTACTGCAAAGTGACATATGTGAAACCTTGCTACTGACATTCCTGGACTTATATGCCTACTACTTCAATCGCTTTATTAATGTTTTGGCTTTCAGCATAAAAGCTAAAACATTGAAAACCACCGAAAAAAAAATGGAGTCTGGCAGTGACATTTATCACTCTGTAATAGGAAGGTTGGTAGCTTCTTTCCTGGCTGTTGGCTCGCTCTTTGCAAGACATAGGAGCTAATTTCCCGTTATTTCTCTCTTAACTCTTGTCCTCGCCTAACAAGGGCTAATCCATGGAGACGCGCGGTGCAAAATGAGGAGCAGCAGTGGAGGCGACGCAAGGTGGAGGCTCTAAAACACAAATAGAAGAGGGAGAAAGTGATGGACAATTGGAATAGGAGTTGGAGAGATTGGGAGCAGGAGGTTTATTTGCCTGAACTCTGGCCCATGCTTGCTGGCTAATTCCTCCTCATGATGAGCTTTAAAGGAGGTTGCTGGGCCAGCATCTATAACCTCAAGGACCTATCTCGTGTGCATGGTTTCTCTTTATAAACCCCCTTTGGGCATTTCTCTTTATAAAATCTCTATGGTGTTCAGGATTGCAAACTCATCTTGGTGTTTGAAAACAAATGTGGCTCTGTATTTCACCACAAGAACAAGAGGAGAGGAAGAAAGGCAAGCAACGCTACAAATAAGGAAAATAAATAAGTAATCTGCTTGTTGCTTTAGGCATGTTTCTGCTCATTTTAGTTTGTTGTCATCCAGTTTGATTCACTGAACTGATTCAATTTTAATGGTCCGCTTATGCATGCAACTACCTGGAAAAAAAAGATTAAAAAAAAAAAAAAAGCCCCTAAAGCAAATTTTATCGAGATTTTGGTCCAAAAAAGATCATAAATAAGCAAGAGTAAGAGCAAAAGCTAAAACAATATGGCACACATCAAGTAAAAATAAACTACAATATGGGAACTGAAGAATAGGAAACAAACATAAGCTGCAAAATAGAAGTTAAAAAGTAGTACCAAAGGTAAAAAAAAAAAAAAAATCAGTATGCTTTACAATTACACAGAGAATGAGTTTCCTCAACCTTTAGATTCTTTCTTTATTCTGTTAATTTAAAGACAGCGAGGTCGGGAGGGGGTCTTTCCAAGGCCCCAGCAGTTGCTTAGAGCCCTTGCTGAACGCAGGGAAATTCAGCAGTGGGGAGAGCTGCACGTACCAAGAATACAACATGATGAATATGTTGTGTCACATACGTGCCATCTGCGAGCTGCTCCGGCAGACAGAACAGCTTGTCTGCCACATCCTAGAGCGTGGCTCTGATCAGCGCCTGCGTCGGGCAGGGATTATCTTGGGGACCTTGGGCGAGTTGAGGTTGTCCTTGAACTCCTGCTTTACAGGGCATCCCTCCGGCTCCGGAGAGGTAAGATTCCCTACTCTGGTCATTAGGGCTTTCCTTAGGGAATGATGCTGAAGTTTCCACCACTGATGTGGATGGAGAGGAGGAAGGCATCGGGACGCAGCGCTCGGAGCTGCGGTGGGTTGTTCTTTTGCCTCTGGACTTCGATGACTTTAAAACAAGACGCATCGTGTTCAGGGTTGGAACTGAGAGCCGTGCTGGCCTTGGCAGCTCGTTAATCACCCCAATGGCTTTGCAAAACCCACCTGTTTGCGGGCATTGTGCTGTTCCCCACGTCTTGACCCCTTTATAGATGCTTGCAGGATGGTCAGCATCTCACAGTTTCAGTCCTTGCTGTTTTGCTGTTTGGTATTGCAGGAAGTTAATTTCCCATGTTATCATTTACCCAAGTTGTAAAATGTTAACCCACCTTAAAAAAGAAGACAAAAAGCTCATTTTTTGTGCAATAACTCGATTCAGATGCAATGGCTGCTACATTAAGTGTCTTATAAAAAGGTCCCTTCCTGAGCTACAGCACCCATAAATATTAGCTTTATTTTTATAAGTTGTTGCTTTTGCAGAAGTGGAGTAGCTGTAATCATAAAAATGTTTAATAAGAAACGCTTTCTCAGATGTTGTTTATATGGTTAAACATTTAAAAAAGCATTTTCCATTTCCTGAATAGCCCTTAATATTAAATATCAGTTCAAAGCTATTGTTTTTCTATGGCTTGTGGATTTTTGCAAAATGACTCTGAGCAGCGTGTTTTTTTTTCCCCCAAACTGCTGAGCATCTCTGAGCGTTGCAGAATGAGAACGGTTCATTCTCAAAATTCAAGAAACTCTCAGCATCTCCTCTCCCAGCAAGCAGCTTTAATAAAGAGGCAGCCAAGTGGAATCAAGGCAGTTTGGAAACCCGAGTTTGCTGCTCATAATTGGTAACCGCTCAGAGTCCCCCTGATTCACCATTGCAATTTTTACATTGTATTTTCCTGTCTTTCCGCTTGTTCCGTGTTATATGAAAAAGGCACGAGAATAATAGGGTGATTCAGGCTGTCTTGTGCTAATTATGGGGAGCAAAATGTGAAGCTTGTGGCCAGCTGCGGGTTTTAGGTGCTTCTCTCCAGGGGTTTTGGTGGGAGCGAGCGGCTGAAAACGCCGGCGCATCCACTCCCTGTCGCCGTTCCAGCTCATTCCCCGGGCCGAGGGTCTCGGCCCCTTTCCGATGCACTTCGATGGGCAGAAACAGCCGGGAGCGTCGCCTCGCGATGCCCCGCGAGCGCAGCGCCATCCCACTGAATGGTTTGTGACCCCTTCGTGGCGCTTCCTCCCGTTCAAGGGTTCGGAGTTACCCGGGACCGGAGAAGCCTTTTGGGCGCAGCAAACTCGAGGGTGGTTGGGCCAAGCGTGGTAAACTCTGCCGTTTCCATGGGTCCCTGGGTGCTCTCTGTGTGCTGCTCTGTAGAAGCAGAAGATCTGCCTGATTCCTCTGCGAAACAAATGCCGTGCTGCCCCGTGCTGCGAGCGCGAGCGGTGTTCACCTTTTGCAGAGAGAGAGGAAAATCTATTTTTAAAAGTTTTACGCAGGGTGTGGGAATTGTTTGTTCTGGAGTCCGCATTAAAAGAGGCGAGGAATGGTCATCAGATAGAAACTTAGCACTTGGTAACCAGAAGACCCAGTGAAACTGCAAAGCTCATTTCCATTGTCTGTTTGATCCTATAAAACTGCGATGGCGAACACGGAAAAGCACGACATATTCCTTCATTAGGCTTCCATATTTATTTTGTATAATAGGCAGGAAAAAATAGATATGTCTGTAGCAGTCTCCTTTAACCGTGTTATTACTGATTTAAATATACACACACATATATATACACACATGTATATGTAGAGCTATATATAGATAACGCATTCTTACTTTGGAGGGTTTTTTTCACACACTGGCGCTTTCAATTAACACTATTTCCATCAAAGGCAGGTTATCTTTCTTGAATAATCCCTTTAATGCAAAACTTTACTTTTAACGCCTTGCGCAAACATCTAGGTAGTTGTTCCGAATAAGGGATGGGATGAGAACAAAATCATTTGTTTGTTAACACAGGAGATTTTGCGAGTTTGCACAAATAGATCAAGGTGTTAGAGCTGGGTCCAGCTTCAGCAGAGACTTGTTCCGTGGAAGACACCGTGTTAGGGAAGGTGGGTCAATCCTGAAGCGGAAAAACTTTGCAAAACTATGTCCTAAAATGGACAATCCACCCCAGAATAGCAGATGATCTTCACTCCAGATGTGGCACATGGGAAGAAGGCCAATGTAGAAGCTTTTGTGTTTGCTGAAGTAATGTATTTTACATTTCAGTTTGGAGACTTTGCAATTTAGGAAGAAGTTTCCCAGATGGAAAGTTGTGAATTATTTATGCAGTGTTTATCTCGGGGTTTACTTCCCATCACAGCCAATTAAGGCTATTTCGTTTCATTAAAACTAACATTTTCACTTTGGGGAAATCACTTATCTAAGCGAAATATAGAAATATCCACTAAAAACCTTGGAAGCGTCCATCAATCACATAGTTCAGGTTTTCCTGACAACTTACAGGAAAAAAAGTTTGCCTGTGTTAGGGCTTGCCAAATTGCTTCATAATTAATTGAAATTTAACAAGTTAATGTTTTCATCCTTCATGATTAGTAGGAAACGATGGGCATGCGAATGGTGCCCTGTGCCCCGAGTCCTGTGGTCCCTGGATGCGTCCTCTGTGACTGCGGTTTATTTGGGTAGAGCACAAAATGAGCCCTTGTTCGCACTGAATTGTCTAAGGTTTTTATTGCATGAGCAAAGCCTGAGGTTGGGGTGGACAAAACCGGGCAGGATTGTGAATAAACCCGGCTGCTGGGTGTGTAATTCCGCGTTTAAAGGCACCGTGGTTGCGCATCTCCTGTCCTGGTTGCTCTGCCCGTCTCTGAGCACGACTTGAGCGATGTGCCCCGTTCCTCGGCAAGGGGCAAGGCATTAAACCGAGGGGTCTATTAAGATCAATTTTGGAACAGTTTTCTAGTTGAGATAGTGCCAGGTCCCGGCGAGGTCGGAGCGGATTAGATTAGGTGCTCCTGTGCAGACCGGCTCTCGGCGAAGAGCGGGAGCCCCGCGGGAGCGGGAGCCTCTTGCTGTCGCTTGACAACTTCACTTCAATTCTTGGCCTTGCTAAGTGCCGTGCCTGGAAAACCCGGATTTGGGGAGCGGAGAAGCTAAGGTCTGGTCAAACACACAAATCCCTGCCCGTCGTGGCTTTTAAGAAAGCCTTGAATCGCGAGGATGCCGGCCTGCGAAATATTTGGAGTGGTTTTGCCTGTGTTTTCCCAGCACAACAGGTATATACCGCTTTATCTCGTCTGCGATTAGCTCCAAATGATACAATATACTGCATTAGCGATGGCTCTTTGTGGAGCGTGGATCAACAGCATCGCTGTAAGGATGTTAAAATATTGATTGGTTCCTGTGGCAGGCAGGATTCCCATATTATCCCCCTGCTCTCTGGGGACGGCACTAGCCAAGGCCTTCAGAAGTCACTCAAGACTAGTTTGTGTGGAGCTAAAATTTCTCGGAGTTTTACAAGGAGTTTCCAGCCGTCTGACAACGAAGTTATTGTAATTTCATGCGTTTAAGGGGAAATAAACATTGTTTTTCACAGCATCCCGATGAAAAAGAATTTATTGTTTCCCTAAGCTTGTGGGCGTATGCGTGTGTTTATTTATGTGGAAGCCCCGAGTCTTTTAAAACCGTATGCACAGAGCTGCAATTTCTTGGTGCGCCGCGACAAAATGCTGCATGTGATAAAGAGGATCCAACAGTGGGTGAAATTTCCTTATATCACGGATTTAGTAAAATGCCTGACATTATTGCTGCGGAGGAAAGTTCATCCTTATTTATGCCTCGTTGCTGTTGACATGGAAAAGAGCAAGATGATAGTGATTATGAGCCCGGATTTGTGTGTGACCGCAGTCGGGCTGTGCTGGGAAGGCGCTTGGATGCGTTGTTACATTTTGCATTAGGTATTTTTTAAACTATCTTCCCCTAGAAATGTTCTATGTGCCCAGGTAGGTCAAAAAAAACAATGCAGGCAGTAACGCTTGCTCCTCTTTCTTAAAAAAAAAATATTTAAATTTATTTTTATTGAATTTATTTTTGTTTCTTCTTATGTGAGTTGAAATTATTGTGAAGTGCAGTGCTCTGCTGGGCTCATTTCTGCCGCCGTGGCGTGTTTTGGCCCAGACTCCCTCTCCGTAGCGTTGGACACCGTTCGAATGTCAAAGGAGGCAGCGGTCCCTGGTCGGAGCGTTTCGCAAATAGGTGGATTCGAGCTGAGCTCTGGCTGTTTATTCACAGCATCCAGCACCGAAGGTCTGACCTGTTGTCTGGCATAACACAGCACTGTTTTAGCACGGGTTTTATATGAGTGCATGGGGAAAAGGGATATGTAAGTGTTCCAATTAAGACAGCCTAGTTAAGCCTGTGGATTGTGCTCTGTTACTCTGCCTGTAATTTATTGCATTCATCTGGCACTTGTCAGGCTGCGCTGGTCAAATGTTTTACATTCTGGAAAGGTAATTTAATAGGGGCAAGAATGAGGGTCCGTGAACACTCTTGCATGTGTCTAGCAGATTAAATTTGGTATTGCATAGTAAAACTAGTGTAGTTTTGTGTGGGGAGCCTGCTAGGGTTACTGGCTTTTAAACATCTACAGGTTGAAGTGTGGCTTTCTGAGGAATGACCTGTAAGGACAGAAATCCCGGCTCTAAAACCTCCTAGTTTGTGTCCAGACATGGAAATAATAAAATCACTGTATTCCAGTGATCCATAGAGGACACATCTTTCCTTATGTTTATGATTGCAATTAAGGAGGGTTCGGGAAGGCCGTTCCAGCTCCCTTCCAGCTTGCCAAGCACATCTGGTTGCAGCCGCGTGTCAAGGCACAGCAGCTCCAGAGGCTCCCTAACGCTCTAAAAGGTATTTTCCAATTTACTGGATCCAAATTAATGTCAGGGCGGGAGGAGATTGGGAGCTGTTGCTCCTGTTTCTCTTGAAGAACCCATGGAAACTGCATATAAAATTGGCGTGTGGAAGGGAATCGTTGACAGGTGGAGGTTGCGGACCCAAGTCAAGCCCAGGACACTTGGTTACACCATGTGGAGGGGCTCGTGGATGGACGTATCCCTCCAGCTCCGCAATGTGGTCATTGAAGAAGTATTTATGATTGCCCCTTGCTCACAGAGACCCTTTTTCCAGTGTTTCTTCAAACTTTTTTCACATACCAGGGCTTAGCAGAAGCACAACCACACTCCTTTATTTAGTATTCAGGCAGAGTTCAATTGTCAGTGAGATACTAATGGGAATTTATCACACGCTGAACTTAAAGTGACATATATATATGTTAAAATGCTGTGTTTTATTGCACACCTAAAAATACTTCACTGTCCTTACTTTTTAAGCTTTTTTTTATGTAAAGTCCTCGATCACTGCTTAAAATCTGGCACTTCTGTATTAATCTTTCTCTTTTTTAATGTAACTTTCTCTAACGAGGAAGAAAGTACCATGGAAATTTTTGATGACCAAGTTATCAAATCATTCATCTTATTTGCGTTTGTCATTCAAAGCCGTATTAAGTATAGGAATGTTTCATAATGCACTGTCAAGCGGTGATGAAACTACTTGATATTAAGGGTTACGTAGTCATCTGCTGCGAATTGGTGTTATTGCAGTGATTTTTAATTTCTGCTTTCTTGATATACGGAGGTGGCTTCTTCTTAGGTACTATTGGCTGCTAGAGTTGACACGGAGCTGGGACACTAAGGGAGGTAGCCTGAAGAAAAGACAACATGACATGGGTTGCTTTGGAGTTTGTCATCACTAAAGGTTTTGAATGCTCCGGAAAGGTACAATGATGTCAGCACCAGTAAACAAGTATTTTCATGCCATTTGCTTCCATCCTTTTGCTCTTAGCAATGAAAAGACAACCTTCTCCCCCGTGGAGCTGTGTGCTCAATTTCTCTATTCACAGACCTCTGGAGACCAGGGAATGCAAATCTCTTTCCCCAGGTTGTTTTATTAGCAATAAGTAATACGCAAGCAGGCAGAGCTTAGAAAAAATATCTTCAGGGAGCATGAATAAAGGCCAGTGTTTTATATGAACAAGAGCCCTTCGTTTTTGTGATATTCCAGAGCTTCGCATGGCACATAAAAGCAGGTTAATCTGAAAACTGCCTCTCTCTAGTCGTGCCTTGGTCTGCTGGTGTGAATCTGGCCCAAATACTCTCTCTGTTCCCTTTATCTTTGTGCTCAGCAGTTCTTCCCTGACATGACAGAGGCCACTCTGGAGGGATAGACCGTTCATTCCTGCCTGCTAATCCACTGGATTTATGGCGTTTGCAGAAGTTCCCCTCCGCGTTCTTCCCAGTTGTTCTTCTGTAGGCGTGTTTTGCTTAGACAGCCTTCCCCGTGAGTCTCGGCACTAATTTTGCTCCTAAGGAACCTGTGCTAATGCCTGGAGGAATAAATTAGCACACCCTGCCTGTTAGAGCAGGTGGGAGGAGATACCCCCTCGTTTTCTTGGGAGTTGTCTTTGAAGTCCAGGTTACGGGTGAGAAAAAATTGACCTATTCCTCATCCACGCAGGGACGAAAATGGAATATAAGATATTTATCACCATCTTTGTAACATTTCTGAGAGGTTTAACAGTGCCCAGAATTGTTCATTTCTTAAGAGCTATGTGCTATTAAACTGAGGTGTTATTTAGCAATCGGTGCTGTCTCAAGAGGATAATTACTCAGAAGTATCTATTTGAAAATTCATCTACTGCTAGTTGTATAAATGTCTACAGTGCCTGAAGTATTTAACTAGTGAGAGGCTCTCTGATTAAAGTCACCGTATGACAATATTTAACAGAATGGTGGATTTCCATTAATATCATGTGTGTGCCTGGATCCCAGCGCTGGTGTTTCCTAAGTGACTCCTGGGAATTTGCTGCTCGGCAGCTCCCAATGTCGGTTCTCCAAGGAAATGAAAACGGGCAGGTGGATGGTGAACGCTGGTGCATCCCGGGGTGCAGCAGGGAATGCAGCACGAGTCTGCAGTGGGAAGAGCCCGTCCTTATCTGGGAAGCGCGCGGCTGCCTTCGGAGACGGCGGCTCCCGGTGCTGCACGTGGTGCCGAGCGCTTGCTGAAGGACAGGGAGTCTCATCCACCCCGGTGAAATTAATAGGGTCTCTCTCCTTCACTTGGCCACTTAATTGCAAAAAAATAATAATAATAATTGTGCAGATGTGAAATCTTGGAGAAATCAAGCAAACAGTCAGGTTTGGATGGAATCGGTCCGTGCGCTCTCAAGTTATTACAGGGCTGATGCGCCGTATGCAGACACGCACACCAAGGAGCGGGTGAGTCTCATTTCCTGGTTTAACAAGTTTTTTAAAAAAAGACTCCCGAGTACAGACATACAGTAATAAACATTAAATCAGCTTGTGCCACTCAAGGAGGAGTTCCGGGAGTCCTTATGGAGAGCGCTCTGAAAATAGAAGCTCCGTGGCCATCAACAGCACAAAGGTAAATAGGGAGGTTAGAAATTACTAGGAAATGAATAAGAACAGCAGGAAAAATAATTACTCCGTGGTTCGGATGCCTGCAGTTCTGATTGCCCAACCTAAGAGATGTTTTGTATGCCCCAAAGCAATAAAAAGAAGGTTTCTAAGGACCTTCATCACTGTGAGACACTTTCCATGAGATGAGAAACTAAATAGTTGTGTGTGTTATCTCAGCTTGACAAAGGTAATACTGGGCAGATACAGCAAAGGTCCCGGAAATCAGAAAATTCAATAGATGAGTGTATTCTTCATGCTTCAGGATACACGAACTAAGGGTCTGAGCCAAAACAGACAAGAGGGGCTCATCAGCCGTCCGTGCGATGCGTAGCTGAAGCGTGGAAGCCCCTGTTGCATGATGTCCAAGCAGCCAGCAGCAAATACAGGTTGGAAAGAGGACTAGTGCTGGATGAGATGGATAAGCCCATTACAGCATGGTCCTTGTGCGGCTTTCAGCTCGGAAGGGCGTCCCGAGCTTGCCAGGAGCTGCGAGGGAATGGCCAAGGGGACAGCTGCTGCTTGTCCTTGTCCACACGTGCTGTCGCCTGCTTGCTGCATAGCAGTGTTTGGTGCATGAGATGGGATACAGAGCCGAGGTGCAGCTGTGCTCTGGTCCAGCCGTGCTCATGAGGGCCATCCGGAGCTGGGTTAATGCGGCCCTGGGTATCGGGCAGTGTCCAAGGCAGCACTGTTCCAGGTGCGGCGGCTGTGTAGATCTGTTGAGAAAATGCAGGAAAAGGAGGCACTGAGCTAGTCTGAAAATGTTGTAGGTCCAACATTCCTCTCCAAGGAATGAGCTTCAATAAAGGGAGCTGGGAACTAGCAGGTCGAAACTGGTGTTTGATCACGAGCGGATGTAATTAATGGAGCCAGTCGTGCCATCGCTCGCCCTTGGCTGGCAGTCGTTGGAAAGGAAACTCCTGGGAGCAGAGGGGCCGGGTGATGTATTGATGAATGAAGGGGATCAAGTAGTCTAGTTGCTCCGTCACCATCTCGGGATCCCGTAATAGCAGCAGGCCAACCCCAGAGAGCCGGGGTTGTGGGGGACCATCGGGCACCTGAACAGCTTCGACCCCCTTGGGGCAGATGGAAACTGCGAGACCCTGCACTGATCCAGCCACATCCCAAACAACCCTGTGAGGTGACAGATCCGGAACCTTGCTGTCTCGTCTTTGCTTGTCCTTTTCTCTGCCCGTCTCACTTTTTCTTCCTCTCTCCTTCCTCCTGCTGTTCGATGCCCATCTGGTGCAGTGAGCCCAGGCAGCACAGCTGTGGTACCGGGAGCAGTGAGCCAGGGAGCAGCTGTGCCCTGCGCCACCTGACAAAGCTTTCAGGTGTCAGAGGGGCTGATAACAACCCCCTCTCTGCCTGTATTTCGCAGGAAAGAAGTTGCGAGTACCTATCATAGAGGCTACTTCATCTGTCTGGGCTTTTCTTTCTGCTTTTACATATTGTCTGTAGAAATTAGGGCTGGACTCCAGAATTAGCTCTGGATTCTCAGCTGTTTTTCAGAAGAAGAATAGTTGTCAGCACACTGCTTAATCATTCCTGCTTAATGATTTCCCTTTAATATATATATGTATATATTCCCTAAAAAAAAATGGGGAATAAGGCATATGGTGGCACTAAAAGACTTAGTTGTTTATATTTGAAATTCTTCTGCGATTTTTTCTGTACGGTTCACAGCTCTATTCTGTATCTTTAATAAAAAGTTATGAGGATGTTGGAATCACTAGTGCTGTCATGGAGTATGGGTCTCTGCACTCAGTTTGAGCCAAGTTTGACTGCTCGGTATTACATAAAGACAGGGTCATGTTAACACCTTAGCCTATGACTCCACTCGCTCCGTTTTATTGGCATGAGCGAGCCAAGATGTTGGATCCTGCCCCTCCGGATTCACAGACTCTCTGCTGCCCAAGGGCGAAGCGAGGCTCGGGGTCACTGGTGAGCACTGTAATGTGAACAGGGTAGTTCAACTCCCTCGAGCTCGAGCAGATGACGTTACAGCTGTTGGATTCAGGTTGCGTTTGCCCCCTTCCCTCTGCAGCGATGAGAACAAGATGCTTGCTTTTATTAGGTGAAAATGGGGCTTATTGAGTAAACACGGGACTTTTGTATCTAGGGCTGTAATTACCAGCCTGTAGTATTTATGCCGCAGACTGACCTGGAAGACTTCTCTTATTAGAGCGTTAACATACGATGCTGACAGCCTTAGGAGTGCGTGAGACCAGGGATGCAGGGGAGGGAACGGAGACACGCGAGGCTGGAGCACGAAGAAGCCGGGCTGAAAGCGGAAAGCTGAGGACAGGCTTGCAGGGATGGAGCCGGAGAGCGGGTCCCGATCCTCTGCAACGCACAGGCTGCTTCCCGGGATGTCAGCGTAGGAACTGGGATGTGAGGGATTGACCTCAGATCTGAGCTCTGATTGAGAATCTGGGCTCAGATGGAGACCTCCTGCGTGTGCCCCACGCTGCTCTGCGGGACGTGGGGACAGGAGGACCCCGCTGTCCAACAGCAGCGAGTTGGTGACGGTCCCTGCTTAAAACTGCCCTGTCTACAATGGCCTCTGGCTCTACTCTGTGAGCTGACCAGGCTTGCATCAAAGGTAAACGGGGAGACCACCGTTTGCCCCATATTTTTAATTAAATGTTAATATATAGAAGTTAACTTCAAAATTCTCTGTGAAATCCCTTTCCGGGTTTAGTCTCTTTTCAGCGCAGGAGTGCAGCAAATACTCATCTTCTCTTAAACCTTTACTACAATAGTTGGAAATTTTAAAATTTAAATTGAGGCTTTATCCTTAATTCTGTTTTTGAGCCCTGGTATATTTTAAACAGGTAATGTTTTATCTGAACAATCTATTTGGCAATGCCTTACTGACCAAGACTGGGATTTATGCGCGTAGTGTTACCTCGGATTTGTGATTCATAATAGTTCTTGTTACAAAAAAGTTAAAGAAATAAAACTTCTGCATAACATAGGCTGTAAACAGACCCTTAAGTGAATCAATGATTTGTAAGTTAATATTTGAATTTTTAACTTCAGTGCCACACTTATATTTCAGGCTTCCTGATGCAAAGCTTACTTTATATTCTGAAGGAGTGCAATTGTTTGCTGTAATCTCAGGAGAAGATAAGCATGACATCTGGTTCACACCTGTGGTTTTAGGGATAAGAGCATAGCTGCTTTATGCATTATTCAGGGCATTGTTGAAACTGGAAAGAATTTGACTCTTTGAGACCCTTTGTCCCTCGCTTTTTATACTCGCTTAAAGCAAACATGAAATATAGGAGCCTTCTCTCAGTGGAGTATTTATTCCCACTTATGCCTGCTGCTCTGAGGGAAATTAGTTATGCAGGTTGATATCAGATTTATGATAAGGCTTGACTTGTGCAAGTCGCCTTTTTCAAAGGCGCTAGTGAGGCGCTTTGTGCTGGGCCAGAACAGCTCCGGGAGAGGTGAAGAACACTTAGGACTCTGTGATTTCATAACCCTGGCTATGCTCTCCGTGCCCAGTGCGCCCGGGCTCGCAGGGCACCTGCTCCGTGGTGGTGATACGGGTAGGGCTGCTCCGGGTTGCACCGTTCCTGGTTCCCGCTTGTGGCTGCAGGCGCTTCCCAGTCATCCCAGTGGTGGAGGTGGCAGTTGCATGAGCAAGGGTTGCTTTGGGTGGGCTTTTCTAGCGCAAAAATACCCCATGCTCTGGAGGAAAGCCAGCAGTGCATCGGTTTCAAAGGTGCAGAATATAATTTTGATGTTTTGCGAGGGGCTGGCATGGAATCTGTTTCCACATGGTGCGTGGATGTGACAGCAGACAGAGTTTCACTCAAGAAGTCCCACCATGTGCACCAGCCGACGCAGCCCAGGTGGGAGGGACGTCTAGCAGCTGTCTAAACTGGAGCTCGGTAACTACAAATCTAGGTTTATTTTCAAGCGAAATGACTGTCAAAGAGCACAATGCGTTTGAGTGCTGTCTCCATGAGAAGCTCAGCTTTTTTTTTTTTTTTTTTTGAGTCCTGATTTTATCTTCAAAAATGTCTAAAAGAAAAATTTGCAAACTTCTTAGACGTGTGCAGGCTTTGCTTTCCAACCAGGAGAAGCAGTCCAAGGGTAAGGAAAGTTTGCAGCACACAAGGAAACGAGGGCCTGCAGGCAGCAATGTATCCGTGCAAGATTTTCCAAAGGACTAAGGACGTGGGGGAGACACCATATGTGGGGTATTTCCATTTAAGGGGACCTTATAGGAGCCTGGTTTTCTGCCCTTGGGGTTGCCGTGCTGCCCTAGCTACGTGCGGGTCCTGCAGAATATGGGGGAGCGCGTGTTGGTTTTGCCCTGAGTTATGAAGCTCTTCTCAGGGGCCGGTTCTGCTGCAGTTGCCTTTGCAGTTCACAGGTCATAAACCAAAATAGCTCTGCAAACGCGCTGCCCGGGGGACTTCCCATCCCCTCCGAGATACGCACGGCCTTTCGCCCAGCAAAATGCTCCCAAAACCCGTGCCCCATCTGCTTTGAGTTCCGAGATGCAACAAAATTATCCTAAAATTTGTTCTGAGGCGTTTTTAAGATCATTTAAACCTCATGGAAGAGCTTGCCTTCTTCCCTTAAAAAAAAAAAGGAAAAAAAAAGGCAAAGAGAACAAATAAACCACACAAGATGTTCAGAAATGCGCAGTACAAAAAGAATAATCTGTGCTAAGATGTGAGCTCTCTGAGGAATGAATACTTATGCTTGTGCGTCTTTGAAGTGCCTGGTGTATGAAATGGTATTAATCACACATGCAAGCGAGAGGGGGCTTTCACGGGGGCTGTTTCTGCAGGGCGGCTCCGTTCCTCGCTCCCTCCGCTCCCTGCCTTGTGCAGGATGTTTCTGCTGGGAATCCCAGCTTTCCTCCCCATTCCGGCACTGCTTCTTGATCTTCAAGGAGGCAAATGGGGTCTTTAAAGACGTGCTGCAATATGTACAGTTTGGGTATTGCAGAGCTGCAAACTCTTCTTTGGTGGTTTAGTCCTTCTAATAGGAGCACTATGAGAAACAGCTGAAGGGGAGGATCAGTGACAGTCACTTCTGGGCTGGGCTCGGAGCTGTTGTCAGTCCATCTAGCTAATTTCTAGTTGCTGCAGCATTTGGTGCGTAGCCACTTCCTAAATTGCCTGTTTCAGTTTTTCACCCTGCCAGCAGCTAAGTGCTGGTTCTAATTTGGACATTTGGACAGTTTTAGAAAACAAATCTTGTCTCTCACTGCAGTGGGAGTCTCAACATGGCATGTGCTCGCCATCTCCTTTGAATACACTGCGTTCTTATTGTAGTTAGATAGAGCCTGTGTCATTCAGACACAGTAAATAAGCCAAAAAGTCCCCAGCAGGGTCCGAGTATCGGAGCTCAAGACCAGCCTAGACTCTTCTGGTCCCCTGGAGCCTGGGAAGATGCCTTCAGGGTGTGTGGTATCAGTTCTACATCAAATAGGAATTATTTGCAAGCGGGAATTGATGGTAAGGCCTTGTGGGGTCTGCCTGGGTTCCTCAAGTGACCCTCCTTTGCTGCTGTGTCAAATGAACACGAACCCCAAGATTTTCTATCTGACACCTCTCCAAGATGGTTGCTTATGATAGTGGGATTTTTGGTGTTTTTTTTTTTTTTTTTTCCATGAAGAAATGAGACCCAGAAAGGGGAAGGGATTTATCCAAGATAGCAGAAATGTAGTAGTCTAGAAAAATAAACATTTGTGTCCAAGAGACATTCTACTCCTTGGGCTAGATGCTTCTTCCTCTCATGTTATCAAAAGGCCTCGTTTCTAAGAAATACTGATATTTTCACCCCCCAGACTAGCTTAATGTGTTACTTGTCCCTGACTCTATGGACTTTGCAACTTCAAGGCTTTTTTCCCAACCTGGGAGTGACGGCCACAGTGGTTTTAAATCATAGTGCAGGTCCTCCTGGAACCACAAGTCCAAACCCTTCGACTTTAAGCAAAGTATCAAATCCCAGGAGCTGTGTGAGGGAAGGGAAAGAATTAGCATCCTGAGTGCTGTGGTCTTTTGTACTTTTCTGTTTTTCCCTCCGTCCTATCTTTTTTCTCTTCTACCTCTTGGGCACGGAGTTCACATCCTTCTTTTGCAGCCTGATGGACGACCCTGTTGTACAGATACTGCACACATTTCTATGAAGAGAACTCCCTAAATTCCCTAGTCTAAGAAGATACTGGGGTGAACCAGGACATGCAGGTGTAATTGCAACAGGATCAAGGTTTAAACATTTGTAGAAGGAGAGAGCAGCAGGAAAGCAGCAAAAAACCTAGTGTTGATGGTGCTTAGGTTGGAACATGTTGGTATTAGTATTTCCCATACTTGGAAGGAGGTCAAATGTACAAAATAGAGTTTTTAGCAAGGAAAAAGAGCAGAAATGTGAGACGCTGCATGGTTAGGTGATAACCGCAACCCCATAATTCAGAGGTCTTGTGTTTGTGAAAGAGAAGACTTACTGCTGTTTCTTGTTGCCTTTGAATGATTTATAACATTTTACTTGTGGCAGAGTGTTACAATCTATGTTGTCATGGAAATTCTATTGAATTTATAGTTCCATTTATCCAAAACGATTTTCCAGACTTCATTTCATGGTGAATCATTTGGCTGTTATTCGGCGTACAAAGCAATTGCAAAAAAAGTTTCGTGTTATGGAAAGCATAAACACTGAAACCGTTATTTTCATATTATGGAAATACAAGTGAATGCAACATACAGCTTTTTAGCATCAAATGTGCCTTCCGTGGGTAATGACCGAGTGTGTGTACACAAGAGTGGGGTTTCCTGGTTGGGGTAGAAGCAGGCCTAGGGGATATTTATTTGTGGAAGTAGAAGTGAGCACAGGCTCTGCCTGGCTGAGATACTTCTCTTTTATCATTCAGGACTTGGAACTCCAGTTCTAAGTGACCCAGCCCTGGTCCAGCAGCACGGTTAAGCTGCAGCAACTGGACAAGCTTGGTGTCACCTCTGCACTATGACAGGGCCAGGCGCAAACACTCTTTAATCTTGACTTCATAATGTAGACAAACCTCCTCTGCTCGCAGATAATGAATCAATAATTCATACTTACTATTACCAAAGATTAAAGAGGTGTTTATCATACTTGTAAGGCACGCAAGTGTCTAAACTGAGTTAAATGCTGCTGTTTCCCTTCTCTGCTCTTTGTTCTTCCTGCTGTTTCAGCTCCCGTAGCTTTTCCAGCTTTGCCTTGTGTTCGTTATGAAGTTGCAGTGACTTTAGGGCAGCGACGTCGCCTGGCTCCGTGTTTTGCAGTTTGCCCAGCGCACTTGTAGGTGCTGTGAAGTGCTAAGTGATGACATTGGAAATGCGCCTCTTTACCTGCCTAACTACAGTTAAAAATTCACTGATGAATAATAGACCAGGCAGGAAAAACATGCCATTATCTGCTGCTGTTCAACTTTATCTTTTAAAAAGAATGCAGTAAACTCTGTTTTATTACTTCAAGCTCTAGCAGGAGAACTTGAAAACATCACGATTCACTCCCCCACCCCCTTTTCTAAGCAGATGCGAATATGTTATAAATGGTAAGAGCTTTTTATTTATTTATTTATTTATTTTTAAAAAAAGAATAATGAGAAGTCAAACATCAGAATTGATTACCCCAATATAGATCTCATGCCCTGCTAAACCCACTGATGACAGGACAGTTGCTCTGAATTTTCAGTGCTATCTACAGGTTACATTAAGCCCATAGATAATTTTTATTCCACTGAAATAGATCACATCATCCAGTTTGCTAGAAATCTATGCACATATTTAAAGCAGAAGGAAGTTACATACGAGCTTTCAATTAGAAAAGAACATCATGTATGATTCATAATCTTAGCACAATTTGTTTTTGTGCGAGAGGTTTTGAAATCAGCTGTAAAAGTGGTTGAGAATAATTTATTCTTAAAATATAAGCAGCAAGAGGTACTAATAAAGAATTAGGATACTCAGTGATTAACTCCATCGTTTAAAGCAACCATTCCAAAAATGTTGCTTCACAGATTTGCAGTGTACCTGCTCTGCCTGTGAGTTTTGCTCTTCTGAAAATAGTCCGAGTCTCCAAAGCAGCACATAATAAACCACATAACTGTTGCCTCTGCCTCTTGCTGTCTGATTCATCAAAAAATTGGCTTCCCTATAAAACTTTTTTTTTTTAAACTTTAAATTGCATGGTAGTCCTTGCATTGCTGGGAAGGAAATGAGCGGAAGGCTAATTCTGATGATCCTTTCCCTGCCACCAGCATTCCTGATGCTATTGAGTATTCTGTGCTCCACATCTGTGGGAGCACAATGAGCCTTTGTTCATTTTGTAATCTGAAGAGAAATCTGTTGTTGGATGTTGCACAGGGTGATAGCAGCCCAGTTTAAAAGTCTTAATTATTTATTTTTAAAATATTTGGCGTCTGACAATGGAAAATGGCCCTGCTCGGTTTCCAGTCCCTTAGGATTGCTTTGAACTCACCCGCGTCTTCTGGGATCCATCAAATGCTCCTTGTGGCTTTTCTCTCATAAGCACTGAATGGGGTTAGCTGTGATAGTCTATTAGATACAAACTTTCCAGCCTTGTATTAGGATAATAAGAGCCAAGTTGTCGTGCGTGGGAATGGCGATTTCTGTGTGGATACCGAGCAAAGGAGACGCATCCCAACGAGGAGCATGGAGCCCCGTGTTGGCCACGCAACGTGCCGAGGAGAAGGGCCCGTTTGAAGCAGGCTCAGCCTTGGCAGCTCCATGGCTTTTCTTAGAGAGGATTTAGCATTTGGGAGCAATTCTACTTAATAAAGTCAGAGTTGATCAATGTGCAGTATTTCTGAGTAATTTTCATGTGTGCTGTTTGTCTATTCTGTTCTTAAATATTGGGATGTGGCAGTCCGCTTTTGATTCAAAAATCCTCTTTGTGCCTGGTTGGCGGAGGGGTTGGAATAGGGCTGTTGGAAGGTGCCTTTGCAGAGGGTAGATGGACCCCAACAAGGAGGAAACCACCCCATGACTTGGTGGAGAGATGGACATAGCTGATGGGAACGCGGAGCTGAGGATGCTCCACACCAAGGGGTTATTCCGTTCTTAGGTGTATGTGGTGCCTTCACTCATGGGAGAGTTTAATTCCTGTCACCTGGAAAAAGGCCTGAAATGCCTGGAGGTTGGACCAGTTGGGCACTGGATTTTTCTGGACACAAAAGAATAGAAAACAGGATGTCGTCTTTGAGGACACCTGGTGATTATCTCCTGGGCTGGGTGAGACTTTTCTCTCTAATCCTCTGTTTTAAGGAACTTGTAACATTCTGAAGATTGTCCCCTTCGGTGAGGTTTTTTTCAGGCTTAATCTCTCCTGTACTGCAAATCTCTTTCAAGTTTCAGTGAAAACAATTCTGCTCTTCTACAGTGCTAAGGCTGTGAAAGCATAAAGTTTTTCCATTAGAAGAAAACTCCTGCCCTCTCTCTGCCTTGGTGAAGCTTTGAGGCTGCAGTGCTGTTTGTATAATTTTAGCGTGGAGAGAGTCCTCCTGCAAGAAAAGTGCCTACGTGTGGTCAGTGAAGTCTTCTTTTGTTTTAGCCATAACGCATTAGGGAGAATTTGCAGCTCCTTGGACACCGCATGCTTTAAATAATAGTTCTTTACAAGGTACATACAGGCGTCCCACTGAGTTGTGTGTCTGAGGGTTAAGAAAGTCCATGTAAGCCCTTCCCGACCTCGTTAGCTGCAACAGAGCTGGATGCGGAAGCCTCACAAATCCCGTATATTGTGCAAGAGCAGCCAGGGCTGCCGTGTCCCCGGGGAGCTCTGCCCGCGGGGAGGCTCTCGGAGCTGGAACGCAGCGTTCCGGCTGTGGACATGCTATGGATCTCGCCCGCTTTTCCAAATCCTAAGGGATTCCGAGCCCTTAAGCATATATACTTTATACATCTAATTTTGGAAAACAAGCTACTGTGAAATTGCCTGCAGAAATGTGCAACACAACAGTGCTTCCTGGCCCTGAAACGGGGCCGTGGCGGCGTTCGGATTGGATGCTCAGGCATGAGTGACTCTCCATCCTGCTCTTCACGACGACGTGTCATAGTAAGACCCTAATTTTCTTTAGCCTTAAACGCCCTTTGCTGCATTCTGCACCGCTGCTTTGTATGTAGCAGGCGCAGTCAGGAGCAGTCATTCATATGCAAAGTACGCCATATATTGTATATACTAATTATATAATACGGAGTAATAATGGAAATTTTCTGGCGTGTTTAGACCACTTAAGTATACAGTGAAATTAATTTTATGGTTAACTGTCTTATTCCTGATTTGTACATAAAGACCATTATGCCATCCATAGAAAATACTAAGTAAAGTACCTCCTGATAAATGCATACAAGATTATGTATATTAAGTATTAAAAGAAGGAAATTGCTTTAGATACACTACATTTTATTGTAAATTGTGGGAAAACAGATGATATTATAGTAGGGGAAAGAACAGTAGGTGATCACATAATTAGAAAATTGTCCTCACAGTGATACTGAGCAGTGTACAGGTGGGGTTTCACAAGCAGCCCGAACCGTGGAGCTTTGTGAATGCAACTTTACCATCCTCTTAACGTTGCTTTTGCAATATCTGCGTGTGCAGATTATATAATAGAAATTCCTGGAAGACTCTGCTCCTAAAATATTCCTTCCAGCTATATGAACATATACAGAAGCTACTGTGTGACAGATGATGATAATTTTTCATATAAGACAGTTCCCTTTGACTTGATGGATGTGGGGAGAGGGACTCCGCTCTTTGGAAAAACACCAGGGAGCAGTGGGAAAGTGTTGCAGGGTGCAGGTAATCAAGGCAGAGTGTGGCTCTTGATTAGGCTCTGAAATTGCACTGCTGGGATGTGGGATCTGAATTAAGCACCTTTTTACCTTAGCCCTTTGCACTGCTATCCAGGAGTGTATTGTAAAAATTAATTTCCTTAAAAAGCCGTGAGCAAAAATGATCCAGAAGGTTTTGGCATATACTAAACCTGCCTAGTGATACTTTCCTTCATAAGCTCCTAGGAGGACTATATACCGAAGCATTTTAAAGTATAACTCACTTTAGACTTTACTGTAAAGGGGAGTAAAATGCAATTTGCAAATATTTTGTGAGCTTTTGTCTGCATTGTTTAAATTCGAGCTTAAGCAATTCCACCTGCAACAAACCGTTTCTGATATCTGCCGAGATGGATGAAGGCTTCTCCATGCACATTTGTTCAAAACAGGAGCTGTCAGAACCTGGAGGCACCACCAGCCTAGTGAGACATTGCCAGCATCTCGGTGTGCTGTGAATACACTGGAAATAGAGAGGCCAGGACAGGGGGAGAAAATTGCTTTCCAATTTTATGAAACTCAAGTGAGTGCCAGATAATTTTTTTCATTTTTTTTGTTAGCCATTTGGAGCACAGTCTTATTTTATCCTGCTGAAAAAGTGCCTGCACCTCCAAAGAGGCTGGTCCTCATCTCAGCTTTTCCTCCAGCTGCTGTATGGGATGAGTAGGTTCTTGCCAGCCTTGCACACTGCAACCCATATATACAGCCAGCAGCCTGGGGATCAGTAAGTATGACGAGGAGCATATGTGTGGAAGATGAAAGCTGGTATCGTGTCGTCTGGTCACGTAGAACGCGTCAGGATAGGGGAAAAGAAGCACTTGTGTTTGTCAGAGGGAGGGATTTGGTGTGTGGCACCTTCTTGGAAAAGCACCAAGCCACTCCCTGGGGCTGCATTTAACTCCGTGCCCTTGGCTGCTTGCTAGAACCTGGTAACACCTCAATGGGACCAGTAACGGTGATGGGCAGAGGAGGAGCAGAGACCGGGGCTCGTGTTGGTCTTTACAACCGCACGCGGGTCTCACTTCAGCAGCTGCAGCGTGCACGCACAGTAAGATGTGGCCGTCTGAAAAATGCTTTATAGAGGTGGTCTTTGCAGGGCATAAGGTCACAAAGGAGAGTGGCAGCAGAGCTGCAGCAAGGGCTGGCTGCTGGGGAGACCTGTTTGGAGAGCAAGGGACGTGCTGGGCTCGCCGTGAGCAGGACCGGGTTCAGCAAGATGCAACCAGGGCCGTGCAGGGACTGCGGTGGCCATGGCCCCTGCGGCTGCCCCTGCTCACGGTGCCCTCGTTTGTGCCCTCATTTGTGCCCTCGTTTGTGCCCTCGTGGTGGCTCTGCATCGGGCCACATGAAGGAAGGTGTCCCTCAGTCATCCTGGATTTATGCAACCTGGACATTTGCTGTTGTGGGGTAATCACTGCCCTCACCTGCTCTCACTAACGGTTTGCTTAACTGCTAGTATTTATTATTTGTCCTAAAACGGCATCCAAGTGTTTTGTTCCTCTTGCGCTTTCTGCCAAGCGCTAAAGCTTTGGAAATAAAAGTCATGGAATTTAACGGAAGTCAGAGAGAAGCCTGACCCTAGCTGATAGTCCTGAGTATCAGCAGCTCATGAAAATGCATTGCCACAGAGAAGCACTTTTATCTTACAAATTGCTTCAGGAATAAAGGAATAACTCTAAATGTAAAACTTCTTTTTAAAAACTCTCTACATTTTTAAGATAAATATGTTTACCGCATTTAGCAGAGCAGGAGAAGAGGCTGCAGTGAACAAGGAAATTAAGAGATCCGGGCAGAAAGCACCAAGTTTAGCATCGGAGCAGCCTGGCTCTCCTGCTTACCCGCCGCTTTATCAGAATGCATTGCATCGGCTCCGTTCCCTGGTTACTGGCCCAGTAGGGTGGTCACGCTATTAATCACGGTGCCAGTTAAACAATATTGTTCCACAGAATTCCTTTACCTCGGGTGCGTAACGCGGGCTCCACGTGTGGCCCTGTGCGCAGGGTCTCATTGCAAAGCTGTACGAATCAACCATTTACGTGATTGTTTTTGTTGTTCTTAATTTCTACAGATGCAGATTTACTTCTACAACCCGGATGACTTTGACAGTTTCGGAACAGCAGTTCTAGAAAACAGGGTAGTCGGAGCCATGGCCGTGTTTTTTCAAGTAAGTTGCACAGTGGCTATATACATAAAGCAGAGCATTCACCAGGAAGAGCCTTTAATTCTTTGAATTGTTGCAAGCTTAATGGATGCATCTGTTTTCTTGTTCACACCTGTCTAAAAGGAAGCTATTTCATATTGTCTGTGCGTGGTTTAAAATGTAAATAAGTGTATTTAGCAACTAAGAAAAAATTTGCATGAATTGTGCCGACTTTATAGCTGCTTTCCTGATGCAGATTGGCAAACACATTTATCATGGAACTTCTTTCAGTGCTGGAGTGCGTTGCTCAGGTCCCAGGAATATTAACAAACTGCTGTAAACTGATTGTGTTTAGAGAAAACTTAAAATTCCAACCTAGCCTGGGAGAAAACGAATCAATAAGTTGCATCAATATTATCTGCGGTGGCTTCTTCTTAAATTGGCATAGAAGCAAATTCCGGAGCAGAGCGGGTTTCCAAATGAGGGCATTTGGGTTGAGCGGAGCGAGCTGGAGCATCCCCGCACCCCTGGGAATGGAGAGCTGGAATAACTCAAGGAGCTGCTGTTGCAGAAGAGGGTGAGGTGGGGAGGGAAGAGCGAGGGGGAATTTGGCTCCTCTTGCAGATCGGCTTCGCCTTCGTTTCTGCTGGGGAACAGAACGTGAACCCAGATAAAAAAGAATATGCAAGTGCTCACACGTAAATATCTTCCTTTTCCTTACGATATTAGAGTGACAAGCCTGACTCTCTTGCTCAAATTAAATAGGGCTGTCTGTTTCTGTGTCACTGATTTTGATCAGATGCCTTGATAAGGGAAAAAGGACGGATCCTTGTATTGAATAAATTGCTGTAACGTTGCTGACATCAGGCTGGGGCGAGTAGGCACGTTAAATCCCTCGTGGTTGAATTCGGAGCTCTTCTGTGGCGTTTCATGCTAGGATGAGGCTGGTGGAGCTCCAGTAACGCCCAGTGCCTTACCGGGATGACTGAGCGTGAAGCACTGCCCCGGGTTGCACCGTCTCTAGTCGGTCTGTGGCATTTCAAGGAAGCTGTTTTTAGAGGATCTTAAGTCTCAATGTGATTTTTTTTTTTGTATTCCCCACCATGCAAAGCCAGGTGCTGCAGTTACCACAAGTCCCACTTAGCCTGTTTCTCAGGGAGCCATTAAACACACTAAATAACCTAAAATATTCTGTAATGCAGTTAAAAATCTTGGACTGTAAGAGACCTCAGGCTCTTCAAGACCACAAATGAGTATTGTGGTCCCATCATAGAGGTAGAAATCTATACTTTTCATCATTTCTGGCCCTGCAGGCCACAAGATGTGAAGCTGTGAAGTCTGGATGATGGTGCAGGTGGGTTCCTCTCCTCCAGGACCTACGAAATCTGAAGCTGTTACTTATAGCTAGTCCTTGCGCTCACCCAGAGAATTAGGGACATGGCAATTCTTTGGCAAAATGACCTAGTGATAATTGTTTGCTAGCTGCAAGGAAATTTTTGTTTTGTTTTGTTTTTCCATACCTCTGAGATGAAGTTATAAATCCATGATGCTCCCTAAACTTCTCGGGTCCTGGGGCTGTATCAAGGCTTCCTTCTGGGTAGCCCTTCTCTAAGATGGGAAGCTGCTAGGAAAGATCTTTGGAGACTTCGGACCACGTCTTGGAAGGGCGGATGACAAATTCTGACCAGGGGATAATAAATTTATGGGCTTTAGCATGACAGCTGTGACTTTGGCCCTCATCAGGGTTTTCCAGAGCGAGTCGCACAAGCTTGACACACGGACGTGGAGCAGGACAGCGCTGCACGGAGCAGCTGTGGGCTGAAGCAAACTTGCATCCTCTGTAGGGGTAAGGGACTTTGGAAGAGAGTATGCACAGCCCATGGGAATGACATCAACACATGGAGGTTCTGCAGGCTTGGAGGCAAAGACGTGACAGTGAAATAGTTAAATATGAAGCTCCTATATGGAATGGAAGGAGCAACTTGTGATGTTATTGCTCTCAGGCTTAAAGTAGACGTTTAAAAACCAGTTTGTGGGTTTTCTTTTTTAGTTTAGGGTTCTTCACTGATGGTGCTAAACTTTTGTGGATCCCTACGGTTCCTGTATGTGACTGCAGTGCCATTTCAGTTCCCAATGCTGCATATTGCATGATGGAGCTGCTGGAGCACAGCTTGGAATAAACCTTTTGGGAAAGTTGTATTCAGAAACACTCAGTGCCCTTTTAGCCTTGCTCCCCAGGGCACCGTGTGGGTAAGCTTTACCCTTGCTAGTATTTTGTGCAGCTAATTTATAAACTGTCTTTTAAGACTCACTCTGAGCAGCCCTTGAATGAGACTGCAGCGTGTCCCTGTTCACCTTTTTTTGGTAGCTCGGACTATTCAAGTATTAATTTGATGCTCTGCTGTCTTGCACAGCTATAGCCTGTCTCTAACTCACCTGCAATGCAGCTTGAAAAAGGAGTAGAAATTATAGACCATAACGTGTTTTAAAAAGATACCAGGAAACTGAATTGTACATGTTTTTCTACATAAATATTTTAAGAGAGAAATTACTGGATAGGATTCACTGTTAAGTCAAGACTTGTATTTTTCCTAATGCACTAATGTTGGAATGACTGAATTTGTCGTCTGGCAGGTGTTTTTTGTTTGACTGATGTTCACAAATGTTCCTTTGGAAATCAGGTTCTGCACTGAGTGAACATTACACTGAGCTATATAATTATTGGCGAAACATTAAATAATTAAGAACCCTCTTTCCTCCATTTTAAATAATTTAACTTTGGCTATATAAGAATTTTCCATATTAAATTCGCTGTTTCAAGGGCAGTTTCCAGGTAGAGCACATTGGTGCTGGGCTTGGCTCGCTCGGGCACTGGGAGCTTTGCTGTTGTTTGTGCCAGGGAAATCTGTGCCTTTCTCTCTGCTTGCCTTGCAAACTCTGTAGATGGATTTTGTCAACATATGTGGCCAACTTTGTCTCCATATGCATGCAGACATCGGCATATGCGTGCTGCTTGCAGGTTGGTCGACCTGACAAGCAAAGATTTCTAGTTAAAGGGGATAACTAGTCCCCGTGTCCCCATACCTGAGCATCTCTCACCTCTCAGCTCTTGCTTTTTGGAGGGAGCTGCAGCCCTCTGTGCTCAGAGGCTGCTGTGGCTGTTAAACCTGGTAAATTTGCTGTGTTGTTGAAGCAATTGGTGGGAAAAATGGTGTTTTCTTAAAGCAGGGGTCTGGGTAGGAAATATTCGGTATGTTTCAAGAGAGAGAGGGAAAATAAAGCATTAAAATAACGTGGGCCAAGAAACTCTTCTTAAGGAGATTCCATTTTTATCAGCAAAAATCCAGCTGTTTGGAGAAAAATAAAATAATGTCAGTGATTTCTCTTTCCTTACTGCAAACTTTTTGCAGTAGGTGAAAGCAATATGAGTGTTTATGTCAATATTGGGGCTACCCTCTGTATTTCAAGGTGAACCTAGTGCCGGTAGAAGATGTTTTAACTCCATATTCCCATTACTTGCAGCCAGGATCATTGCTGTGGTCTGCAGCAGAGGCTTCCAGGTCTGCACAAGTGCCAACGTGCCGGTGACGGGACCCACGGAGGTCTCCATGGTCTGGTGGACCTCTCCGACACCCACCAACGTGCTCCAAATCAGCCTCTAGGTCTTAACCCCGCAGGGACCTTAAGTCTTGATTGAACCAGCCCTCATTTAAATAGCTCTGTACAAGCGCTTAATTTCAGCCTGCCGAGGGTTCAGCTCCTGCCTAATGATATTCAGGCTCTGGGCTGTGCTTAATTGTCAGGTTGGGCTGGGCTGAAGCCAGCCGGCAGCGCAAGGCCCTGATCTCTGGCGGGTTCCTGAATCATCCGTTCATATATATTCATGTAACACGTATTTACCAGTCACATTTAAAATGAATAGTTACTCGGATTAAATGCGTTCAGACGTACTGCGCAGTTCTGTTTTAACCATCTAGCAATATAATTCATTGCACACTTCACTACTTGCTTTATTAAAGCCAAAGTTAAATGTGTTCAAAACAAACATATTGCTTTTGCATTTGAAATATTCATCCTTCAAGCCCGCAGTAGATTCATTACGGCAAAGAATGCTCCATTCCTTGATTACTGCTGTGAAAAGATACAATACTGATTCCCTGAGCTCTCATCAAGTACTCGATAGCTCAGAAATTCAGGAGGAGGCGATGGAATCCGTGCTCCTGCAGGAAGGACTTATAAATCTATTTTATTATTTGCAAAGAAAACCATCCGTGATTAGTTACTGTATCTCAGGTACTCAAATCATCTCTAAGGAAGTTAAAGAAAAATGAATTTTAAAATAACTTTTAGCAATGCTTTCATCATTAAAATTATCTTCAGAATGATGCGTTGGTGACTTGATCAATCATCAGTGTTAGAAGTACAGGGCTAGATTTAAAGGTAACAGGGCACTTAGAGGCAATTTGACCACTAATGGCATATGCAGAAGGACATGGGATAAAAATACAGCTTTTTTCCAGGTCTCTTACTGGGGTGCCATTCTTCTCCTGCCTTGCCAATATTACTGATTTTAGGACAGTTGAAAAAAATACAAAATACTGTGAAACGTTTTTATGTGTCTGTGGTATTTCTGCCTAAATGTCTTTATATTTACTCCTCACTCGTGTATGCAGAGATTTGCTGCTCAGAGAAAGAAATGGTAATTGTGCCTTGCTTCTATAAGAATTTTTGGTAGTAGATCTTGGCGTGCTCCATGAAGCCAATCAATAACGCCTTTTGCATGTGCTTGAGTGAGCTAAGCACAACATAAATCTGAGGAATTCTATCAAAATCTTTCAGTGCCCAAATATGTGTTTTTATGTGTGGTTCTCAAATAATAGAATTCAATTTTTAACTTCCCTAGAAGCCTTTTTTTTCTTCCTCCTTTCTTGTTGTCAACTGTGCTGTGGGCTTCAATCAAAACCAAGTCAATTCAGTGAATAACTGCTTTAAATATAGTTGCTCTTCAGAGAGCCATATCTGGTAGGAAATAAGGTTCTCCTCCTCAGTTCCTGGCAGTTCCTTAGTGCCACCACTCCCTTAAAAGGATGTTCTTGGAAAATCTGACCAAACCGAGTTTGATTTTTGAAAACAAGAGCAAAGAGGGCGGTTTTCTTAAAATGCGATGGTAAAATGGTGATTTACAGTAGCTCATGTACCACGTAGCATCATTAACATGCAGGGCATCAGCCAGAGTCATCGAGAGGCTTTTCATTTATTTTAATAGACCTCAGATACATGTAAAGACCTTAAAATTAAATTACAGTATTAATTCTTTTAATGGTTACATTAGAATCCATAGTATTTTATTAATGGTAGCTTATGAATAATAAAACTGTTATTGATTGGCAGTATTATTTAGTAATTAGCACAGGTATTTATTTTTGTCTTCATAACAAAAAAGTGTGCCTGCTTAAACTACTTATTCAGTGTCTTTGAAAAAAAAATGTAAAAAATTGTGTATTCTCTATGAATGCTCCATGCAATTGAACACAAGCAGAGCAGGTTGAAATGTGCTTTAATCGCCAAAGGAGGTTCCTAGTATTTTTAAAATCATTGCAGTCATTTAAAACTATTAGCCCCTCCTAATAAAAGCCAAACTACATCCTTTAAATAGTTGAAGAATAACATAAAAATATAAAGTAGCTTCTCCAGCATATAAAGGACCTGCAGATTAGAGGGATGGGCTTGCGTAATGCACCACGGGTTTTCCTGGGAAGCAGCTTGTGCAATGCGAGGAGTGATTTATAGTAACGTGAAGCATTTCGGCAGCAGAGGAAGATTCATCTAAATTCCAGTAAACAAATGGAGGTAAAATTATTAGAAGACGGAGAAGAGAGAGACTGATTTTGCCCCATGGAGAGTTTGAAGTTATGAGCAATTCTTGAAGCAGATTAAATTTGGGTTGATTTCAGTAGGCAGATGGCACCGAACAGCTTCCAAAGGGGCTCTCTGCGGCCAAAACAGGCACGTCTCGGCACCAAGGATAGGCGAGCGTGACGATCAAAACCTGCACGGAGGAAGCTGGGTAAGAGCAGGAGATAAAAATACCTTCAAAATGCCGCTCTCCTCCATATATTCTATCTTTCAATTAAGGAAACCCAAAAGAATGTTTTCAACTTGAGCCCCCAGTTTTTCATGTTCAGATTTTTCATTTCAGCTGCTCTTGATAATTTCTTTGGGAAACTGGAATGTTTCTGAATATTTTATGTAAAGGAAGGCAGGAGGGGGAGAACAGATGGGGAATAGCTCTGTGCGTTTAAAAAAGGGGGAAAAAAGAAAACAGCCACTAAAACACGTAGTTTCCATTTTGTTATTTATCGACTTTCAAGCACTTAATGAGGCTTTAACCTTATTCTGTTTCATACCTCTGTACAGGTCAAGTGTATTACAGCTGTCGTTTAGTAGTAAAATGGCTGTTTAGGGCAGAGTTTGTAAGGAAACAAATGAAGGAGGTTTCTGTGCTGAGGTCCTTCGGCCTTTATTGGAATGCCAAAATGGGAAGCTGGCTCCCGGGAGAGCTGAGCAAACAGCACTTTGGCTTGGATTTAGTAGGGAAGGATTTGCCTGTTGGGGAGGGATGCCGTGGGGCATCCCTGTCTGCAAGATCGTTGCTTGGAAAGGAGAACGTAAGAGCAGGTGCCCTGAACGGCTGCCTGCCTTCCAGCCTGGGGCCATGTGCAGCATCCCAAATTTTCTGTCCCTTGGCAGCTAGTGGGGGTGAGCCAAGTCCACGCAATTCTGTGGGAGTTGGGTCCTGGCTGTAAGTGGCATCCCGGAGCATCCCTGAGCACTCTGAGCATCCCGGGCATCCCGGAGCATCCCAGGCATCCCTGAGCCTCCTTGAGCATCGGGAGCATCCTGGGCATCCCTGAGCATCGGGAGCATCCTGAGCATCCCTGAGCATCCCGGGCATCCCTGAGCATCCCGGGCATCCCTGAGCATCCTGGACATCCCTGAGCATCCCGAGCATCCCAGAGCATCCCTGAGCATCCTGGGCATCCCTGAGCATTCTGGAGCATCCTGAGCATCCCAGAGCATCCCTGAGCATCCCGGGCATCCCTGAGCATCCCTGAGCATCCTGGGCATCCCTGAGCATTCTGGAGCATCCTGAGCATCCCAGAGCATCCTGAGCATCCCAGAGCATCCCTGAGCATCCTGGGCATCCCGGAGCATCCCGAGCATCCTGGGCATCCCAGAGCATCCCAAGCATCCCAGAGCATCCCGGAGCATCCTGAGCATCCCGAGCATCCCAAGCAAGGGCGCTTGTACGAGATCAGGAGATGCGGGTGAACAGAGGGCCCTGAGCTCGCTCCGTTCCTGGAAGCGAACGCCTGTAGCAGCTCCACGCGCTTCCGAGAGGCATTTGCAGCCTCTGGATCGCGGTGGCTGCAGCCTGCTGTGTCGAACCCCTCCTATCCACGGGCTGACTGTGCAGCGTGGAAGGATAATCTGCCTTATGTGCACTTATCTTCTCCAGTGCCCGCGTGTTCATCTTCCTTTCCCTTCTTCTCTCCGGCCTTAAACACTGTTTTCCTGGTACTTTCCACTAAGGCAGAAGAGCAGAAAGGCAGATTCCGTATCAGATGACCTCCAAAGCATAATACTTTCAGTTTGAGCTTTTTTGTGAGGTTGATTTTTGAAGGATACGGTCTGTATAGAAAGCAGTGTCATGCAGTTCTTTTGGTAGTAGCAAAGTACCAGCGCATGACAGTTTTCTTTTTTTATGTTGCTGTTTTTAGTCTCAGGTATATCTAGAGGAATGCAATTCCAGAGTGTCTAAAAAAATAAATCAGGGATGAAAATGAGATTTTTTTTCCCTCTCTCCTTAATTGCCAAGTCTGAGCTCATAACTCACGACTTCACTGTCACTTCTCTGATTTTGATGCAGTAGCAGAGAACGTAGCTAACAAGGGTGATGGGTTATCAGGGGACTTGGCTTTTTGTGATGGATCACGTTCTGTTGCTAACATTTGCTTTAATGGGAGCGTCAGAATTACTGATGATAGCAGGAAACTGTAAAGTTTTTTTTTTTTTTTTTGCTTTTGAGAGGACTTGATTTGAAACACTCGCTCTGTATCTCTTATGAGCTCGATCCTCGAGCCAGGAGTTGTCTATTGCTACCATTAACGAGAGCTGGACTCATGCATTGCGCAGGGAGAAGATCTCTGCATCCTTCTAGGTTAAAGTTCGTCTGAATGCCAAGATCACTGACTTGGAGTTTACAGCATTGCAAGATTTTATTGGACTTACGGTTTTAGTGTTTTTTTTTTCTTTTTTTGCTTTCCTAATGCTTATTAATTATGTATTAATCCCAAGTGGGATGCCACTATTAACTTACCTCATTAAATTCCACCACAGTTTGTTAGTCATAGCTCCTGTAGCTGTCCCTTATATTTTGGTGTTTTGGTTTGAGTAATTGCCCCTAAAAACTGCATCAGTGTTTGTGTTTTCTGTTGCCTCCCTTTGCTTTTCCTTGCCCTCGATGCTCAGAAGTAGAGTGAGTTTAGGAATATTTATAGTCCTTAATGCCTTAAGCACAGTAATATGCTTCTCTGTGATTTAAAAATATGCTGCCTTAAAAAAAATCACTTCTGTAGCCATGCAGTAAGAATCTTTAAATTGATAGAGAAGTATCTTTTGGAGTTTTCATTACTGCTTCCTGAAAACGACACTTAGATGTCTAATATGGAAAAATTACGTAGTTGTCGGTCTATAATCTCACCCCCTCCGTAGTGCAGTGAGACGGATACTCGGGAAGCCTGCGGATTGTAACCTTTAGGGAAAAAAAAACAGTGAGTTCTCTGAGCACAGGAGCGTTTTACTGGCTGGGCATCTGCTCTGGGGATGGTGGCTGCAGGAGGGGACTTGGGTGGACAGTGTCCCCCAGCATCTGGCACCTGCTTTGGGGGGACCCCAACCCCTTTGGGAGCTGAACGCCCAAAGTCACAACCAAGTCACAAACCTGGCTGGTTTTCATGGTTCCCAGGCCTTTTTTTGTGTCTTTGTGGTTGCAACAATCGCTTCGTGCCCATCCTCCTTCTTGCAGGTTCCCAGTGTGGCGCTTTCCTGCCTGATCTCTTGGGTTTTAATGAGAGAGAGAACATAACAAAACAAAAATAATTTAAATACAATAAATACATAATGTAATGTAAATATATAATATGTGCAATTAGATAATTAAATAATAGGATATAAACATGTTGTATAATAATAAAATAGCACAGCTATTTTTGCTACCAGAGTCTATGGCGAGTTTTGCTGGCACTGGCCGTAGGAAGGAAGGGTCTGGGTTCCTCTCCTTTCTCCCCAGCACGGCCACGTCTTCTCCTTCTGAACTGCTCCGCTCTCTCCCCTGGTACCACATTCTGCCGGGGCTCAAGGAAGAGCATCGTTTCCTGTCTGCATGTCCAGCCCTTTCAAAAATGTAATCCAATTTGTTTTCCTTTGAAGATCACCCCGAGTGGCCATGCAAGACTCGTTCCGTTGTCTCGCAGAAGGCTAAATGAGCAATATGTGGTTTGCATACATGGTGCCAGGGTGATGAAATCCAACTTTTTCCACTAGAAAACTGCAGCTTTCCAGGCTGCGTGTGGCACTGTCCTGCTGGGTGCCACCTTGGGTTTGTACAGCTCTTGCAAAATGGCATTTTTTGGCTCTTTTGTGCCTTCTATGAAACCGTAGCCTTCATCTGCTTCTGGTTACCAATTAGCATTATGGCAGTTTTAAGTAAAGGTGAGCTCAGAGCTATTTGTAAATGATTGCTTCATTTCACTCGGTACCATAAAAGAGAGATTGGCTGTAAAGTCTGAATATATAAAATAGATGGGTGAAATTGGGACTTCCTTTGCCTTTAGATCTTCTGGCTTAGATGGAGAAGTTATTCGTATTAAATTTAAGCTGTTCTGCCTGAAGAGTTATTATTTAATTCTCAGATAGAACAGTGTCAAGTTTCTCCTAGTGCTGGCAATAATAAACAATGCAAGATTGGGATGGAATTGCCTGAGCAGCATACGAAATGTTGCAGAAACCCTTCTTGGACAGCAGCTAATACATTTTTAATACAAATAAAACATAATTCTTTAGTCTTGTCTCAGTTTGATCCCTTAGGTGGAAAGAGTATACCAATTATGCATAATTTATATATTTGTTTGAAGTGCTTACCGAGATGCTCCATGCGTGAAGTCTCTCTTTGCTAATAGGTTGCTGCAAGATGTGAGAATCACTTAGGGTTCCCGGAGTGCAAATAATCACAGGAACCCAGGATGGTTGAGGGTGGAAGGGACCTCTAGGGATCATCTAGTCCGACCCGCTGCTCAATCCCTAGCCAAGTCACAGCACATCCCACGGAAACAAGAAAAAAAGGGAAAAAAAAGTGTATTTTTGCCAGATTGTGCAAATATATGAAAAGGTGCAAGGGAAAGTGAGGGAGAGGCTGGGAGCAGTGGGTGCACCCATAAAAGCACCACCCTAGGTATCACCGGGGATGTTTATGGCTTCTTGCATAATTCCTGTATATTACACATAATGCAAGGTGAACATTCGGGAAATGTGCCTCAGTAATTTGATTATAATCCATCCTGATTTATTCTAAGTCCGGTGTTTCAGGTTACTGCTGGAGGGTCAGGTTGTTCCTGGGTTTTGTCATCTGTAGCTTCTGCACTGCAGGACAGCTCCGGGGCCAATGATACCTGAACGGGTAGTTTTCGGTATAGGGATCAAGTAAAGGCAACAAAAGTAAGTGGGAGCCTGACCTGGTCCTTTTCCTGAGGTCTCTTTGCGGAGGTGGACATTGGTGTGTATGGCTGAGGACATGTCACCCCCAAAAATAATTGTAGATCCGAGATGGCTGCTTGCCCAGAGCATTCGCCGTACCTGGTGGTTTGGCTCCTGCAAAACTCAGTGGAAATCTGCATGTTCGTAGAGTGGAGATGAGGATGGAAACCCGGGAATGCCTTTACCATGTAATTTTCATAGCTTTCAGACGCATCTTCCGCATCAGAGCTTCACTGAAAGCTAATCTAGCTCAGATTGAGAGTCTGAAATGAACTAAGTGGTCCTAGTTTGAGAACTATTAAATTCCCCCCATTTTTGTAAGTGCAGGTGTGCTTATATCAGAGTTCCCTTTAGGAAAAAGTGCAGCACAGGAGCAGGAATATGCTTTTATATGTACTAGGGATAGGTGAGAGTCAAGACTGCCAATCAAATCCTACTCGGTGCCAAAAACGACTCAAATCTGTTCGCAGCCCCCCAGATCCGTGCGTGCTCAGAGATGGAGCAGGGTTTGTGCCATGAGCCTCTCGTGTTGGCAACTGCCTCCCGGCTCTGGGAGGGCCGCGAAGCCAAAGAGAAACTGCCTGCTTGGTACCATCAAAAAAGTATTTAGCCGTGCTCGTAACCAGGCCGTTTCCGCGCATCCGAAATGCGTTGTAATGCAGCCGTTATCAAGAGTAAAGAGACTCTCTGAGAGGAGGCATTGCTCTTGCAGCGGGCACGCTGTATCAAATGGAGCCGAACTGCAGCTTTGGCAATCGGTTCTTTATGAGCAAAGCGGAATGATGTACCGTATTAGCGAGTGGCTGGGTTATTACGGAGCTCAGCCTTGCTCCTGATAAAAATGGATTTTTTCAGCTTAAAATTCATCTTTACTTACTGCCGGAATACTGCTAAAACAGATTAATTTTGGAGCTCTGTGTATTTTATAGTGTATTGCATGTTATTTTAAGGCTGTAAATATATTAGCTGATCTGTAAGCTTCACTTAAGTTACTACTTTCTGGGTTTTAGAAGAAATAGGATCAGGTTAGGCAGGAATGAGGATGATTGAATTAAATAACCCTTTTTGATATATATTTTCCCTCAGGATCATGCCAACAGATCGATATTTAAAAGCAGCTCTGGGCCGGGTGGGTAAATGTTGATTAGAAAGCAAAGCTTTGTAACCCGAAGAGCTAAGCTCGTATTTCTTTGTGTATTTTGCGTGTGATTTCCGTGGCATTATCTATGTTCCCGTGTATCCAAAGCAGCCAACATAAAATTATTTTCTCGCTCCATCCTCCCCGCTGCCTAGCTAGCTCCTTGGCAGACCTGCTCTGTCGTACCTAGATGCTGTGAAAACATCTAATGTGATTTGAAATATTCTTGCACGAAGCGTGATCAGACTCATCAATCACCTCGCAGAGATCTTCCCTGCGCTCCGTAGCCTACGCCACCCGTTTTTATATCACGTTTTATTTCCACGAGGCCCGAGCAGCCCCTCGGCTCCCATCTCAGCGAACCCCTCATGTTAGGTGTCCTCCCAAGCGCCGTCAAATCGAACTTCGGGTCCCCGATGTGACGTGCTCTGCTCTTGCCAGCTCGTTTCGAGCGATATGGCTAAGGGAGCAGTTGCCTTCTGCTGCTCTGCGCATCCAGGAGATTTATCACGTTTCCGCTAACGGGCTTCCCTTCCCCGATAGCGCAAGGCCCACCCTACCTTATGGCTAGACTGGTCTTTGCCCGTAAGTTGAGCAGAGAGTGAAAGAGCAGAAGGAAAGCCGGCGCGTCGAGCCCTCCGAGGCCGCTCCGTTGGGTGGCCGCTGCTTGGGGATGAAGGCAACTGTCATCACCGAGTCCAGACTCGCTCCTCATCTCAACTCGAGCAGGTACCGGTGTCTCTTGCGCACAGATGGTGCCGGTGAGGGTGGCACCGTGTCCCCGCTCCATCTGGGCGCTCGGGTCTCGGGAAGCGTCGCCCCTGTGCACTGCAGCTGCCTGGCAGCGCTGCTGGGGGCTCTGCGCGTTCCTGCTGGGCTGCCCAGGTTATCCCTGTCAGCTGCTCCTGTGGCAGCAGCAATAATTTTTTATACTGCATTTATGTCGTAAGAGCCCAGCCTGTGCTCCCCTTTTAGGAAATGCTCCCTTTCTTCCTGCGTTGCTGCTCGGGTGGCAGCTGGAGGGTGTAAATAGAGGTTCATCCTGAGCGCTCGTGGTGTTGTGCCTCCGTCATGGTCAGCGCAGCTCTCCGTGCGCATCCACACAAATGCCAATCGTGCTGGGCCATGGAAACCCCGGGAGGAATTACCCGTGTAGCCTGGAGGTGGCTGTGTCCCTCTTCTGGGGGTTGCTCTTGCCCAGACCTGGCTTTGTAGCTTACTCCGTACCAGCTTGAGCACCTTGCATAGGTGACAGAGGGTGCCAGGGACTGTGGTGCCATCATCCATGGGCATGGAACATGCGTCCTGCCAGGTTTCAGAAGAGAAATGGAAGAATTTGCCCAGAAGTGAGTAACAAAAGAAGGGTCCCAGCCACAGCTTGCGACTCGGGTGATCCAGCTCGATTGGACTCCGCTTGGTGACAGAAATCACATCTGCAGCTCGGCACGTGGGTCAGGTCTGTGGACACCTGGGTATGAACAGAAGGATTGACAGGAGGGAAGTGAGCACCTAAAAATAATGGGTGCTCCGGCAAGCAGGCTCAGAGTGTGTGAAAAGCGGGAAGGGAGGCGAGCCGTGCCGTGCCGTGCCGAGCCGTGCCGAGCCTTCCGGAGGGCACTCTGTGCCCGGCCGCACGAAGCTGCTCCATCGCGCTGCACAAAGAGCACCTTTTGTTTCAACCGTAGCCAAAATTTTGCTCTAAATTGTGTTCAGCTGCGTTTTATTTCTCCTCCCATGCCTTTTCCTGAGATTTGGAGCTTCTGGCAATTTTTAAACCAAATCCTCGGAGTGGGAGCAGAGCTCCGCGGCCGCGGCCGGGGCTCCGAACCCAGGGAACGGAGACGCGGAGGGCAGAGCATCCCGGGAGCTCTGCAGCTTTAAGCCCATCGCTGACTCGCCGTGATTGAGTAGCACCCACTCTGCTGCTGCTGAAATGTAGAACATCTTGCAACAAGCTCACATGTCATGTTAGTTTTCGTATTTCTTTGTATTTCAAGAGGAAGAGATTGCTGTCACAAACTGAATGTTTCCCAGGCTCTTAATGCACTTGTATTCTAAGTGCCGTTTTTTTTTTTCCGGCGCAATTATTTCTCCATTTTCTCCCAACACAAACCATGATTCCTGTTGAATTGGCTCTGTAAGGAGCTGAGTGAGCTGTTGGGTCATTCTAACAACAGGAAAAACAAACAGCTTGACACCTGCTCCTTGCTGCTGGGTGTAGTGTTACCCAGGTGAGACGGGGCTGCTCTTGAGGCTGCGCTTTTGCTGCAGCAGGAGCTTGGCTGCCGTGGAAGCAGCCTAGGAGAAAGCTGCAGGCCACATCCTGCCATTCGTAGTGCAGTAGCTTGGGCGAGACTTGGATGAGGGCTCCACGATTGATGCGCATTGGCCTGAGCAAGGTTATAATACAGACAGGGGCGAGGAAAGGTCCTTGGGGAGGTTGTGTGGCCACGTGGCATGAGCAAGAGAGCTGTTCTCAACACAAGTGAATATATTTGGTCTAATAAAATTACTTCTTTCATCAAAACTTGTTTTGTTATAGACCCTGAGTGTTCACGACAGAAAGGAGTTTGCATCCCTGGGGTTTTGATTCAACGCAGCTATTTTCAAATTGGGAGCCCGAGTAACGGGGCTGCTGTCTGTCGGCAGCACCAGGGCATCTTCATGGTGTTCCCATTAGGAGCTGGTGAGGAATGGGCATGGTGACCATCCACAATGTAAAGGGACACAAATGTAAAGGAATGGGCATGGTGACCATCCACAATGTGAAGGGAGCTCCTTGGTGGAGCGAGAAGCAGGAGCAGGGGAGGCAGCAGAGCCGCATGCGCGTGCGGGGCGATGGGGACGTCGTGACGATGGGGATGTCGTTGCGTTGGAGGAGGCAGAAGCAGCTCGGCGGTGGGAAGGAGCGAGGCGGAGGTGGCAGGTGGGTGATGCAGAGGGAGGCGACGTGAGGAATGAAAGTGGAAGCAGAAGGGGGAAGCTGCGAGGATTAGTGGGGGCTTGCTGCCCACACCTGCGAGAACTGGAACATCGCTGGTATCTGCAGAAGATAACTCGATAGTGAAGAACATGCTTGAAGGAGAGCTGTAAATACTGAAGTGCATCGTGGATGGCTGACTCACTTGCCATCTTCTGGAAGAAAGCTGTCCCTGATCCCCGCTGATGTAAAATGAGGTTCTTGTCCTGCCAAGGTACCTAAGATGCCAGGATCATCCCCAGGCCACCCCTGCCTCCAGCGCAGGAGGTTTGTTCTGGCTCCTGCAGAAGTGCCAGTGCGGCTAGATCCATTCTCAGCAGACCTAAAAAGGGGGTAGAGGGAACATCAGGCAAACCGCACTGGATTTGGGTGCGCTGAAGAGGGAGATAAAAATTCTGCCCTCCACCAGTGTGTTTGCACAGGCTTTGTAATGGAATTGTGAGCTGAGGGGTGGTTGTCAGCAGGGAGGTGACCGCATAACTTCATTGACGTTTCCGCTTCCTCCGGGCTGTGATTCAGAGATGCCGGCGCGAACCAGCTCGTCCTGGCAGGCCGGGAGACGCCACGAGGAGCGGGCAAAGGGCACCGCTGGGGAGGAGAAGGGACCTTGTGGTGTAGGACGAACCAGCGGCCGGGGGGACCCCTCCAGTCTACAGGGGTGGTTGTTGCCTCTTGGAACATCTTTGGTGTCGCCTGGAAGAGGGGGAAAAGGCTGGAAATCTCTACTGGCTCCTAGGCAGGTACAGCCAGAGCAATGACATTGCAAACCCTTGCAGAGTGCTAGGGTGCCCTGTGTCTCCATCTGAGCTGTCCCCTTCCACCCATCACAACGTCCTGCATGTTTTATTTTCTGTTTTAGCTGCCAGGCTCCATTTTCCAAAAATAAATAAATAAATAACAATAACAAAGAAAAATCACTTTTTTCCTGGGTTGCTGAACACCAACCTCACCTCCTCAGCAGGAGAGACACAGCTAACTCCTGCTTTTCTTCCCCAATCCCGAGTTTAGCCTCTGCAAGTATGTGAAGCTACATATCAAAGACTAGGTGCCGTGTGATGATCTGGTTACAGTGCTCTTGACATTTCTTTTCATTACACCATTTTTCTCCTTACTTAGGTGAAAACAGTTATTTTTTTACCTAAAAACTTCCTTAAATTGGGTAGACTGTGGAAACTCTAAAAACAGACCCAACTCCTCTTTTTTTCTTTTCTGTCCCCCCCCTTAGATTGAGAACAGTTTATAACTGATGGCAGTTTTTATAAAATAGGCTCCATCCTGATAAAATGTTACCCCCTGGTGTGCCATTTCTCCAGCTGAACTGCTGATGGGATTGAGAGATCTTGCACACTACTGCTTAAATAAGTAGACTACATGCTCTATGAAGAAATCATATTATTTTCTCAAAGGAGAACATGTAGGCTCAGTGCACCAAAATTGCTTTAAATAAACTTGCAGCTACTCTTGCCTTTTTGGCACAGCTGCGAGTGGTACAGTCCATCAATCAAACTTTCCTGGCATGGAGAGTCTCCTCCTGTAACTGTCTCTCCTCTGTGTCATAATTACATTTTTGTCTTCTTCTGAGCTTTGTATCTTAAATATTCTATTGCCCTTAATCAGACTGTGCTTTGGGGTTGTAGGTATCTTTTGTTTTCTTTCCTCAGATGCGTACTTATTAGGATCTTTCAGTAATTTGTTAATTTAATGTGCTGTTCACTTGTGGTAAATTATCTGTGTCGTGCACTCAGAATGCGAGAATGTTTTAATGAAATTAATGGCGTACTAGGTTGCCTTATCAATAGAATGAGTCGAAGTTGAGGCAAATGACTCCCTGACAGAAAGGAAGAGGCACGATGGGCTGTTTCTGTGCTGGGAGCTGCAAATGTTGTGGTGCTGAATGGAGGTTTTGCCGTTACTCAGCCTGGTGCACCCCTAGCACGTTTAATACGGGATCAATGTTTCTATCAGCTGCCAAAGAAACTCAATGTGCACGTACCAAAAATAACTCTGCACTGAATTATCAAGCAGTGCTTATCTCTTTATCTTTGAGCTTAAGGAGCTGGCCTTTTATTTAATTTTCTTTTTTTGAGACAGTGTCTTACATTAACCTCTCACTGTGCAAAACTCCAGCGCTGAATCTCCCCGTGTTATAAGTTTTCCTGGGGAAGCGTTCCTGCCCTCTTTGCTCTTTATGAGATCAACATTTTGGTCTCCCCGTGGTGTGGAAGTGACTCTTTGTGCTGCCCGTGTTTCCACCTAATGAGAATGCAAGGTGCTGATGTACAGCGTCGTTCATCCCAGTGTCAGTAACGAATTCCCACCCCGAGGCAGCGGGTACTGAGCGATGGGAGCCGAGGAGCTGCCGTGGCGTCAAAGCCGGCGGCTGCATCACTCTTGCACAGACACGAGTGACAGCCAGGACACCTGACCCTAAATCTCAGTTCTGTATCTTTTAAAACTGTTCTGGAATTCCAAAAATAAAATGCATCTTCCTCTTTGGGATCGCTAGTTAATATCTCACTGAGGTACCCTCCAAAATCTGTGATGAAAGATGAAGTTAATCCATCACTAGCGAGCTTTCAGTCAGGATGATGTATTATTCAAAGTGGAATTAGCTAGAAGGATCAATGCGCACCCATTATTCTATTTAAAATAATCATTGGGAGACTCATTAACTTCTTTTTCCCCCTCTTTTCAAACAACACAGTGAATGAGACATCCAGGAACACCCTGCTCTGCAGCACGTGCAGCTCTGGGTCTCCAGTGTTTTTCATTCGCAGCAGGGTTATTAACACCTGAAAGACAAAACCCAGATTTAACTCAACAGAATTTGCCTTCAAATCACTGAACCTGAAACCAGTTGCCATAGGCAAAGGCGAACTCAGCATTAATGCACGTTTTTTAAAAATGAAAGGTCATAGCAGGATCTGTGTGAAATAGCGCATGTGCCGGCATAAGGTTCAGTGTCACATTTTGCCCGGGTACCTGTTTTTCTCTCTGATTTTACGCGTGAGCAGCGACTTGAGGCATTAAGGGGGCTCTTGCCATTCCTTGTTTTCCCTTACAAATGTATTCTGCGAGATACTTACTTGGGGCAGTGCATTTATTACACAGCAAATGCTTTCTGCTTCCCAGCTCACCTCTGTGAAGCTGCAGGCTCTTGGCCAGATTTGTCCTTTTGCATCAGCTCTTATGGGAGATGTGCAATTATAGCATGTGTGGGGAGGATGGAGGAAAATATCATCGGTGGAGGAAGAGGAATATATCATTCTTGGATCATTTGCTGCTTGTGAAGGTGAAAAACTTAGGGCACCAGATCCAGCTTATCATGGTGCTGGGAGCTCTGTAGGTGTTTTTTTGCCTACACAGATAAGTCATTGTGCTGCAGTACTGACCAGTAGCCATTCATTCCCTTTAGCTGCCCTGAAAAGGTCCAAATAAATATTTTCTGCTATATTTTGCATACAGTCATGCCCTTTGGCTCTCCCGAAAAACTCCAAGTGAATATTTCCTACTGTATTTCAAAGCAAAGCACAGGTAAACCTTCCCTATCTGTTTGTCCCCGTTCCAGATGCTGCTCTAATCTTTCACTTCCTTTTACGTTCAGAAGTGGTTCAGATATGCAATATTTATCCACAACCAAATTTAACTGTGTAGACCTTGGAAGAGAGAGGTTGGTCAGTGGACTTTGCACGAGGAGGCTGAGCTCCTCCTGCAGAACCAAGACGTGGGGTGTCCTCTCCTGCCCTGCAGATCATTGCAGGGCTAAAGGATGAGCTCTCGGCTGCCTTACAGGTATCACATTTGAGCTATCATATAATTGGGTCCTAAAGACACAATTTTGAACAATTTCACTGTCAGTATGCCAAATATTCTCTCTTTGCTGTGAAAATGTTTTTTTTTTTGACTGCAATTCTCTCAAATTTCTTGAAATCCTGTTGCTGTGACGTCAAAATATGCATTAATGCGTGGCATAATGTTTGCATTAGTGGGGTTCTTCTCATCCCTGTTCTAAAACGGTGAAAATAAAGGTCCTTTCCCACGGAGATCCAGGGCTGGCACCTGTCCAGCAGTGCTGGACCGATAAGAGAATAAATTGTTTAATCGCATTGATTGTCCTGAAATCCTCCAGGACAATTTAATCTCTGTAACCTAGTTAATATATAACAGGATCTTTTTGTTTCCCGCTGTTGTCTGTTTGCACAGCGTGCGCAGGGAGGAGCGTGCGCCCGGCGAGCAGTAGATCTTGCCGCAGACCGAACGGAGCTCAAGTCAGGCGCTTGGGGGAATATTCCCCCTGACTTTCCCCGTTGTAACTGAGAGCAGAGTTTGACACATGGGCGTCTCTGCCGCGGTTAAGCCCGTAGTCCTTCATCCTCGGCAGGCACCAGCCTCCCCGGCGCAGGGGATGCTCCCTGGATGCTAATGCCGGGAGCAGCTGCCTCTCCCGGCTTCAGGGCGTGCGGATCGGCTTGGCCATTTCACTCAGCAGACGGGCGAGCCTTGGTAGATTGAAGGTTTAGATTCCAAGTCAAGGGCCAAATGTTGCAGCGGGAGAGCAAAGTAAATCATATCACTGTTCCGAGAGGAAGGGCGCAGGTAGTGGATCACAAAATTGTTGCCATTCATTCTCCTCTCGCTCACACAAAATGCATGTCGTTTTGCCTTTCAGCACAGCCAACTGTGGCACTCGCCTTGGTTCTGAGATGCTTTGCAGTACTGTCTGGGAGCCCATTTGATGAGCTTGAAAGCAGTTGCTGCAAATTTATGACAGTTTAATAAGTCTAAATGCCAGAATTTTTTAGGTAGAAATGAGGGAGAAATTTGTATTGCATATTGCTCAGGATGGAAGGGTTTTATTCTGTTTTTCTTCCTTTTTTTCTCCCCACACCTTTTTCTTCGACACAGCAGACCTATTCAAGCATATTTTTAAAAGGAAAGCACAATCCTCATTTCAGAGCTGTCCAAACTATTATTTTCCACCTACTTCTAGCAAGGTAGCTCTTACAGGTGGTCATCAGGGCGCTCTGGTGCTGCCCTGGCCCTTGTGTTGGTTAATGGAAGGAAAACCTGGTTTTTGGAGAGGCTGCCCAGAGCAATGGGAAGGGGGCACAGGGGACCAGAGTGGGTCCTTGCCCCTGGGCAGGGCCCTCTGGTCTAAGATTTGGTTTGGTCGCGTGGCCCTTCTTGCTGTGGGCAGCAAGATGTGGGGATGTGGGTGGCATCTTGTTATCTGCATCCTTGTTATCTGCAGTTTTCTTACAAAAATCATTGCAAACTCAAATGTGAACACAGCTTGTGCATTAGGTGGGTCAAAAGGTTTTGCCGATTTGTTGTTTTTGTTGTGCTTTATGGAAGGGATTCCAGCAGAAGCATCGGCTGTGGTTTGCTCATGTGATCCTAGCAATAGTTTGAATTAGAGCAGGCGATACAGGTTATAGCACTTTACAGTTTTGCTGGTTTTTGTAAAAACAGAGGCTTGGAGGAGCTCTGGGTTTGTTCTGTGAAATAATCAGAGCAGAGAGATCTGCTCCTTGATGTACAACGAATGGCAGAAAGTGTGAACTCATCTTTTAACTCTGTGGGCCACGCTGAGCTCAGAAGTGCCCTAACACAGCGGCTCCGTGCGGAGCAGATAACCCCTCGCCCTGCAGAGTCCATCTCTGCATCCTGCAAGCGGTTTTGGTGTTGTCCATCCTCCCATCACGCTCCTGCTCCGTGTGTCGCTGGAACTTTGCTCTTTTGCAGCTAAAAGCATTAAAAACTTGTATTTATCGTTGCATTGCGTGGCTGATTCCGCAGCGGCTCCAAGGACAGGGCTGCAGGATCAGCCCTTCGGAGCAGGCGGCAGCCGGTTGCACTGCCCCAAGGTGCCAACGCCGTGTCGATAGGTTTGTGCCCGATCAACCTCGTTGCTGGCTGGGAAGGAACCAGCTCTCAGTTGTGGCGAAGCAGGAGCTATAGCTAAGTGCAGCCTCCCCAGGGTGACAATTTCCACCGTGGCTTCTCTTGAAGAACGTCCCCATCTGTGACTGCAATGCGGGGCCGCTTGGCCAGGACCTTTTCCTGCATGGAGAGGTGCTGCTTTTATTCACTGCATTAAAGTGAAGCCCAGATTTGGCCCGTGCACCTGGTGCTGAAGGCACTCGGGTTATGACAAGCAGAGTCTGGCTTCCTCCTATCACCTCCATCCCGCCCTCCCCCTGTACTGGGAGCTCTCTTAGCATAGGAAGCTGCATAATGATATTCCTGTATTTATTTTCCCCTTGCACTTAGCGTGATAGTTACCTATTTATTTCTGCCAAAGAGGATTACAGGCATCATTCAATTATAAATGATGCTCGCGAGCAGTATTTATCCAGTTTGCTGCAGACCCGCACGCCGTTAGTCAGACTTGAGCGAGTGCATCTTCTTCGGGGAGCAGCGCTGGTGGCGGCGGCTCTGCAGGTGTTTTTAGGGCTATTTCGGGATGCTGTTTTCTCTCTCTGTCGTTAATCCTGGCAGCACAGAGCCCTCACAACGGCACGGACCCTCGCGACCGGCAGCGTAGCAAGTTTGTGCACGGGCTCCTCTTCATTCCCGGTGTTTCAGGTGTCAGTCTGAAGAATTCATCGCCATCGCCCCTGAGGATATATTTGTAAGATAAAAATACATATAAATATACTACAATAGAGATTATATAACAAAATAGAAAAAAAAACAGTTTGTAAAGGGATATAACCTCAAGCATATGACCCAAAATCATAAAGGAGGTCAGAAGGATGCTTCTTATTCTGGAGATGTCCTTTTTTCCCTCTCCTCTCCCCCTTCCCGCTCCTTTCAAGTATCAGCTGTTGTCAGGGACAGGGCTCTTGTGCGGGTGAATCTCTGATCCGCGCCAGCACGGCAGCTCCAGGCCAGTTAAACCACGGGCGCACAGCAACAGAGATAGGACGTGACATTTTGGGCTTCAGAAACCTTCTCTTGTCTATGAGCACAGGCAGCAAAAGGATACAGACAAGTGCAGAAAGACAGAAAAGAAACTCATGGATGGGTTTTTTTTTCAGAACTTAAAGGAAAAAGATAAAAGTTTTTCTCTGAAGCCAGAGCCGCTACACAAAATGAAAAAACTTTGGGGCACTTTTTTGTGGTCTTACCAAGATCCTGAAATGGGTGTGCTGAGATGTGCAAGAAACATGTGTGAGTATAAGGAGAAAAAAAAGAAAAACATCTGAACGGCAAATAAGACTGTATCCCGATCAGGAGTGAACGGAAATCTCCCCAGGTGCTACTTGTTTGCGTGTGATTTTGAGGGAGACACGAGATCCCACTCTTGCTCCCGTGGAGGATGTGTGACTGCCTCTCTGTCGCTACCTCCAAAGACAGGACCCGGCTTTGGATTTCTGCTCTTGAACAATTGCAATTGCTGAACGTGTTATCAGAATACCTGCTCAGCTGGATCTGTGGGAGATGGAGCACCTCGGTGCAGCGAAGGGCTGATAGTTTAAAAATTCATCTGTCTAGACGGAAGATCCCAAAAGGAAGGGTGTTAACCTTTGGATTCTTCCCGTGTATTTACTTTCCTGAGACTGGTTGTGGCTGTCACCAGAAATAAAAACAAAGCGAGCAAAATAAAACTCTACAACTTATGGTTAAGTAACCACAACTAAAGCACGGTTCAAGTCTAGGGGAAGTTTTTCTTACCGTCACGTACTAAATTGTTAGTAGCTGTTTAATGATTTTTTTCTTTAGTGGTATCCATGGCTTGGAGAAACCTAAATAAATGGAAAAGATGCAGGAACATGTCCTCCAATAGCTCTGCATTTTTTAAAGTGTTTACTGCTGATTTGCCAGGAGCCAGACAGAACCTACAAAGTGGGTCATTGGGTTCAGTGTGCTGTGATTATTATTTATACAGAGCCCGAAGTGCACAGAGCGCCCCTTTGGGCATATAAAAGTTCATGCTTCAAAGGACTCGCAGCCTTCAGGCCTAATAATGTTATTGCCGGGAACATCTCAGCTGTATATATTTCAAAGCAGCTCTTGCCACGTCCGTAATTTTCTTGCAAATCTTGCCCTACCTGATAGTTGCAAGTCCTGGAGTGCTGCGATGAGAGCAGGATCTTTTATTTCTGCTTATAACACCAGAGCAAAATAGCTCTTTTTATTTATTTATTTTTTTCCTGTATAGAAGAGAGCTTAGGATGGGTCCTGAGCACAGCACAGTAGTTCAAAGGCCAAAAGACAAACAAACAGAAAAAAAAAAAAAAGACAAAAAGGTATTGCAATGCAGTTAGCTTAAAAAGGAGTGAGTTTTCTAAGATTCCTGTGCTGATGATGGGGATGAAGTCAGGGAAGAGGCAAGCTGGGGCGTGTGGGACTGTAGCCATGGGAATCCGGCTTTCTCCTCCAACGGGTTGAATTTGTGAATTTTGTGGTAATAATCCCTCACTCCTGCTTTTTTTGTGTGTGCTTTCTGTAAAAATTCCTCAGCAAAGAAAACTGCTGAAAAGGTTTCTGAAAGAAAGCTGTAATTTATAACACATGAAATGGCCGAGCAGTATCAAGCGCCGTGCCGGAGATTAGCCTTAACTCCATTTTTTGGCACCTGCGTTTGATGCCTTTCACCGCTGGGAGCCCTATATCCACACACGCTGTTGACACTGCTGCGATTTCTGTTATTGGGGGAAAATACGGCGTTGTGGGAATGAGGTGCATGGGGGTGTTCGTTTCCCCAAGGCGAGTTGGCAGGGGGCTTAAATGATGGGATGTGTTCATGGGAATTGCGAGGTAGCTCTGCGATACCTCGGGAGAAGAGGAAGATTAAACAAAGCAAACCAAGGCGATGCCAAGGTCTAGCTCCATGGTGGACAGGGCACCAGTTTTCCCAATTTCCATGGCAGTCCTGGGTTTATACCAGTGTTAGGAGGGGACAGGCCCTCCCACGGTGCCTCCTTCTTGTTGCAGCGCTGCTCGGTGAAAGCAGAAGCAGCCGGGGAAAATCGTCTCCGAGTTTATAGTCTTTGCTGGGGTTCTCATATTGCGGCTGTTTTAATGAATCCTGAGGACGCTTTTGTTTCACTCGTCCTTACGTGGTTTTATTGCCCCACGTATCGCTGGCGCTTGGTGAGAGCCGTTGCAAGCGCCGGGCAGCGCGTTAGTTCATGCATTTTTTTCCTCCTTTATAATATTAAACTGAGCCTGTCCTGACGCCAGGGTGTAACCAATGCCGTATCCTTTGCGTGTAGGTCAGCCAGAGGGACAATTCCGCGCTGGATCCCATTATCCACGGGTTGAAGGGCGTCGTACATCACGGTGAGTAGCCCTTGAACTTGGTTCTTGCGGGAAGGGGAGAAGGGCCGGAGCCGCGTCCGGAAGGGATCGCTCCCCCGAGAAGGACACGTCGGGCATTCCTCAAGCTTACGGGCGTTATTGGATTGGTAAAGACCCGAGTCATTTGTTACCCGAGAACGGGTTGGGGTTAACAGTAAACAATTTGTTTCTTTGCAGTCGGTGCTCCGGAATGCGTAAGTTATCCATCAGAACCCAGGACATCTATCACTCGCGTTCGCGCTCGAAGGCAGCGCGGGTGCTCTGCTCCTGCTATCTGTCTTCTGGTTGCTCTGAAAACACTCCTCTCCGAAGTTTCTATTTGTTTATAAATTATTTGTCTTTCAAATTTAGGGAGCTGATAATGAAACAGAAAATTAACTATCTGTGAAAATTAATTAAACCAGGCAGCAGATGAACATCGTTCTGACGCTGACATAAATATGATCATTCGGCTGTTCTGATGCATATAAACCTATTATCCTTGAACTTATAGCAGGTACTGAAATAAATATTAATATATTTGATAATTTTATAACCAGTTTTTAGTTAGGATTTTTCCTGACGCCTTATCATGGATAATGCATCATTAGCAATGACATCAAGATGCTCCATTTCCAAAAATGCTCCTGTCAGGTTTTAATATAATGATTTGTAAAGTTTTAATAATCTCATTATCATTCAAAAGGCATCTGCTGGAATGGTGCTAGGTACCATAATAAATCTCCGTCCCATCTCTCTACAGTGCCGTGATAAAGCATCTTTGCACCTTTGCGGAGGGTTGTCTTTAGACATTAGCTAGTGCTGTAGAGCTTAACAAACATTTTTTTTTCTCCTAACAGCAAACCTAAAACTAGTTGACAGTGTTAGATTAAAACAAATAAGATTTGGGATTAATTACTGTACTTCGAGCCTTTTAATGTTGTAGCTGGGAACACCAGTAAATCCAATGGAAATGAAAAATAGGGGTTAAATGATAGCGTGCCATCAAGTCCTTCATTTAGTGCATTTTCTATAGGTTTTGCTGTTTATAAATTGCAGTGTTCTGCTGTGAAATAAAAACAACACACTGAGCTGAAAAGCTATGTTGCTTTCCGCAAAAATAGATGTTATTATGTGGCTCCCACTGGGTAGCAGAACAGGCTAGCAAAAATAAAGCGCGGCCGAGCCGGCCTGCAAGCATTTTTCGGTGCTTGAGTAATTTGACGCCGAAGCCAAGCTGCCGTTTAACTGGATCAAAATATTTTTTTAGATTCCTTTTCTACCTGCCTCCTATTTCAAGGCACTCTACCCCCTGCAAGGCCTGTGGTTGCTTATGCAGCTCATCTTTATTTTTCCTGCTCCCTTCCTAGCTCCTCGCTGCAGCAGCTGAAATAGCCGCTAGCTCTAATCCCCCCGGTGCCCGGGAAGATTATTCCGTTCCCCAAATAATCCCGTGGGGAGGACGCGGCACGATCCCAGGGCTGCGATTCCCCGACCATCCCGCGATTAGTCCGTCTTGGAGCGGCCCCCCCGCAGCGAGATCGGGGTGGATAAAAGGCGTTTATTTTTGTTTTGCTCACAATGCGCTGAAGGCTGCTAGTGCTTCAAGTGAAGGAAACCGCTTGATATATTTCAATAGCTTGTTTCCTTTTAAAAACATTAAGGAAGAAAAAGAGGAAAATCTTGCTTTCCTTCCTGTTTCAAAGGGCCTGATTAAAGGCCCTTTTCTACAGCTTTTTTTGGTGTGTTAAATAAGGGAATTTCCTCCTACAAAGGACTTGTTCAAAGACGTTCTTCTCTTTAGCTTAAATATTGATGAAATGCTTCAGTGAAAACCTCTAATATTGTATCTCTTTTTAAAATGTGATTATGTAGCCTAATAGGGAAGACATGAGTTTTTATTGCAGCCGGTTTTTATTCCTTCGCTCTCTTCTGGATGGAGCTTTCTTGCATCTCGTGTGAGCACAATTTTAGGAATCGGTCTGAAAAGGCCCTTCCCGCCAGCCGCTTGGCTGCAGTTGAGAGGGATGCCAGGCAAGCATGGACTTCTGGCTGGAAAACAGTGGAAAAGTCTTGTGGCTTTGGGACAGCGCGGGCGAGAGGGAGGGAGAGGCGTGTGTTGCAACGGGGTGTAGCGTAAGAAAAGAGGATGGAGAGGGGCAAAATGGAAACCGTAAGTTTCTTTGTACGTGGCATTCCCGCGCCCATGCTGTTTGTAGATACTTAGTTGGGAAGCACATGCCTGTAGTGCAGAATTCAGGAGTATGTGACGCTGAGGTGGCCTTGCCTTGGATTTGGACCATGTTTATAGGTCCTCTATGGGCTGGAGAGACTACCAACCTCTGGGCTCCGCTCCTGCCATGCCCAACACGTTATTTAGGAGAGGTTTCCTCTTCCTTTCCATCTCTCTCCATCCAACCACAGAGTTTCATTGCTTACTTAATTCTAAGTGACATATAGGGATGGCACTGAAGAGGAGCGATGTGGTTTTTCCCTTTTCTTCTATAGCTTTATGTCTTTTTCTGTGAAGTTCTTCTATGTTTTTGAATACCCTTCCAGGGGTAAGTGTACAATTTAAATGTCAAAAAGACTTTCCGTGGCAGGGAAAGCATTTTTTTCTCGAGATTTCATCAGGGATTTGAATTACTCACTAATTTGATGGAACATAAATAATTGTGCCCTTCACAGTGTCACCAGCTTCGTAACAATGATAGAGAAACATGCGCATAAAAATCAATCCAGGCTTAGTTGCTGCTCCGAATTCTCTCAGAATTTCCTTGTCTCTAGGACTAATTTTCTAGAATCTTAATGTCACATTTAGCCTGATTTTCCAGGAACAACCATCTAGGTTTTCTCAGCTGCAGGGGGAACCAGTGCAGTGCCAAACATCCCAACAACGTTGTGGAGCAGCGAGGATGCTCCCAGGTTTGCACCACGTCTTGCTGCCAGGCAGTCCCATCACATCACGTGCGAATGGTCCCAAACCCCAGAGACCACCCTGGAATCACAGAGGTGCCGTGTCCTGGTGCTGCAGTTTGGCCTCTGCTGCCACTTTGGTGGCACCACGAGCACGTTGAGGAGCTCAGCGCCTGCGTGAGCCCTGCAGACACAGAGGAGCCTCCCTGGACCTCGGAAATAGCCTGTGCTGGGCCCTTGTGCGAGCCTAAATACCAAGTGGTGCCTTTTACGGCCGATCTGCATTCCAATGGCTGCAAAAGCTTTTGTGCGCTGTATTCCTCAGCAGGATCCCTGAGGAACACCAAGCAAGAGGGAGCTAGCGCAGAGAAACACTGTTTTTTCCCACCTTTGGCTTGCCCTTTTTAGCACTGTTTTGTATTTAAGCCTCCTAGAGAGGGTTTTCCCTTGGCTTCACTGGCTGCATGAAAGGCCTTAAAATAACCGTGCCCTTCCCTGGTACCAGTTCTCTAAAATGACCTTCTCTAACACGTGTCCCCTTCGGGCACTGGGGACCCCGCAGTGTGTTCCCGCTCCCAATTGTGGGTCCGTACGTGCTCCTTGCAGTCCTGGAAAATCAACGTGCAGCCGGATCAAAAGCTGGGGTACAGAGCGAGTCACTTGCATCTGTTGCTTGTTTGCTGGCGTGGAGTGCAGCGAGGGGAGCAGAGGGGCCTGTGCTTAGTTTAAAAGGGATAGGGGAAAATATCCTGCCTTTTTTTTATAATCTCTGCCTTTGTGTTATTAAAGCTATTAAAGTTGTTATAACTTAAGCTCAGCGTGGAGCAGAGTGATTGCAGGTCTCCCTAGAGCTGGGAGAGGCTCTACAAATGGGTAGAGACCACCAAGGTGTCCAGAGATGCTTGAGGAGACGGTACGCAAGTAGTGAGGATGGAGAATAAACATGTTGCACATCCCTCCCTACAGTTGTCCTGGGCAAAAAGGCAGCGAATAACCTGTTAAAATAAATCAGCACTAAAAAGGAAGCGATCCAGACAGTGTTAGTTACCCTGTGGATCTATCACACCAGAAGGCATAATAACAAGAAAACACCATTAGCGGCATGACAGGGTTTTTCTTTTGTTTTTCACCCGAGCCATAACAGCACCTGACAAGCTGTTTGCTTGCTGCTCCGCGTACCGAAGGGCTGCAGAGAAGAAAGGTGGTGGGGAAGGGGTGAGGGCGAGCTGTGCCGTCGCGGGACCTTGTCTTTTAAAGGCAAACTTTGAAGGAAGCAAAAGCCCAATTTGGATCAAGGCAGCGCATCAAAGGCAGAGCAGCACGACGTGCGAAACCAAGAATGAAATGTTGAAGAGCGTTTTCCCTTTTTTTCCCCGTTTCCTCGGGGATGATCGGGGTAGATTCCTTTGTTTTCCGCTCTGTTCTCGTGTTCACAGGGAGAGCGGCAGTGTGAAGGGGGCCAGGACGGGATCGTAGCGGAGCAAAGGGGAGGTGGGCCAGGAGGATGCAAGCGGAGGTGACAAGTTCACACCTTTATGTAGGGCAGCTCCGCGCAGAGCCGCAGGGGTCTGCGCGCTTGAAAGCAGAAGTGATGGACGGGCTGGAAATCTCTGCTCCTTCGCCTGTCTGTGCTGCAGCAAGCAGCGCTGCTCTGGCTAGGTAGAGGCCAGCAAAGCGGCGTATAATGAACAGGTCGCACAGGAAAAAACTAACGGGAAGGTGATTGCAAAGGGGAGAGCTCCGGAGTTAAGAAATGACTGAATTCGGGTTGCTTTGAGTGTGGGCAAAGCCCTTGGGGAAGGACGGGCTCTGTGCTGGTGGGTTTGGAGCGCGGCGAGGGGTGCAGCCCGGCACTGTTTCAGCATTAAAGGCTCCGGGTTATTCTTCTGCTTCTTTATAAAGGGGTTAAGCTCCCCCTGCCTCTCCTACCCCAGCTGAACCTTTTCCTCTTAAAACTATTTCAAGAGGCAGGGAGAAAAACTAAGCTTGAGACACCTGGCATGCAAAGTTTCAACTCGATTTTTTATTTCCACCTGGGAGATTTGCCTTTTTTCTCTTTCCTCCTGTTCCTTGTACTGTTTGCTGGTTTTCTCAGATTAAATTAGACTGCAGACTCCCTGCATAAGGGCTATGTTAGTATCTCATCCCCTTCCTTGCCACCACGCAGGGCTTTCTGTGTCCTTACAGCTCCTCAAATCGCTCAGAAGAGGCTCTGGTCTTTGTAAAAATAAAGTGAGAATAATAATTACACAACAAATGACCTGAATTACAGTGCATACAGAGGACGCAAAAACTGCTCTGCATGCAGGATTTACATAGCAAGCGCTCATTTTAACATCTTTTTAGTTAAAATAATATGTAATATTTGTAATTGCATCTTTAAAATCGCTGCTGTGGATCTGGTTCCTCTCTGGTGTGCCGGCTGCTTTATCGGGGAAGTTCTGGCTCGGTGGGTGTGCAGCAGGGTGTCCTTTTGATTATTTTTGCGTGTTTGTTTTTAAATGTTTGAATGCAGAAGCTTCAGAATGACTTGGCTCGTTGTGAAAACAAAATTGGCAGGAACATTGTTGAGCAAATTTGGGAGACTTTCAAAGCTCTTCGCATTGGTACTGCAGATTGGAGTTATTCAAAGTGTAGCTGGGTAGCGCTTCCACCTATCAGGCATTGCACATACGTTAATTTGGGAAATAAGCTCATTTTAAGATACTGTTTTCAGTGCAGCCAAGTTCCTGTTTTCATGCAGAAAAGCAGGATGAAAGTCCCAAAGCATTTCATGAGATATAAGCGGACTTGGCATATAGTTATTTTCTTGTGATCCAAGTTTCTGGTAGATTTGAGAAGGGTTTTGATCACAGATAGTTGTGATGCTGTTTACCTACATATCTCGAGAACCCTCTTACCTCGCCGTGATTGGGATAAAATACAGCGCTATCTTTATCCAACATGTTACCATAACTTATTTTTAGCAAATCAGGCCTTGAAGTGGAGCATTCAGCTGATGACTCTTGCAGTACAATACGTCTTGATATCAGGTTGCAAAAAAAATGCAATAGTTGGTGGAGATTAGCTGTAAATACCTGTTTTTAAGGTCTGGTTTGTCCTCTGCTGGGAAGGATATAGCGCAAAATTACTTTGCATCTTGGGGTGATGCCTTGACAAACTGTGAAATAGGTCGACTCTTAAACACACCTACAATTAATGTGCCCTTAGGTTGGTTGTACCAAAAGTGCATATTGACCCCCATGCACCCTTGCAAAATAGGAGGGAGAATTTCTGGCCCAACCAAGGGATGTGCTGACCATTATTACAGGGCAGCTAATGCGCCTGGATTGAAGAAATGAAGATTATTTCTTTGCCTGGGAGACAAGTAGAATTTTGGAAGCTGTTGGAACATACTTGTTCATCCAGTGCTGTCTTAAAGTTGTTCAGGGCTACATTTTTATGTTCTGTTTCCACACATCACCTTGCAAAAGGAGCTTGCATATCCACAGAAATATATGCTTCCTGCAGTATTAGTCTAAAAATAGGGAATGAAATGCAAGTTTTCCCACTGGCTTACGGATAAACATGGAACTGGAACATGCTGCTTGCTTTGTGTGTTCTCCTTCTAATTTCCCCAATGACCTTTCCCGTTGCTGTTACAGAGGAAAGATCAAGCAGTGGACATGAATGTTGCATCAGAAGGTCAAATTTGTTACCAGCTGGCTATATTAATCCTCTTTTTTGTGAACGCAAGAATCAAAAATACCATATTGTCCTTTTAGGCTGTAGAACAGTGCGTAGTTTAAATGTCACCTTCGTTGTCTTAATTGTCAACAAGGAATCAGTCCTTGTTAGTTTACGTGTGGAAATATCAGAGCGAACTTGTTTTACGGGCCTTGGAGCTGCCTTGATGGGGCCTTTTGGGTGCCTCTTCCCTGCTTTACTAGGAGGCCGGTGGCAGATACCTGCAGGACCCATGTTTTCCCTGGTGCATTTGTAGCTTTTCTTTCTTAACCTGCACAAACTTGTGTCTTGATATTGGTTTTAATTCTCCCAACACGGCGGATCATGTAGTCGCCAGCATTGGACAGGCTGTTTCTCCCTGTTTTCACCCTGCTTGGTCTATTCCCGGGCTCCTGGACACAGCCAAGCCGGGCCAAGATGACAAGGAGAAATGGGAGCCAGACGAGGAAGCCGGCAGGGAGGGCTGCCAACCCTGTTCTTTTCCCTATAATAAGGATCACGTATCTATATACACACAGGTATATGTGCAGAGATTTAGATGTCTGGCATATCCAGTGAATGTGCTGTCACCTGCAAATGGGTTCTTACGGATTTACCAAGAATAATCTGTTTTGATTAGAGTTTTGCAAGTACCTACACGACTTTAAAGTCCCTTTTCCAGAAGCAGCTCATGCTCTTGGGAGCACAACCTCGTTGCATTCACTGGTTCTGTGTAATCTTGACAGGTCTGGGAGGAGACTCCTGAATATCCAAGTTTCCCTAAAGACCCGTTTGACACCTGGGTTTCTCTGCACCTGCATCTGAGACGGAGATGATACAAATGAACAAAGTGTTTTCAGAAGTATTAGCTTATTAAAGCATAATCAATTGATTATCAGCTATTTTAATAGTCATTTTAATCCAATTATATGTAGTTTTTATTTTAATCTTTGAAATTCATTACTGAAAACTTCCAGCATTGCTTGTGGCCATGAAGAATTAGACAGGGTACACCCTGCCCTACTTAAACTGTGTGGGAGCAGAGCTACTTTTTCCTCAAGAAATATTCCTCTTTCCAAGCTGGCTGTTTCTTTCCAAATGTTTAGGAAAAAAAACTCCCTAATTGATAACCAAAATTTAATCATAGTTGGATACTTCCAGTTTGCATTCAGATAAGGTATTTCTCTGTCTAAATAAGCTTCCCTTGGTTGATTATTCATATTGTAGTTCAAAATGTTTAAAAATGAAAGGCAGAGTTGGATGAAATGTAGACTACTTAATACAGTGTGTATTTAATATAAAAGTCATGCATTATTCATTTTTGCAATTTGAATAACTTTGAATTTAGCATCCCTGTTCTTCATCTTTTCCTTTGATGAACAATTAATTATTAAAATATAATATTGTCAGCATATGGCAGAGAAATCCTTGAAAGTATAAAATGAGCTTGGCTCTCCTGTCATCCTTTGATAAAGGGACACTCCACGTTTTTAATGGAATGGGTTTGTCCAGCATCTCGAGTGTTTTCGTAGTTCTAAGTAAAAGGTTATGGTAGTTAAAAATAGTTTAATTGTTAATTATAACTAAAGCAATATTTTTAAAATTCCCTAATTAGCCTGGATATAAGGCCAAAGCTCTTTTTAAAATGTGCATGTTTCCCATCAATTCCATTTATAGTCATTGGCTGTTAATGAAAACAGGTCTATTTGCATGTTCAAACGCCTTTTCAGGCAATATATTGTGACAATATATATGATTTCCACGTATAAAGGGAAAGTTTCTTACGCAGAAAGGTTAGAGCATTTTGTTGTGAAGAATATATATGCGAAGAATATATGCGCTGACTTTTAAAATCAAGCCCCATAACTGAGTTTTCAGTTTTTCTAACCGATTTTCCTGTATAAAAATAAGCCAATTGGTTTTAAACGGGAAATCAAATTAAATACGACCTTTTGCTGTGATTAGGACTTCTTGATTGCAATCTCTGTGAACTTTGGCCAATCATGTCTATTTTACCATTTCACGTATAACCCCAGAGTTTTTACCAAGCACAGGTTATGAAAAGGGGAAAAAAATGTTTTATTTTGGGTTTCTGTCCTGATTGCGGGTGGAAAAGTGTCTGATAACTTCTTACATTAGGCAGAAAGCAATCGTTAATGACGAGTTTGCAGTCTTCGGTTAGAGCACGGACTGTGATGGTTGCAAGGAACCATCTCTGAGCACTAAAATGGCTCTAAGCGATGCTATTTCCACGCTGGTACCAAGCGGTGGGGTAACAACAAGGGCACTTGGCACCCGTATGCGTTCTCAGGAGGCACCTACACACTGGGTGCAGCGTTGACTAGCGTTCAGGCTGCTCTTTTAATAACGAGCATAGCACCTCGAGCAGAGCCTTCCTCATAGGGTGCCTATTCCCTTATATAAATATATACGTATACGATAAAACATGTTGTTGCCGTTACACGTTGTTAGGCTGCCTATCAGTGTGCTGCCTGTTTGAAAGACGCGTTAGGAAGGAAGTGTAATTCTGCTTGTCAATCTCGCCTGCAGAGAAGGAGACCTTCCTGGACCCCTTCGTGCTGAGAGACCTTCTGCCGACATCCCTGGGGAGCTACTACCGCTACGCGGGCTCCCTCACCACCCCTCCGTGCAGCGAGATCGTCGAGTGGATCGTGTTTCGCAAGCCCGTTCCTATCTCCTACCGGCAGGTGCGTGTCTATTTTAGCAGATTTCACCTCCTGGTGTGCCCTCGCAAAGCAACTTTCTCCAAAAACCACATCCGAAGTTTCTGTTGACACAAAAGGAAGCGCTGGTGATTTCTTTTTTCCTTAAGTAATATTGTTTCTGAGTGTGAGCCATCAGTCTGGAGAAGACAGTACAACATGAAACCCCATTTCCTTTCCGTGATTTATTTGGTATTGTTTGTGTCGAGATTAAATTAAGCTGTGGTCTAAATATTTGCATGGAGTTCCTTTTTATTCTTTCTAATTGAAACTTTCTTTTGAAAGTAGAGTAAGTGATTTCAGTTCTGCTCAGATTTAGTAATTTGGACTAATTACATTAGAAAAGACGTGTTTCCATTAATTCTCCATGCTTAGCTGTTTTTGTAGCGCGGCAAAGCTGCCATTATGTGCTTAGAGAGCTGGTACACAAATCTTTAAAATTAGCACGTAACAGCTTTTAATGCAAATAGAGACCATGGCTGGGATTTGTCTGGAGAAGAATGCTCACAGTAGAGTAATGGATAGATGTAGTCAGATGTTCACCAGCTCGGTGCATTTCTGATGCTTTAAGGTTGTCGTCTTTAGAAAGTCGTCCCACTCATGCTAGTCTTTTATTGGCTTGGCTTGAGACATGGAAAGCAAACTCTTAAAACAGCCTAATTCTGTAAAACTTAAGTGAACTGTTCACTGGATGCTACTGGAGGCAGAGGAAAGGCGTCAAATAATCAGTGATCATTTTTGTAGCTGTTAGCCCTATTAAGGTTCTACTAACACGGTGAGGATCAGCACCACAAGGGATGAATTCTTGTACAAATAAAGAATCAGTTCCTGCCTACAATGGCAAGTGGCGCTGAGCTGGTGAAAACAGGTTCTGCTTGGGAAATACAGCAAAATACTTCCCACACGTGACCGCTCTGGTGCTCCTACGCTCTTGCTGAGCCCCTGGAGCTTGGGAAGGGCTTCCAAGGGGTGTCCCCAGGGCCACCCACACAACCACCCCGAGCACCTTGGGCAGAGGCTGCTGCTGCTCCTGAGGGGGTTTGAAGGGGTGGAAGGAGATCGCCCTGCTCCCGCTCCAGCCCTTTTCCTTTGCACCCGTGCAGATGAGTGCATTTTTTTTCCTTTTTCACATCCATGTGATGTGGCTCCCCCTGGTCCCCTGCGTTTCCGCAGCCCCGTGTCCAGCGCGGCTGCTTCCCGCCGCATCCTCCCGCGCAGGAGACCGCGCACATGTCCCCGCTGAATCGGAGCCTTTGTGTTTTCCAGGCCGTTTCTCCGATTGTCGGGATCATTTTGAATTCTGCCCTTGCCCACAGTGTATTGCAATCCCTTCAGGCCTTTCACTGTTCGCAAATCAATAAGTGCACTGTTAAGTAGTTTATTATCACTGGGCTGCTCTGAGCCTGACCCACATTCGGTTTTATACGCTGTATACGCTGTATACGTGTCAGAAAAAACAAATTTTCATTTTTAATATATGCCAGTAAACTGGTAAGTACCGGCTACGGAGATCCTTATAATGCTATAAAGGTGCTTTATTCCGGCACAGCTTCTTTCCCGTGCTGCACAGCAGTCACAGTGCCAAGTTAAGCCCTGAAAATTTGGAGTTGGGCCGCTCCGTGCAGGCGTGTGTGGTTGAAGGGCTGGGAATCCGGTGTGTAGACAGCCATTCACTGATCCCGCGACAAATGTGGAATAAATAATGGTATTCTTCCCCCTGGCAGCTCGAGACAAGTGTATTTTAAGAGACTGCCACCCTGCCACTGCTATGATTATTATTTGTTCTTGTAACAGAAACGGTGCGGCGTAATCCATTGCCGTAGTTTAACCTTCTTTATCACAAGCGCTGTGAAGCAGTCTGTAATCCCAGGGGAGGAAAGCGATATTATTTGAGCTTTGTTACTGTTCCAATTAAATCCTTGCTTTTGTGCAAAATGCCTTGCTGCAAAAGGGACAGTGCTGAAGTGGTCCATTTGCGGAGGCTCCTCTGTGTGATTTCCAGCGCTCCATCCTTGTCATCTCCTCCGATAATTAGACAACAAAACAGGACAAGCCACGTCACCCCGCAGATACATTGTAAAGCCAAGTGCATCCAGTGACCCGGAGCATGGCATTATCCCCTGTAACGCATACCTCGGAGTACCTCATTGTGCTTGTAACAGTCGCATTATTTTTAATTGCCATTTATGTACCAGCCCTTAGAAAGCTGTGCACATCGAGCTTTAATAGTTTGTAATTACATGACTCGGAATTTTAGATCAGGTTTGCCTGTATCTACAGTAGTGTTTTAGCAGCTTTTCACTTCTTCCTCTGAACAGGAGCTCTCGTACTCCTGAAGGAGCATGAATGTACCTCCTTGAACGGAGCTCTTGGATTTTTTTTTTTTTCCTGGCAGCTATCAATTAATTTCTCATTTGTGGTAGATAATATTTTTATAATAAAAACGAAATTGAAATGATTTATACACACTTCAACACATAAAAAGAGGAAGGTTAAAAATCATATTTGAAGTGGCAGTAGTTAAAATACAATTACACCTCCCGAAGGTAGCATGACAGAAGAAAATATTTTAAAAGTTCTCTCTGAGCATTTAAAAATTCAATTAACATCCTCAAAATACAAGCCTAGACACCTGACTGCAGCGGAGCAGTTGCTTACCAAGTTCTAGAGCGTGAGTAGAGTAACTTTAAGCCTTGTCATCTGTCTTCATCATAGCTATCCCCAGGGCATGAGGTGAAACGCTAGGTAAATCCTTGCAGCGTTTGGAGCTGTGCCTTCATGGGAGGGTAAAGAAGAGCATAGGGGTTAGCTGGAGCATCCTTCTCAAGGGAAAATAGAAGAAATCTGAGCTGCGCAGTGCATCCCTTTGCAGCCTCCCCATACCTGCACGCAGCACCCAGGCACATCATCCCACCAGCTGATCCAACAGCTCCTCACCAAGTGGGGTTAATGTTGAGATGAAAATGTGTAAAATCAGACTCTGCTGTCCTGCAGGCCAGTTTGATGGATTTTAGGTGAATTCCTCACATCAGCAATCCCTGCAAAGCGGGAAAGCAGCAGCAGAAGGGGTGTTTCAATTTACTCATTTGAAGGGAAATTAAGTAGTGGTAGCGAGTGCCTCTTGGTTCAGTGGAGGACACTTAGCTGCTCTGTTACCCTTTCCTTTGATTATTTTTATCAGCGCGATCAGTCGAGGCTGCAGCGTGGCCAGCAGTCTAATTTATCCCAGTTTCAGGACTCTCTCACTCCCTTCTGCAGCTCTCAGAGCAGATGCACTTAATGAAAAATGTGTCGCCTTCAAACTGTGACCTGTCGTTAAGCAACTCCACTCTCTTTTTGAAGTCTGGGGACAGATCCCGTGTTCCCTGAAATCCGTGCTGGGGATGGCTCTAATTACCAGAGGTAAACAAGAGGGCTGGTTCCTCCTCTGCAGTCTGCTCAGACCTTTCTAACACCAATGCAGCTAATCCTGGTTCTTGACCCAATGATAACGAGCATTTCGTAAATGCTGTTCTGGCCTTGGTAGTTGTGAGAACAGTATTGGCTGAAAATAACTTCACCTTAGCTTATTTTGTTTAAGAAATAATAAGAAATATATAACAGGAGAGTTTTCCAATTACAGTTCTTTTGTACAGGTTAATATGTTTTATTAAAAATAGCTCAGAGCTGCATCCACCAGAGGAAACACCAGCTTCCTTTCCCAGAGGACTTTATGCTGTCTGTGCCTAAATGCATTTATTTGTGGTGTTCTTTTCCTCCTCTGTCGTCAGGTAGCAGAGAGCGGTGGCTGGGAGGGGGTCAGGGCCCTGGGACCTGGGGGTCCTGAGGTTGCTCCATGATGTTGGTGACCTGCTCGTGTCGGGATGCAGGTTTGGGTGCCCGTCCTGTAAAGCTGGGGCCACAAAACGGTGCCAGCGGAGAGGGGTTTGGTGGGACTGTCACATGCAAAACCCTCCCAGACAAGGGCCGTTTCCTTGCCCAGACCCGGCTTGCTCCAAGGCCTTCTCTGCTGGGCGGCAGGATAAACACGGTGCCGAGATAAGAGGTTGGCACTGATTTCAGTGGGCAGCCCGACTTCCTGCTGCATTTATCAGCCTTGGCATCGATATTTCCTGCCATTTTATATTCTTATCAGCCGCCCGGATTTGGCCACATTGTTTTTTTCTAATTAACCTTCTTTCTGTTCCCCACACGTTCAGCTGGAGGCCTTCTACTCCATATTTACCACCGAGCAGCAAGACCACGTCAAGTCCGTGGAGTACTTGAGGAATAACTTCCGTCCGCAGCAAAGCCTCAACAACAGGAGGGTGTCCAAGTCTGCTGTGAAGGATGCTTGGAACCAGGATATGACAGACCTCTTGGAAAACCCTCTGGGTACAGAAGCTTCCAAAGGTGAGTTAGGATCATGCATCTTGGATAACACCAGGTTTCTTTTGCTCTGCTTGCTCGTTATGGCATGTTGACTACAGCTGTGAGCTACCAAAGGAATAATGCAGTGTTTGTCAGTATTTTTGGTTTGTGTGTCTCAATAAATTAACTAACCCCAGGTGTGGGTACTTACCTGTGAGACTGACTACCACAGGATACGATGGAGATGAAGACCTAGAATGAATTTGTCTCGATCCAACCTATGTCCCTGGTCATCCTGACTGGCCTTAGGTCCTGAGAGAGGCCCCAAACCCCAGAAATGTTAAGGAAAAAAAGGCAGAAGTAAAATTTTGATTTTACTCTTCACTTTACAAGTAAAATCTTGATTTAAGGGCTTGGTGTTGATTCCCTGGGCGTTTGAATGGGGATGGGGTATCCAGATGTGGTTATGGTTTTTGTTTATGAAGTAACAAGGCTCTTGAGGAGCCCTTGACCTCTTCATTCCACATCTGTATCAACCTGTTGGCACCAGTGACTGGGGAAAAGGCTCTTCCGCACAGACAGGGTATTTCGTAATGTCTTGCTGAAGGGTTTCACGAGCCTTTTTGTGGAGCAGCTGGCGTTCCCGTCAGGAGCTGGCTCACGCGCTGCACGGAGGAGGCTCGGGAAGGAGGTGGCAGTAGCTGCACTGGCACAAACTCCTTGGCTACAGGTACACGTCAAAAATTCTGAGACAAATGTGTGCAGGATAAAATAGGACAAGAAATAAATAGCATTTTCTACCTTTATTTTCCTTGGTTTTATTAAATTTTGTTTATAGCTAGAGGAGGAGTGACGTGCTCTTCTCAAGATATACTTGGTGCTTAACCAGGCCTAGACAGAGGTATAAGAGAGGGGGCAGTTTGCCAGAAGGAATCAGCT
>JAWLRI010000449.1:1199557-1216190 GCA_034781795.1 Crypturellus tataupa
AATAGCATTTTCTACCTTTATTTTCCTTGGTTTTATTAAATTTTGTTTATAGCTAGAGGAGGAGTGACGTGCTCTTCCCAGATTTGAGGCTCAAGATATACTTGGTGCTTAACCAGGCCTAGACAGAGGTATAAGAGAGGGGGCAGTTTGCCAGAAGGAATCAGCTAAGTGGATTTACAAGCTGCCCGTGTGTACCTGGCGTTTTCACCTGGGCAGGCACAGCGAGTGCCGGTTTTCGAGGATGTGAATCATGGAAACAGCTGTGCTCAGCAGCATCACCTTCCTGGGAGAGCTCTGGAAGAGTGCGTTTCTCAGGGCTCATTATTCTGTGTGTGCTTATTTTTATATGTATAATATACATGCACATAAAGCTCGTGTTCATTAAAGGCAGCCTTGGGATACGGAATTCGTATCAGAAGCGAGAACGAGATCTTAGGAATGCAGAGACCCCACCACGCTCTGATGCTCTGGTCTGCAATTTTCAATCAGTGTTTTAACAGTAACATGTGTCAATATTTATTTTTTCAGGTTTATCCTGTGTACACATTGCTTACCCAGAGCAGTCATGAAAGTTAATAGGTTACGTTATGCTAAAAGTGACAAAACGGACTAGGTTTTATTCTGAGTGCAGCTGAGGCACCTCTGGTACGTGCAGTGGGATAGTCGAGAAGGTTTTACCGCTTTGGCCTGAATACGCCTCGCATCACTGGATGGTTTTTAGGATTTTCAAGTTCTTTAGGAGATTTTCACATTATTAGTAAATAGCTGAAACCTACAACTACAACCTGAGTGTTGCAGATGCTCAGGTCAGAAGTTAACAGGATAGTCTTGCAGCGAGAAGTGTTGGTACCAACGGAGCCCTTGAAGGATCTGGAAAGATTCCCCTTTGCTGAGTTTAAGGACTCCTCAAGCCGAGATTCAACCAAGTGCACGTGGCCCACTTGGAACAAGTGCACAGGAGCACGGGAGATGTGTAATCATCAGTCCGGTCTTATGTATCTACCTGGGGTACTTAGCACCTCACATGGTTGGGGATTGGGACCTGTGTCCTTTCCCAACCCGTGCGGTTAGTCCAGGCCCCGTAACGCTCCATACCTGCTTCTACCTGGACATTTGGACTTAAAAAAATGCTCAAAGGAGGCCCCTCAAGTTGGAGGACATGCATCCCCCATGATTAGACAGGACTCGGGATGATGCTCGTCAGTGTTTTTTGTCCCCCTGAGCTTTTTGGTGAGGGAGGTAAAGGCTGGTGGGGCAGCCAGTCCCCTTTCCCAGCTCTGTCAACTCCTGGTGTTGTGTGCACACCAGGGGACAGTGAAAACAGGTGCCTTATTTCTTTACGAACTTAAAAATAAATAGGTTGCTGCAGTGTTGCTAACAAAATGGATTGTAGCTTATCCTCCAGAGGTGACGGGGATGAGTTATAGCTGTTCCGGAGATGTAACGACGCGGATGTTTCTGGCCTCTTCTTTGACAAAGGTGAACACTGATGATGTGCCTGGTCCACTGCACATTCTGAACTACTGACATATAAATAAAGCAAGTTGAAGTCATAATACTTGAGTGAAAGCAAAACCTATTGTTTATTCAGCTAGTAAATACAGTACCTCTTTATATAGTGTCATTCATGCAAAAGTACCGAAGCTGAGTGCGCAGAGCACTTCTCAGCCAGACGGTCTAGCATACAAATGCAAGAATATAGTGTTAGCATAGCAAATTTATTCTATGCAGATTGCTCTGCACACCTCGGAGTTGCATCTCAATGCTCTCCACATTGCATTAGGCAGCGTGACCAACGTCTGTCACATGTTGGCTCCTGCAAGCCCTCCCTGCGCTTAGATGTGTGTGTTGCAGGAGAAGGCAAGGTCAAGAAAATGTGTCTTTTGCTTGCTGCAAGGTGGGATGGTTTGTGATGGTCTTCAGCTCTGGAGGGGAAGTTTGCATTTGTTTGTCGGTGTGAATTTTTGCAATTTGTTTCTGCTGTCACACTCTATTAAGTCTGTGGGCAGTATTGCTAATCTGGAAAGCAGTGTAGCATTCGTTATGCAAGGCTTTCTTGTTTTAGAGGAAAATGTGCCCAGAACAATTTGCATAATGTTCAGAATAATTTTTAGAATTCCCAAGTGAGCAGCGAGTTTCGGATCTGCACGGAGCAGTGCGGTTGTTCATTGACAAACTCGGTATCCGGAGCAGTTTGGCGCGGAACAGGAATGCCGTTTCTCCTAGATATCCAAAGCTGTCTGAGGTCATGGAACTGCAACCAGCTAGCATCACCAGCAGGCACATTGCAGGAAAGCTATTTGTCACTTTATGCAAATCCTCTGATATTTTTCCTTACCAAAGCCCCATAAATGGTAGCATTTGGTGAAGAAAATGTCTTCTGGGAAAGGCTATTTTAGGCCAACCAAAATTGTCAGTGAATTTGCATCCAGTCTGTTAGCCAGGATGAATGTTACCCATCTTTTTTTTTCTATAGCTACAATCCTTTTTCTTTTTCCATTTCCCCCCCCCTTTTTTTTGTTTTTTTCTTCTTTTTTTAAAGAGAATCTATTTTAAAAAATAGTTTACAATAATCAGAATACAAGATGGTGAAAATATTCAATTTGAAGTAGTGTGGAGGGCTAACTTCTTGCTCCAGGTGGAAAGTAAAAACTCCAGCATTCCTTTTGTGTTAGCGTTTAACAAGAAGGTTGTCTTTGGTTCCATTATCTCTTTCCTTCCTTTTTGAAAGCAAAATCTGATTTAAAACCAGTTCTCTTGAGGCCTGCTTGTAAGCCTGAAATGAAAGCATCCACATAAGACCTTTGCTGAATCAGAGCCTGTGAGCTGAGCTTAATTCTTAAGCTGACCCTGGGACTGTTTCAAGATACCACAGATCATATTTAAGTATCTTGTTTCTAAAATACACCATTAACAATGCACCATGTTCAGATACAGAACAGTAGCAATTAGTGGATTGATTATGACCCATCAGACAGCAATGCTCTTTAAGAGGAGGAAATTTTGCTACAGATTCAAGGTATGCAATGGATCATGCTGTTAAGTCATCAGGGTCTGTTAAATCTAATAGATTCAGCGTGGATACAGTACTGATTTATCTAAAATTTCTCAAAGTTGGAGATTCTCTGTGCAGAGTTACTAATTAAACAGAGAATATATTAACATATTCACCACATACTGTAAATAATAAACAGCGTCAGCATTTGATTTTTTGCACAACCTTCTCTATTGAAGCTACCTCCCCTTCCACGTGCCCATCCTCTCTGGTCAGGAGTGCGCTGCTCTGACACATCCCATGTTGTATTCCTGGCTTTTCCTAGGCTGCTTCCAAGCAGCTATGCTAAAATGATTGCTAATTATTTATTAGCTTAATCGTGCACATTGCTCTTAGAGGACGAGTAAAGAGAATCCTTACCTAAAAGACCACACAGTCCAAGGACCTGGCTCTGCACCTCAGGATGTTCCTTACGGCTCTCACATGTGGCTACCAACCGTTTCCCGCTTCAGCAGCAGGACAGATGAGGAAGCAGAAGAGGGAAAGGTGTTTCATTTGTGTGCTTCGAGATCTATCCTGAGTGCAACAGAATATCAGATGATCCTGCTCCTTGTTAGGACCATCAAATATTGTTTGTCTTTATGATTTTTAACTCTGAGGGAGGAAAAAAAGAAAAAGAGCTGTAACCTTTCTGGCTCATTAAAAGTGCTGCAAGCCTCACAACACTTAAACCAGCATCCCGTGCGAGGGGCTCTTGACATCAGAGGTTTCTTTCACAGATGCCTGATTACATCCCCAAAGGTGTCTGATTGCTCTTCGCTGGAGTCTCCGAAGATGCCGGTTGCCATCAGTGGGGATTCTGCTCGGCCTACCATCCTTAATTATGATCCCAGACTAAGTTAAATAATGAGCAGTCGTAAATTCACCCTGGGCGAACTCGCTTAGCTTTGCGCTCTAAATCAGCAGCTGGGACATCTCCCTGGTTGGCTGCAGGTAAACATTTTCCTTCGCGCTCCTGGCTAAGCGTGAAGTTGTAGCTTAATGTCATTAAAACTGTGCAGAAGTGACATCAGAAATGCAGCTAAGGCCTCCTGCGAAGGCGCTGCCTTCTCCTCGTGGTGTCACATCCCTTTGTTGGGGCGCATCTCCAGCCTGAGTTCACCCGGAGAGTAGACACAGTGCAGTGCGCTGACACCATCATTTTGAGGCAGACAGCTTAGTGCTTTCCCAGTAATATTTCTGAATGAAAACAAGTTATTTATCTCATTTATAGCCTCCGTTATTACTCCCAGTAATTTGTTTTTGCTTTCTAAACGCCCGTGTTTTATGAGAGCTCTCTCCCCATCAGCCTCCCAGCCTCTCCATGCCCTCCGGGTCTCTCTGGGGGTCCCCAAACAGCATTAGGCAGACAAGTTTCCCTCTTAAAGAAGGTCGTTTATATATTTTCCTCTAACCTAAACGACCACAAAATATGGTATGGCAGGAAGTGTAATGCCTTAACCAAAGCAACAAAATTGTAACTGCAGAGTTAGAATTGCGAGTTATTGGCATCTTAACTTGGAATTGCAAAAACAAAATGATGCTACTTATTTTCTTTAAGTACCTGTAGTTAGGGGAAACAGCAAATATGTAACGGCCTTTTTTAGTTAATTTACCATATGTTTTTCATTACAGTTGATTTTTTCCTGTCCATGGGAAGGATCTGTTTTGCAGGTTAATTTCTTCATAGCTTAAAAACTTCCTTTTGATTTCCCTGGGTGACTGGACTCTCTTATTTTCCTTTCTGATTTCATTTTGCTATTTAGCTCTCCCACATCCATTTCCCCTCCACGGACAGTACTGGATCAGGGTCTTGCTCCGTAGCCCTTGGCCCTGGTGCATGTGGTTCTCTCAGAGCATGCGGTGCAAAAGCAGGAGGGGATGGAAAGCACAGGTGGAAGACGAAGCATTAAGACCAGAGGGGAAAAAATTACCAGTTTTGAAAGGGAATTGGCCACAGAGAGGTGCAGGACACCCTGGCCCTAAGCCTCACATCTCTGTTTGCAGCGGCTGTGAGCAGGGAGCTTGCAGAACTCACCCACACACCTCGGTTTTCCAGGTCACACCGGGAGAGATGCGAATCCATCTCACTGAATGTCACGGGTATCTTGCCTGTAGGTTCATTAATAAGCAATAAGTAACCGATTCTGCTTGTTTGGAGATTATAAAGGGCCCAAAGCAAGAAAAAGGAGAATTCAGTGTGAAGGTTGGGTGTGGGTTTTGGTTCACCGCTGCTGCTAATGCTACTGAGTGCTCATAGGGAAAGACTTGATGATTTAGCCCGTGCAGGGGCTGGTTTGGTTTGGAGTCAGGACTGTATCCAGGGTCATTTTGCCCCGCAGAAAGGGCAAAATCTCCCGTTCCCCAAAACCCTCCAGCAGAAGCGCTCTCAGAGCAGGTCAGCTCACAGGGGCATTTTGGGGGCTCATAAAACACATATGGGCTCTTTAACCCGGGCGCGTTTGCAGCCTAGCGGAAGGAAAGAGCCGGGAAGATGAATGGGTTGTCTCCTAGGTACATCGTGCCTGTGGATTGAAGCAGATCAACACAAATATTTGCATGTTCGGCGTGTCGCCTGCAAATGCCTGCTGGCAAAGTGCAGGCAAAGGTAAAGGCAAAAAATACGTGCTTCTCTTTAGAGCAATTATCCCTATATATTAATAATGTCGCTTATAAGCATGGCAGGGAGATAGCAGTGTAAGCAGAAGCGTCGTGGAGTCCTGCAGGCGTCTGGGGAAGGAGAGGAGTGCGTGTTGTAACGTGCCCCGTAGCACTCACATGTGTTAAACCCAGTGTTGTCCCTGCGTGTGATCCTCATGGTCTTGTTGTTATCCTTGGGGAGCGCAAGGATTGAATCAGGCAGCCAAAAGAGAGGGGTTGCTTTTTATGATGCTCATTCCGTTCTTGGGCATTTCCACTGAGTTAGGCCAGTGTTACACACCTGAATCTGGCCCTTTTATTCCTTCCCTTGCCATGACACTGTTGGCATGGGGCTTAAAGCAGGCGTGAGTTTTCTCCTTGTAGTATGCCCCGTGCAATGACTTACTTTGTTCCGAGGGTCTAATAATGAAAAGGAGTAAATGTGCGTGTATATACATGCTTGCATTTGAAAGCATATTTGTTCATTCCCCTGCCAGTGATGAGATGGCGCTGCAACTCCCTCTTTCCTCATTATTCACTATCGAGCTCCTTCACCACAGATCTTTGAGCACCTTCATGAGATGCTGTTTAAAACAGCAAGAAAACCACGTCTTGATTGGGATGTGTTTTCTCCCTCCACGTATGCATTGCCCCCGAAGTCTGTCTCGGTGTGAGGGATTCGGGACGTGGCTTACAACTTGCTTTCCCGTGCAGGGGAATGTCAGAGCTGCAGCACGCGCTGTGCATCCCTCGGCGCCGCGTGTGTAGGAGCAGCAGTTTGTACCGCGGAGACCTGCAGCGGCAAGGCGGGAGCGGGATTTTCCAAAAGAGGCCACGGCACAGCCAGAAATATCTGCCTTTAAGGGAGTGACATTTTTATGCACAGAAGAACTAACTTAAAACATTTTTAGAGGATTTTATAGATCCCTCCGAGCCCAGGACCGCTGGATTCATCATATGAGGCACCTGTGCTACAGGAGGAAGATATACAAGGAATAACCTGATATACAGTTCTTGAGCTCTCTCAAACCTTCCCTAAATAGCTCTTTTTACAACCACAGGTGGCATATGCAAAAAGCATGATAAATACCAGAAAGTTTGCCTGATTTTTGCATTTCTCTCTAGGCTACTAAAAAAAACAAACCCTCTCACATCCTCTTATATGCTCTTTCTGGAGTGATAGGTGTATCTTAATGTCAGTGGTTAATTTTTGCTGAGCAGCAGGCCCCTTTTTATTCCTTTCAGTCCTCTGCAATGGAGCTGCCAGGAGCTTTTGGATTAGGCTTTATCAGGCTTTAGTTAGGAAAGCCTCGTGGAGGGTCCGTAGCCAAATACAACATAGAAAATCAAATTATGGGAGAGATGAATGTGGAGTTATTAAATTAATTTTGTTTGTTCCAGCCCATTGCAATGTTTTTAACATGGAGAAAATAATTCTTTGCAGTGTGCCTGGCCTTGCCAGCACTTTGGGCTGTATTAGCACGCTACATTTGCCTGCAAGCGGCAAGCAGGTTTTGTGCAGGCTTGAGCGAGCGCTGGAGGACGGGGCTGGCCAAGGGGCTGGCTTGTCCCCTGCTGTCCCCAGTGGATGGTTTGCTGTGAGGAGCCTGTGTCGAGCTCCCTGGCAGTGTGGCCAGCATCCAGCTGAGGCGTCCTGTTGTCCCCCTTCCCTCCAGGTGCACCCAATCCGCTCTCCATTGCAGGATGTTTCCAGAATGCAAGATCCAGCGTGTTGCTCGGTGCCCAGCACGGATTATTCCCATCCAGCTGCTCCGTGTTGCCTTTGGTTCCCCGGCGCGGGTATCTCCACTCAGTACTGATGTCGCTCAGTATTTATGTCACATAAAGACATCCAGAGATCCCCTCTGTATTTTCATTCTCCGTCAGATCAGAATGTAAATGGGAGCGTTAGTAATATTTTCTCTAAAAATAACCGAGATCTGCTATTTCAATGTCAAATGTTGCTGCTTGTTGTTTTTCGCTCTTCCCTTTATTTTTTTCTTTTTCACAAGCAATCATGAATTCACAGGCTTGTTTGCTTATTTGGTTTGGGGGAGAAAAAAAACAGGGAAAAAAGAAAGCTCGTGGTTCTCCTCGGTGTATTCTGATTCAATCCGGAGCAGCGAGCAAACTTCTTCTTCTCCGCCCAGCCTCTTTCTGCAGCTCTGTTTGTCCTTCAGCTGCACGATCTGCAAAATCAGTAGAGACTTCGTAGCATTAAAAAAAAAAAGAGAGAGAGAGAGAGAAAGATGGAGAAAGAGAGGGGGGAGTCAGTGATTCTTTTAATCTTCTTCCCCAAATCCAAGACACACAGAATTTTGAAAGGGAAATGAGATCCCTGGAAAATGCCACTTGTTTTATACATGGTCAACTCATTACTTTGACTTTTTTTCTTTTTTTTTCTTTCTTTTTTTTTTTTTGCCTTTCAGACATTTGCTACATTATTATGTATCACTTTAATTAAATCATCAAATTGAATTACTGGATCTTCTTTTTTTTTTTTTATTCCATTGTGTCCTGAGCAGGTTTAGTTAAATTAATAAACCATATGCTTCATTTTATATAAAAAGGAGATTTCTTTTTTTCACATTCATCAATTCAAAAGCTGTAAAAAATAGCAGCTGAACAGAAAATGTTGGTTATTACTTAATTACAGCAGGTTCTCCCCATGTGTCTCAGAATAATTGGAGCAAAGTCCTCCTAAATGATAAAAAGTTTGTCATATTATTTACTGTGAAATTGGAAATTCAATCTCCTTTCAGCCGGCTGTGACCATGGTTTGGCCAAGCCTTGCAGTGGCTCCAAACAGAAGATGTTGGCGTGGGTCTTGGTGAAGTCATTGGAGTCACCCAGCTGCTTAAAGGGGTTTGTGACCTTGGTACATGGTCATGGGTTCTTCTAACATGAAGCCTCTAAGTAGCTCTGCTCTTCACCTATGGGAAATACCTGCTGCTGGGACTGTCATGAGCTTGAAGACCTTGTAGAGCTGAAGAGATTCAAAGTGCTGATGAGGAGTCTCGGGAAGTGGAGGCTCATTCAGTGGGTCACCATGTGCCAGGGGACACCGTGATGAAGTTAGACCTCTTCAGTACATCTCTTGTGAAGGTTGCCTGGTTGAATTATTTTCAAACAGGTTAATGCATGATTACCTTCAAAGTGTCAATCGCTGGATGTCCTTCTGGAGCAAGGAGGCTGGTTAGCTTCTTTTTAGGGCTGGTTAGTCCTTCTCCAGGGACTTCCACTTCTGATGGGCTTTGGTAGGCTTTGATTAGGGGGAATGGTAGAGGCTGACCAAGTATTGGAGAGTGATTCTGTAATGGTGAGGGGCTTCCAAGGAGCAGTTTGTGACTTACTGGAGCAATTATCTATAAGCAGGTGATAAGTAAGAACTGATTTTGACTAAATCATCAGAAAGGACCAGCACAGAGAGACCCACCAAGGATCATGGAGCTCCTGGCTACAGCAAGAGCTCAAGAGCATGAGACACTAGTTTGGGTTGCCCTCTTTTCTGGTTGGAAACGTTATTGTACCACTGGGTAGAGTCAAACTGCCTCTGGGAGAGCAGTTTGCAGGCAGCAGGCTGAGGTGTCACTTGTGGCTTTGTGGCAGAATGCAGCTTTGGTCCCTTCTGCTCAGCATAAGTGGAAAATTTTACTTGTTTTGTCAATAAACAAGTGATTAGAGATACGGCAGGATTTGCTTTGCTGGATCATTCTGTGCCGAGCAGAAGGATCTGCTGCAAAACTGTAAAACTGTCACTCCTAGCGGGAGCAAACACAAATGATCTTCCTGACCCGTGTGTATTTGGGGAATCTCTGTTTCCTTGTTTTGTGCCGGCTGGTTCCAGAATGTGACTTAAAACTGCACAAATGCATTGGGTGAGTATTTTTCCATTGAACTGGTAACATTGGTGCCTGTAGAGTTTAAACATTTTTATTTTGGAACCGTAGCTATTTCAGTGATCTAACAGCAGAGTTAGTTACATGAACAACCTGAAACTCCAGGCTTCGGAATAGACATTTTTCCTCTTCAGAGCAGCCAAGACCCTTTAAAAGTGAGATATATCCAAATATACACCCTGTCACTTACCTGCCGAGTGCAAATAAGATGACTGTGTTGGCTTTAAATGGAAAAGTAGTCTTGGGAAAAATAATTCCGCAAGCGGCAGCAGTGTGATGGGTTGGGTGACATGCTGACTTTTCCTGGCAGAAGAGGCCAGCTCCTTTGCCACAGTACATGCATGTGGGTATCATTTCAAGTGCTTTTTCTTGGTTCACAGTTTATATTTGGAAAGGAAATGTGAGAATCTGTGCTGAATTGTATATTTTGAACACGATTTTTAAAGCTTGGAAAAATCTACACTGTTTCGTAGTTGGAAAATGTGCTTTATAGGTGGCATATGAGTGCCATCTAGTGTTCCTTGGTCACACATGGACCTCTCTGAGTTGCTTCAGGATGTTTTCTTAGCACTGTGCTCAGCACCACACTCCACGGCAGAGTGTATGGACCAGAGTGGGCTTTCCTGAACCAATTTAGGTTTTGTCAGTAAACAGAAGCCGTGTTTTGCTCTCTGGTTAAGCCATTCCTGTCCTGTTTTGCCTTCACCCTGGTCGAGGAACAACCTCTCCTTCCTCCATCCGTGGATGGGGCCGGAAAGCCAGAGCCCTTGGAGGCCACCCAGGGGCTCCCACCCCTGCGATGAGGACGAGATGGCCAAGGGCTGTCTTCCAAGTGCTGCTGTTTGTGCAGCTGCAGCTCGGGTTTACAAGGACTCCTGGAGGTTCAAAGGCAGCGCTATTAACTGACCAAGATAAAGTATATGTGCAAATGTCAGAATTGAAAATAAATGGGGAACGGAGCAACCTGCCTTCCGAGAACGGATTCACTCTACTCCGGAGAGCAGAAAGCAGCTGCAGGTGGTATTAAATCCCATTGGTCTCAGTGGATTGCAGCTTAAGCTACTACTGTAGGCAAGGCATTAAAAAAAAAAAAAGCCTGGCTGTTAGAGGGAAGTACAATTCTCCCTGTTTACTCTCGGGTATTTCGGAGAGCTTCATGTTTGTTCCTTCCTTTTTAGCTTGCAGCACTCCTCCCGTCAACATGAAAGTGCAGCCTGTGAACAGAACAGCGTTGCTTGTAACCTGGAACCAGCCAGAAACCATCTACCACCCTCCTATCATGAACTACATGATCTCCTACAGCTGGACTAAAAATGAGGATGAAAAGGAGAAGACTTTCACCAAGGACAGTGACAAGGACCTGGTAAAACCACAGCATCAACCACTGACTTATGTCTTAAGCTGTCCTTATAATTGCTATTTTCTCAATAGAAGGAAGAGTAGCAGGAGAGCTTTTGTTACACTGCAGACAGGCTAGTGTTTGACTTGCGGGGAATTGCTTTTAAAGTGTTCAGCGTTAGTTGAAGATTACCCAGTAGACCACCCAAAACACCGGAGTGTGAATTTACAGTTTATGTGTATAGAGGACTAAATCTGCAGGCACCTTTTCATCTACTGTTGTGAGAAAGTAGCTGACTCGGGAAATAGCCAGACGCTGAGTACCTTTTGGCTCTTGTTCAGCTCTCAGATTTCCACAGTAGATGCCTAATCCCCCCAAATCAAGTTTGTCACTGTGCAAAGCCCCTTGCAGGCTTTGGAGCAGGTTCTGATCACTAAATGCTGCCGGTAGTAATAGTTGCACGGTCAGAGCTAGAGGATTATTGTAGAGTGGCCGGTACAAGTGTTGCTTCAATCCGACTGTGAAAGAGAGGGAAGAGCAGGACGGTTCCAGCACAGATGGAAACACCAGTCTGTGCCCTCCGTTTAGGATCTGATCTGCTTGTCATTCATGTCTAAGTGGAAGCAAGTATTGTACCGGCCTTTAACATTCTCTGCATATAAAATCAAAGTGACATATTCAGGTTTGAAAGGCCTCCGCTTATTGTTAATCAAAGAAAGCCTCTAGAATAATGAAATCAGTAATTGTATATGCACATAAAAAATGCAGCAGCACAGAGTGTTATTCCTAATGACTGTTATCGTATTTTTTTTCAAATACACAGTCCTCTGGGCCCATTCAATCAGTTAGACAATAATACTTCTCTTATTCCCTTAGATGAAGATTCTTTTACTTCATTTCCATTTATATTTTCAATTTCCCCGCTAGACGTTGTTATCTGGGTCACATTAGGGAATGATGTGCCTGATGAAATCAGAAAGAAATCTATTGAAAGGCACCCAAGGTTATGGTGTATTGTAACCTCTCTCTTGTCGCAACTGCACACTCTTAAGGAACATTTTTTTTTAATCAGTAATAAGGAGGAGAGCATTAATCAGCAAAAATGATGTGTGCACAGCCACAGCATCCTGTTTTATGTAAAAGAAATAATTAAATGTGCAGACGATGCGATGGAGTGATAGCTTGGAAGTAGATTGCAGCGAGACCCTGTGCTGTGCAGTGGAGCTCGGGGGTTAAGGAAACAGCAATATCTTAGTCTGCTTCCAGGGCAAGAGGAGAAGGGGGCTCTGCATCAGAGGAAAGAGCAATCTCCTTTGAGTGCCCTGGCAGGAACCACTGGGCTGCCCCATCATGAGGCAGTTGGACAGAGTTTTCTCAAGGGGCTCCCTGCTGCCACAGGTGCTCTGTGCTGCAGGACACCAAGTGACCTGGTTGTGGACTAATGTGGACTAATGTGGACTAAAGGGCACCCTCAGGAGCAGGGCGAGGGCAGCAAGTCAGTGTCTCAGTTCAGGAGGGTGCAGGGGCATCACATACGGGCCACCAGCCGCTAATTGCCATAGCCAGTTTGTTGCACAATACACAGGGGGTTTGAACATATGATGACCTTCCAGGGCTTATCTCAAGATTGGAATTTGTCCCCATAAAATCTTCATTTTAATTCCTATGAGGTTGAATAATTTGAGGGTTAGGGTTCGCCATACAGCAGAGATTTCAAGCATGACCATGAGAGCGGCTGTGGGGAATGCTCATTTCTTTCCCATGGCAGAGCCAGCAGAATGTGGGTACAATGCTTTGGTCCCAGGGAAATCCTTTGACCTTCACCTGGACTTCTCCTAGGGAAGCAGTGACCATTCCTCTTTAGATATAAGTTTTTCTTACGTAATATTAATATCCTGTGTTAGCTCAATGCTTTATGTATTGCAAACTAATCGTGGACAGTCCTGTGGGGTAAAAAAACTGAATAATATCTATTTTTTTTAAACAGAAGGCCATCATTAGCCATGTCTCACCTGACATCCTTTATCTGTTCAGAGTTCAAGCAGTTTGCCGAAATGAAATGCGTAGTGACTTTAGCCAGACAATGCTCTTTCAAGGTAAAAAAACAAACAAACCAAAAAATGTATTTTTAAGTTAAGTGAGTCCGTGTGTGTTTAACTTTTTCTTTGCAGAGTGCAATACTTTGTGGAATGATCTCAGAAGGTGTTTGAATGCATGTAGACAATACCAAGTTCATACTCTGGCCTGTGACTTTAGCAAAGTCTTCTTTCTAATGCTGACAGTTTGCCTGTTGGAAGTGGTGTGTCTGCTCTTATGAGAATACATAGCTTTTTCTCACTAGTTTTATAAAGCAAATTCATCAGTGACTCCTTATGCATCAGAGGGTCAGCTATAGCAGAGCGAGAATTTGATGGCATCTGTTGTATGAAGGGGAAAGGAGACCAGTCCCTCCTTGACAACCATATAGAGGGATTCTCAGCTTTTTACCAGGCACAGAGCCACAGTGATTTTCAAAATACTCACAGTTAAATGAGAGCTAAGGAAGGCAGGCAGGAGTTAGAAATTTGGCCTCTTTCAGCAGATAGTAAAAGGGGAAGATTCTCTGAAGTTTGACTGTGATAACCATTTAGTTACAGTTAAAAGCAAAATATTGACACTTTGGTCAAGTATTCCCCATGCTCTTCTGCCTTTCATTCACAAAATTGGAAGTGGCAGCCCTATCTGCAGTAGGAGTAGATGTTGCATTTCCCCTCAAAATGGGTGTTCTTCTAATATTTGTCTGTTCCAAAGATGTAGCTTAAAAAAAAAGTCAACCCAAGCTCTCAAAACATTCTTCAGAGTCTCAATAATGTTCTAAAGATAAATAGCAACGAATAAAGATAGCATATCTGTAACGAGATAACAAGAAGTTGCCATCCTCAGCTCATCCAGCTTCCTGTGCGAGTCAGTACAGTTCATCCAACTTGGACGGGAAGGAGAACATATGTTTTCTGACAGTAGACTTAGCCCAGCATTTCCAGGCCTGCGTGATTAAAGTCAAACGAATCTGTCTTTAGACAAGATGTAGAGTTAAGTGAGTAATATCAAGCAGCTTGCTTAGAGAAGCTTGTCCAACACCACCATGCCCAATCATATTTTGGACTTTGCTGTGTGTCATAGACCTTTTTTGGTGTGTCCCCTCCACGTCTGTGGTGACCTGTTCATTCTCAGGCCTCCGTTTCTTTCTTTCTTGGTGTGTTTGGTCATAGCAACATTCAGCAACTGTTTAGCCAAAATTGCATTGCGATATCGCTGTTGCCTCCTGTGCCCCTCTCCTCGTCTGCTTCAATGTTGTTATTTTTTTCTTTCTCAGCTAACACTACTCGAATTTTCGAGGGGACCCGAATTGTGAAGACAGGAGTGGTAAGTTGAGGATGTCGATCCCTGCAGTGAGTTGTAATTCGCGGGGACGTTCCCACCAGGTGGCAGCACGATGTTGTAAATCTGCGGCAGGACCGCGATTTCCTAAAACAGTGCAAAAGGTGTCATAACCGGCATAAAATCTTGGTGAGATTTTGGCTTTCTAGCCTCAGATTCCAAGAAGGTTTGACCACTGGAGGATTGGGTTAGAGAAAGTTCCAAAATATATATTAAGTGCATGTAGAAGGGATATGTTATCGTAATGATGACAGTGGAAATTAATTTCATTTCTTTTATTAACTCTGTGACCAGAAATACATATATGTATGTATTTATGCAGTGTGTGTACATATATATATATATATGTATGTGTGTATATATATAGATCATGCCTCACATACAGATTCTTTGCTCTTCCAGTGTTTTAAGGATATCTGATGTTATATTATCAGTCACTAAAGCTGAGTGGTATATGCCAGAATCAGAAATACTGATATTTTTACTGATATTTATTCCGATAAGACTGGAATATACCATTTCAGTTTTGCAAGCGTCTGATTATTTAACAGCAATTATCCATAACATTAAATTCTTGGCATTCATTATACTAAATTGTTCAGTCAAATATTGGGCTGAATTCACGCTATTGAATTTTCTCTCCTTTTTTTTTTTGTTTTATTCCATTCCAGTTTGATCTGCTCCCTAGTAAACTAGAGCACATACAGAGCTTGAATTTTAATGATTAATTCTAGATGTACAGAATCTGCTGTCAAATTTTAATACTCAGTCTAGCTTTGAGATGCCAAAGAAAAGCAAATCTCCCAATGCCTTAGGGGTTCACGCTGATAAGTATCAAAAAGTTTAGATGCTTATTTAAAGTTTCGGCTGGAAATCTCTAAAGCACATGTTTCTTTTTGAGATATCAGGTTCTTTGTGATTGCAGCTGGTCAAAAATACCATGAGAAAGCAGCTTTTCTTGTTGTGCTGCAGCATTTCCACTTCATGGCCTCATTGAAACTAGGAATGGCAGAGTTGCAGAAATACTATTAAGTTACAAAATCACTGCAGAAATAGGCATTTTATGGGTTTGTTCAAGGTTGAGTAGCACCTGCGTAACCCTCGTTTGTCTGTGCCTGGTGTGTGCGTTTGCAGCCCGTGGTCCCCTTGGAGATACAGACAGTGACATGGGACGTATTGGAGTAAACCAGAGGGAAGATGTGGTCCAGGCAGCGCTGTTGACTCCAGCTCTCTTGCAGAGTCGCTGCATGTCTTTAGCCATGCTTAGCTTGAATGCCTTATTGCACATGTAATTTAGGAAGGTGAATTACTTGTCCCTTTGCCAAGGATGGGACACCGCGAGGCCACCCTTGGCCACCAGGACCCAGCCATGCCGGTAGCTGTCCTGGCAACTTGGGCTAGCAGGAGGCTCCAAATCTCCTCCGAGCCCTTCTGCGCTTCCCAGCTGGACCTGCAGCAGGTCTTCTCCAACAAGTGCTCATCTTGGATGATAACCTCGCAGAAAGCTCTTAGAAAATAAGAATAATATCATTGGAGGCCCTAGTAATGTGTGTGGGAAGTCCCGGAGCTCCCTTGGAGAGTAGGCCCACCAGCTCGAGCAGCACAGCTCGTGTTTTTGGGTGATGCTTATGTAACGCCGTATTTTTAACTTCTGAGGAGCAGAGAGTGAGTAATGCTGCCAAACCCAGTAAACATCCTCAAATCCCCCCATTCGGAGAGGAAGCGTTGCCCGCGAGTAGCCAGCGATGCGGGTGGAGGAAGCCCTTTGGTAAAGAGCCTTCGGTTATAACGATCGCTCTGAAATGGCAACCGCGGGGCCGTTTCCTCCCCTCACCGCTTGCCTTGCGACTGGGTCCTGTGCTTCTCCGGGTGCCCTTGGGTGTTCGGCCACGTTTCCCCCTTCGCGAGGCTGCCGAGCGGCACGGCGCAAGCCCAGGCTGGGAGTGGGGGGTCCCTGCTGCTCCTGACGCTCTCCGCTCTGCTCTGTCTCCCCTTCCTCCAGCCCACGGCCTCGCCGGCCTCCTCGGCCGACATGGCGCCCATCAGCTCGGGCTCGTCCACGTGGACCTCCGCCGGCCTGCCCTTCTCCTTCGTGTCCATGGCCACGGGCATGGGGCCCTCGTCGAGCGGCAGCCAGGCCACGGTGGCCTCGGTGGTGACCAGCACGCTGCTGGCGGGGCTGGGCTTCAGCGGCGGCGGCATCTCCTCCTTCCCCAGCAGCGTGTGGCCCACGCGGCCGCCCGCCGCGGCCGCCGCCACCAAGCAGCCTGGCCGGCCCGGGGTGGCGGCGGCCACCGAGGCGGC
>JAWLRI010000449.1:1216206-1318049 GCA_034781795.1 Crypturellus tataupa
CGCGACGCGGCGCTCGCCAAGGACGGCGAGGGCGCCGAGGAGGGGGAGAAGGACGAGAAGGGCGAGAGCGAGGACGGCGAGAGGGAGCACGAGGAGGAGGAGGAGGAGAAGGACGCCGAGGAGAAGGAGAAGAGCAGAGCCGCGGAGGCCGCCGCGGACGTGCGCAACAGCACGGAGCCGCCGCGAGCCACCGCGGCCCCCAACAGGACTGCCGGGGAGGAAGGAAATAAAACCATATCAGGGCGAGAGCGAAGCCCAAGCGTTGCCCCGACGGACGGACGCCCCGCGGAGGAGACGGCCGCCCCAGCGGAGCCTCAGCCCTCGCCTGTTCCCTCCACCCAAGTGCCGCCAGCCTCCACCGAGGAACTGTACCCGGGCAAGAGCCCGCGCAGACCGGAGCCCTCGAGGAAACCTCCTGCGAAGGAGGACCGCTTCCCCCAGGAGTCCCCCTCGGATAACAAGTTCATCACCATCAACCCAGGTGAGTGACCTCCGGGAAGCTGTCGAGCAATTGCATGGACCAAACGACTCATTTCCAGGAGAAACAGCCCCAATCGTGGTGCCCGACGGGCAGGTCGTTGCACAGTCCATAAAATGCTTACTGGGGGGAGAAGAGGAGAGAGGAACATCTTTTAATTTGGGGAGAAAGGTGCTTCCTACCTGTGCTTGGTAACATTAACCCCCAAGGTGCTGCATGAGGAATTTTGTTTAAAAAACAAGGAAGGGGAACGCGGCAGACTGCAGCCGTGAAATTAATTTGGAGCAGCGGTCGCTGTGCCTAGCTGGTGCTTAATGGGAAGGTTGCTATGTATGTTATAAGCTAATTTAGTTGATCCGCAGGATTCTCCCTGATTTCGCTTTGAGGTATTCTCCCAAATGCGGGATCACTGCTGGATAATTTCTCACCACAAAACCAGCACGTTCTCATCTTGCAAGACAAGGCACCTCCTGCACTTACTGCTTGTTTTTTTTTTTTTTTTTCCCTGTGAAGAAACTCTGTTCGGGCAGAATTCATGGGTATCCTACGCTTGTCCCGCATTAGTGTTTCTCCTGCACATGTCGAGGCGGCGTGTCCGTGCCAGCTGCTCGGGTGCGCGCGGTGAATACGACCTTTCGGAGGCAGCGCAGGTGTCCGGCTGTGCAGCAAGTGCAGCAGCTCTGGGATTTGCGGCACAGACCTGCGCCAGCAGCTGTCTGGTGGGGTTCCCGGCTTGCTGTGCAGAACGGCCAGGCCATATGCACATGTGTCTGCCCACCGGGCACCTGCAAGGAAAACAAATCCTTTAACTACACCGGAGCAAATGGGCTGCATTCGGATGAATTTGTTTGCAGAGACAGGACTGGGATTTAGAAATAATGGCAAGTTTGAGTGTGTTACTGCAGCTTCAATAAGATAATGCACATTTTTTTTCTCTATTTGTGCTTATTTTGCTAATCTAGAGGGTGTTTTGTCAGTTTATTTTTCCAACCAAGCTTTTCCAGAGTTAAAGTACTGTGGAAAAACACTAGTATTTATTTCTCCTCACATTTACTAACAATCAGATGCAGGCATTGTGCTTTCAGGTGTGGTTCAGTATCAATTTCAAGAAAACAAAAGAAAGCTAAATCCAAACTTCAATAACATTATAGACACGCTGACCTCACTAATGCTGTGAATCATAACTGTTCAATAAGAGACCAGATTAACAATGATGAATCCAAGCAATCCGCACTGCAGGCTTTCCTGATTTTTTTTTTTAATACACTTGTGTTTTTCTTGCTTTTCACCTGGAAATTTTCTTCGAAGTCGGGTATTCCCACAGTGTGCGGTCTGAAATGCCTGACAAGCAGCTTTCAACATGCCTCTCACCCTAGTCAGCTCCATATCAGGAGGAAGGGAACTTGTCCTAGCTCTGCATTGCAATGTTGCGGGTGAGCATTCAACACCCTGTAAGTTCAAACCCCGACAGTTTGATCTGTCTGGGCAAACCTGCCTCTTGAATAGTTTTCTTCGGCTCTTCTTGCCTTCTGCTTCACTGTTTCTCACGCCCCAGTTTCTCAGATGACCCAAATTCCATGTCCCTTGCATAAGCCCTAGCAAACGGCCCCGATGGTTTATCCTCCGTTTAATGTAAATTGAAGGCAAGAAGGGTAGCTCTAGCTTCTTGGCCAGCGAAGGTTTTGTTATTAGATTGGTTTTTATCATGTCGTGAGACTAAGTTGAAGATGGTGAAAATCGCCGAAGGGTTGGGGTGATGTTGTTCATCCTGCCCAGAAGTAGTTACTGGCTATTGTGAATTCTCTTCCACACAATCAGCTTTGTCTGTAGAGGTTTCAGTTTTCTTTTAGCATATAAAAAGCTACCACTGAAGTTGGTCAATGCAGCTTTGCCTCCTAATAAAGAGACTCTCTAATGAGCTCTGCTCACCTGCAAGCTGCCCTCCAGCATGGAGGCTTGAAGGCTGCATGCAAAGGCAATCAGTCCCGACTCTGCAATGGGGTTTTTCATACTTGTAGGGAGAGATGCAGGACAACTTCTTTGTAAGACCTCTGTGTCGAAAAAACTCGGGCTTCCATTTGTAGGAGATGAAATCTGAAGTGACCTGCACATGTCTGCTAGAGGAGAACATAAGTGTAAGCACTGGTCGCGTTTACATCTTGGTTAAATCTCTGGTGGAGCACTGGTACGTGGGGAAGGAACAGGAACATATTTTCAGTTTCGCAGAGAAACTCTCCCAGTTTTGTCAGGATGTTGAGCTTGGAGCCAAGAGGCTGGGAGAAGATATTTAGACAAGAGCCATTGCCCCTAGGGTAGAATTTTGTTCCCAACTGGAAGTCCAGGAGAGGAAAAGTTCGGCTGTTTAGAACGTGGTGGCTCCTTGTCCAGTCTGTCTGGGAACACTTGGAGTTTTTTTTCTCATAGACTTCGGGGAAAGAGGTTTCTGGTCAGAATTGTTTTGCACCAGGCTAGAAGATCTTGTCCTTCTAAGCCTTTCAGGGAAATCCTTCTCCTCGTTGCATCTTTACCCCCCAGGCTCCTGCTTTCCCAGGAGTTTTCCCAAATGCTACGTTAAATGGGCCTTAGTGAGCACTGTCCCCCGAGGAGGGCCTGTGAATGCAGCAGAAGGAGCTTCCCCAGGGCTGGGCCTTGGCTACTGAAGACACCCAGGCCCCTAGCTCTGTTGTCAGCCAAACACTAGTGTGAAGCTTAAGACTAATTCCTGCAGATTAATTTTTCCAGAGTAATGTGAAAATTCATTATTCATGCAAACAGACCAGACGTAGCTCCTGCGAGTAGCTGACTTCACTGAAACTGCAGGTATAAGCAAGACCCATGCTCCTGTGAGCAAGGACCCTCAGCCTTCTGCAGTGCAAAGCGAGCCTGAAATGGGAGCAACAGCTCGCCAAGCCGAGAGACCATTGCCAAAAGCGTCTAAAATCATTCCTGAGCATCAGGACAGATGGAAGAAGGTAAAGGTTGCTTCCAAAATGAGCAGAAAGAAACTACTGCAGCTTATTATGTCCCATGGAAGGAGACACTTTTTTGGATGCATCATTTCTCCAGGAAGGCATTTTTTAAGAAGCTGTCAGTCTTTCAAAAATGTTTTTGCGAGGAGAAAGTTTAATCATTTTACAGAGTAGAAAATTGTTTCATAACAATGTACACTTGTAAAATTAATTATAGAGCATCAAATTAGCAGTTGTAAGGAGATAACTGAACGGGGAAGTACTCATGAGCGCGGATGATTAGAGGAGAACAGGGAACACATGAGAAATTATGGGGAAAGTGTGAGGCCAATTAGTACAGCAAGGCTCATTTTCTTTTACTGCTTATTTCACACGCACATACACACACCTCTCCTGAGGCCGTGTCATTATTTTCCAAATGGCGTTGGCCTCTTCTCGTCTGCTGGTATCGGCCAGCACTAATGATTTTCTCCTATCGCTGGGCGCTCGCTTGCATCCCCCTCTTTCATTTTCCTGCTCATCCCTTTCTCTGTTTTGTTGCCCACATTAGACTAATTGTGTCTTTGATCTGCAACTGTTACACACGCAGCTGCTCCGCGCTGTCCTGGCCTCTGAAACCTGAAAATGAGGAGAGCTGCAATTAGAAGGATGCTCTACAAAACAATAAAAAGGAAGAAAAGGAAAAGAAAAAAAGGAAATCATCACAATTCAGCGGGCTAGAGCAGATATTCCCCCACTGAGTTATGGTTTGTTGTGCCAGACCATTAAGCAGATCCTAGATGTTCAACGGGGGTAATAAATGTGCTTCCCACGTACCGTCGTGAGCAAAGGAACACGTTTCTGGTTGGGACTTTTGCCCAAGTCCCAAACTGGGAAGACGGGCAGCGGAGCCCTGGGTTTGCTGTGGGCTCCAGCCACCCCTCAGCGCGTCCCCTCTCCCAGGAGAGGCTGGTGCAGAGAGGTCGTGATGCGCGTTTTAACCTCCAGACCTGCAATATGCCATTAGCCTAGAGTGAATTTGGGTTTTAGAACCGTCTTTGCCAGGTCTGAGGTTAGAAAAGCCTTTTGGGGATAACCTCATTAAGATAATTAAACATCTGTGTAATTCTTTCTTTCTGCATACGTGGCAAGGATTATTAAGCTGCATTTTCATGTGGCACTTGAGCTGCTTCACGGGGCAAGTTAGGAACGAACACCAAAGTGGCTTGTAAATAAAAGGACTGGATTATTGAGAATATTGGAGCTGTGTAAACAGTGCGAATCCCAGATATCTGACACCAGGATTAAATCTGGTGGGCATCTGTTCATGAAACAGGCAAAAGCCATGCTCAGTTGTACACGACTGCTAAGTGCTCTTAAAGAAATGCTCTTAAAGAAAGAGGAGGGGGAAATGACTGCACCCCAATGTCAACTTCTATCAAAAGTGATAGTGTTTTATAAAAAAAGACCCCCCAAATGCCTTTTCATAGTTAAATAATATGACTGGCATTATTTTTTGGAATTAATTGGTAGCTTTGTATCAGTCAGTAATTTCATTTAGTGAAGGGAAGATGAGCAGGTTCTTCAAATGCCCTTCTGCAGGGGGGTTTCTCCTTGGCAGCGTTTGCCCAGCCCTGGGCAAACTGTCCTGCACTGTCCCTAACAGTGCACTGTCCCTAACAGTGCAACAACCCCAACTTTGCAATGTCAAGGGATAATAAAAGGAACTTTGGAGTAGAAAACTAGATAGCTTATATGTTATAGCTACCATTGCCTATTATAGCAAACAATGTTACTTGTGGGAAATAAACAGACTTCCACTCTCAAGCACCAATTGCCCAAAAATACCCAGGAGGACAGTGGATTTCTGCAGCCCTTGGATGCCTCTTTTGCACCCTCACCTTTCCTCATGGGTTTCACTACCAAAGCAGACTCTACCATCCCAGTGGTCTCTAATCCTCATGGTGCCAGGGATTGGACTAGATGGGTCTGTGGAATGAGTGATTCACAGGAATAATGGCAGTTCTGGATTTTCCAACACGCGAAAGTGGATTTAGCAATGCTGGGACTAGTGTGGCGCAGTGTCTCCTGAAACAGAAATGCTGCAGTCATTTTTATCCTTCTATGAGGATGAATTCCAAGCTAGTAAAAGGCAAACTGAATTAATTCAATGATGGCATATGCCTCTGAAAACATTACATTTTTTAGCAAAATGAGACTTTCCTCGTCCATTTTTTAAGCACTTTCATACCGCAATAGCGTGTATGGTGGCCACAGTTACAAAATAGGCTGTTGGCACTAAGGAGGCTCAACATTCTTGTTTGCAAAAGCGAGTGCAATGCCGATTACTTTTTATTTTACAATATTTGTTCATGTACGAGCATAGGAAGATATAAAGGCCCAGCTCTCTCTATGTGTGTGTTTTCCTCCACTCTTTTTCTCCATAACCAGGGTGCTGCCTTTCCTAGGCTCTTCTGCCACGGTCCCCAAGAACCAGCAGCCCAGCTGCACCAGCCTCAGCTGTCAGTCCAGTACAACATTCATTGGCATTGATTGGTTTGAGCTCTCTTGACACGTTTCTCCAGTAGAAAAAAAGCACCTGAGACTTCCTAGGCACTGCAGGAATGGCCTGTGTCTGGGACACTTCACTGCTTGGCCGTTCCCAACTGGAATTTTCGAGTCAACATGTGCGGATTCTGGCACTCGACGTACTGAGCACTTTCCTATCCTCACATCTGTCATATATGGAGTTGGCAGGCTTGGAAAAGTGTGTTCTGCACAGCAGACTAAGTCGAAGGAACATCATGAGCACTGCAGAATATAAGAGTGTATGTGTATAGGGACTCAAGCCCATGCTGTGCTTACAATGGAATTTAATTTTCTTTCCATGCAACCAGAAACATATGTTTTTGTGTTGAAGTCTGTGGAGGTGAGATTGAATGGAATGCTGCCCTTGGAGAAATATGAAGCAGTGCTGTCATAGATGTATGGGGGCACGTCTATTCAGGGTGGTGAGACTATTTGGCTCCCCAAATAAGTTTAATTGCATTGTGTGGCTTTACTTTGTCCCTTTTACCACTCTGATTAGTAACACTTACCTCATCAGCTTAATTTTTCATGCTATTAAATGATTTGAAATGCATTGATAAAAACTGATACCTTAGGGCTCGTGATTTCTGCAGATTTTACAAATACACACAATAAGTCTTTGTTCTAATTTTGGGACCATTCTTTTCCTTACTCTTTGCTAGCCAAGGAAATCAAAGCCCCGTCTTAAAGTGGTAAGTTGGATGCTATTAGTATGCTGCAGAGGCTCCCTATATGCTCTAAGCAAAGCAGCATGTGCCTGTGCTGCAAAGTTTGCCGTGTTGGTAACCTCAGTAGCCTTTTTTAGTAAAGCTGGAGACAAGGGGCTATCTCTCTCTCTTTTGATCAGTTCTATAGTCTGTGCACACTCGTTCCCCTCAAACATCCCTCTGATTAGTACCTCATTTAGGCTGCCTGCTAAAGGGCATTACCTCCATCAGCCTAATTCTTAAAACTAGAAGGATTTCTTGCTGGGCTTGCAGCAGCCTTCAGCCTTGCTCTGTTTTCAGCAGTCAGGCAAAAGCATTTACAATTAACCTTTACTTCCACGTTAGCTGAATTTTACTTCTGCCTATGGAGGAGTATAATCTAAATGCTATTAAAATAGAGTATGACTTCATATTATCTGACATCTGGTGACTTCCAATTATCTGTGTTTTGCCTGCCTATGGTGAAAAGGCAATTATGTTCTTCTGGTTGGGTTTGCAGCAGTTTCAGAAGATGTGATAATACAATACAGATTGAGGACAAGGAAGCACGTTGGTAAGGCAAGACTCACATGGGCTAATAAGTGGAAATCAAGTGGGTACATTTCAGTCTGTTCAGATTGGATGCGGTTTACACTAATCCTTTCCCATTACATCCCGTGACAGGTATTGATCAACTGCCCCCTGTTTGTTAGGTAACATGAATAAAATGCAGAGTTTGCTTCTGTGCTTCTCTTCTGCATTTCTTTCTAAAAACTTTTTTTCTTCAAGTCTACCTGATTTTACACAAATGAGATGTCTTTTGAAATAAAATATATATACAATGTCCACCAATACTGAAGAACCTTTAGACATTAGTCTTATGTATGTCACAATAATTTTAAAATGGTGTCATGCAAGTAGTGAAATGGAGTTAGTCCTCAGGGTAGTCACCATACTTTAATTTTCCTTAAAACCTGCACAGTAATGATTTCTTCTGTCAGCTAGAGCCATACTATCTATCCGTCCATCCATCTTGACAATCCATATGCCAAAAAGTGCTGTCATAGGCAGTAACTCACCAGATTGTAACAATTTAGCAGAAGATGTGACATGACACCCAACATGTTGAGTTTTTTTTTTTTTATATGAGTTACCAAGAAATGTATTTTTGAAGCAAAGTATGGCATTGAGCTTTGCAAACAGAGCTGTCCTGGAGTGCCGAGATACAGGGTACATTTACCTGCAAGCACTGATGACCAAGAAAAGTGTTTGCTTTGTTGTTGCAGTGGAGTGATTCAGCTCCACATCTGATAGTAGGTGTCTGGACAATGCAGTCTTGAGATTGTGTATGAGACTGTAATCCGAATTATATGTGGTAATATACAGCGTACTTTCATGCTCTGATATCTCAGACTACAGAAAAATGAGGTCTCACCCTGCAATTAGAAGGTCTGTGCTCCAAGTGTTTACTCATATCATGTAAAATGGGCAAATTGTTTTGTTTTGCTTACACATCTTCAATAGATAAATGCCATTTTCTCCATGTAGTGATTATTTTTATTATGTGTTTAATACCCAGCTGACAAGAACAGCTCCAGCATGGCCACGAGACCTTCTCCTGGAAAAATGGAATGGATCATCCCGCTCATCGTGGTCTCAGCACTGACCTTCGTGTGCCTCATTCTTCTCATTGCTGTGCTTGTTTACTGGAGGTAAGCCTGTTTGCTGTAGATGGGAACTGATATAAAACACATTTGAGATTTTTTTATATGATCCTGTATTTTTTATTTTATTTAATGTTGTGGTGATGGATACATTAGATATCTCTCTGAATGCTGGCACGGTGGTATTGGTTAACTATTCATCTGTCTCAGATACTGATTTTTTTTTCGTGAAAATGATGTTAATAGGAGCAGTGTTGGAGCCAGCTGCATACAGATGCATCCACAATTAGCCATTTTACTTAGCTGCAAAAAATATTTTTTTTTCTTGACCTTCAAGGAAGGTGGTTATGGGAGAAAAGCCCAATGAAATTGGACTTTGTTCCATGTGTGACTTTACCATAGCTGCCTGTGTCATCTTAACCAGTTAATTTTCTTTTTTTCACTGAACTTTTATGAAGAGGGGGCTAAGATTGCCTCACATTATATGGCAATACTCTAAACAGGAGTTCTTTCACACTGGTGAAGTGTCCAGCAGCACAGCCTGTAAAACCATGGCCACTTCGGAAGAGATACCACCGTTCATACCAAACCTGGTCTTGTTTCAGTGTGGAGATTAGGGTTGTCATCAACAAATTCATCTCACTGATTTAAGGTAAATTAACATGAGACACTTTCATATGCCAGAACCAGAACCCAGAGCCACCTCATTTGTTCGAGATGCTTCAAAAATCAGCCTTATAGAAGGGTGAACACTTAGGAGTTATATCAAAATCTGATTAGACAGGACACGGAAAAGTAACTTTGATTAGAAATAGCAGTCCATTGATCATCATCTTCATAAAAGCAATTAAAAACCTTTCAATCTATTTTTAAAAACACCCTTTATGCTGACAATTAGTTGGCCAAATTGTTGAGCCTGGGAATGTTCAAAAGAATATTAATAAATAGGTGACAATACTTTTGTGAAAATCATTTCTATTAGCATTTGTAAGTAATTAACATCATTATGGTAATACAATGAATAGAATTGCAGTGATACTTACATAAAAGATGAAATTAAAAAGATTCTGAAGATCCCATTGTAGTACCCTCTCCATCAATATAACTTTCTTCCAAAAATTCTTCTTTTTTTTTTTCATGTGAAGAATAAAACTTGCTCCCATTCACACCAGGCAAGCTGCTGAAGTGTGTGGGATATCCTGGAGCACCGAAATGCAGGATTACTGCCGTTTGTCTTGCATTGATACAAAAGACTCTTCTAAGGAGGCAAGGCTTTGAGATAAACAAAACGCTAATGGCAATTATCAAGAAGGATGTTGATGCAACTCATTATTTGGAAGCATTTACATCTTCTGCAATTCCACTAATGGCTCAAGAAATAATTGCAAAACTGGTGTTAGATTCACTTGAGTAACGATACTGTGGTTAAAAGGAGAGGGTGTTCAGGTCGGAAAGTACTTGCTCAGTGACCAATACATAGAGAATATAAGTGTTGATTTTTATTATAGATCATAATATTACCAAAGTAAAAAGTTAAGATTTGTTCATTAAAGATAAATACTTATCTTTTAAATCCCAGTAGTAGTTCCCATAAAACTTGTATTTGTTTAATAATAACAAGTACATAAGTGAGGGTGGATGCGTGAACCTTAACTGAAACCAAATTATTTTTCCAGTAATCTTGGGTATATTGCAAAAAGGCAGCAGTTGGCTTTTATCTGCTCTCCATAATTTCCATGGGTAGTTAACATTCCTCACCAGCTTTGGTAAAGTTATGGACGTTGGCATGAATACGCGTAACAGCCGTGCATCAGCTTCCTATGAGCAACTGATACTGAAAAACAGGGAGGTTAAAAATGACTAGAGACAGGAAAGTGTGTCATGTAACAGTCAAATGGGGGTTTGATAAATGCAAAGCAACAAATTATGGAACAAGAAACCTGGGGGCGCATGTGTACTGGCTTTGAAGTAATCCACCCTTTCTAGCTTGGTAGTTCTGAAGAGAAAGACTAGAAGAAAATAGTAAAACTGTGGTTTTGGATAAGTCAACAAGGAACTGGAGTACAAATCATCCACTGTAACATTTCATGTTGTACAGACTGTATCACTGAAATGATAACATAGTATTTTGTGTGCCCTTTTCGGTTAGGTTACCTTTCCCTAGGAAAAAATAGCAAAAATTAAAAGATTTACCTCTGTGTCTTAAAGAGGAAAAAAAATCCTCAAAAATGCCAGAGTCTAATTTACTAGTTTGAAAGGGATGGTAATCTGGACTTTTGGAAAGAAATACTTAGCTTAAAATGTAATGGGCAACATATGGAATAATTTGCTAAATAACACCATCAAAGTAAATAGCATGAAAATGAGTTTGAGACAGACTTTTCAGTGAGGGAAACAGGGTATTGAAGTGCACAGCGGAGAAACACTTGTTATGAAAAGATAAACCCGAAGGGGACAGGCGTGCTGGACCAAGTGGTCTTTCCTTGCGCGGCGGTTCTTTGTTCTGGTGAGAGAAAAAGCATTAAAAAACACAATGCAGCGAACTAGGAAACGCAGGGGAGATGCGGGTTACCCTTTGGCAGTACGTTTTGAGGGTAAAACAAATGATATGTTCACTTTGGCGCTTCGGAGCGGCTGCGGGAGGAGATGATTGGAGAGCGGAGGTGACATAAATAGAGCAGCGGGGCAGAGCGGAGCCGCCTGCGTGTTTGCCGAGTGCCGGGGCCCCGCGCACGGGGACCGAGCTCACGGGATGCGGGGCTGCTCCCCCAGCTCGGGCAAAATGTTTATTCTCTTCCTCAGGGACTGTCGCTCCGTGTCACCGTGATGAAATAAGGTCTGTGATGCCGCCTCGTCGCAAGGAAGCTTCATTTTTAGTTGCTTTTAGTTGAAAGGGAGAATAACAGGAAGCAGTGGCTGCTTGATGGAGCTTTTCCAGTCCTTTGCTGCTCAGCTTCCATGCTGTTTTCCTTGGAGACTCCTTGGAGATGCATGGGGATGGTTTGTCCCACTTCTGCATGAGACGCCCTGGTTTGCAGAAGTAATTTGCTATTCACAGTTCCTTTTCTGTTTGCGTCCTGGACAAATGGCAAGGGAATGAGACTGATATTGAAGCGAGTCCTTCTTTTTGCCGCTTTGCCCATCTCCATAATGAAAAGGGATGGAAACTTGCAGGCAAGACTTTAATGACACTGTTGTGCAGAGAGGGCTGTGGGATTTTAAGCTGGTGAAGTGGGGAACAAACTAGGTCAGCGTAATGAGACTCCCAAAATTGCACTGCTGGTTATGCCAGGATGCCGAGGAGGGAGCACCGTCGGACACCGGCGGGATGAGCAGGAGCCGGGAAGAGCAGCGGTGCTGGCCATGACCCCAGCCCTGCGACGGGGAGGACGGTGGTGGCTAGTTCAACAACCTGCTGCCGACTGCCTTTGATATCACTCGAGAAAAAATGGTCCTGGAGCGGTTGTGGACACGAGGGGCTGGTATTCCTAGATTTCTATTTCAGCCTCAAGCCCAAGCAGAGAATTAGAGCCCTACAGCGTGAGGAACTAGGTATTTATTGATTACTCAACATGTAGATCCCCCCTGGGCTTCTGCAGTGGCACAATGTTATTTATTTTCCTGCTTTCATTCTTTTCATAGTAGTTGCTGAATTTGTTTGGGTTTGAGGCAACCACAGAGTATTTCAGAGAACTCTTCACTGTGATTTTAGTATCCTTTTCAGGAGCACTGTAGCTCATCTAAAGTGTCCCTTAGAGTGTGTAGTATTGTAAACTGCAATTTCCCAAGCACATTATTTTTGCATTTCTAGGCATTTGTTTTGCAACTATGATTTTATCACCCAGACTCTCAGTATTGTGAGATCCTCCTGCAGTTCTTCAAGGTCAGCTGCAGATTTGACTGGTATTGTCTGCAGGCTTTGCCATTATTCCACTCGCAGCCTTTTCTACGAGCTTTGAGGGTTGTAGAACGTAATTGGTAGTGACCTCCAAACTGTTTAGAGATTGAGGACAACTTCATGTTTTTGCAGCAGGACAGATTCCTATAGCAGTGGCTTGAAACCTGTTTTTTCTAGCCCTTCCACTGGAGTTTGCTGCAGATTAAACAAGTCCTGAGTATTGGGATTGTAAAGAAAAAGCAGGGTCAGCACTGCTTGCTTTTCACAGAGGTGCAGGAGGGCAGGTAGAGTTGGGAAACCAACTAAAATGCTTAGACACGTTTACGTTGTGCTGTTTTAGAAGAAAAAGTATCTCGAGAGTGACTGGTTCCGTCCACCTTGTTTTCCATTCTAGTTTTTAATCTAAACACTACAATGCCATAGACTCTGATTTCAAAGGGGAAAATAAGCAGAGAATATTAAGAAGCAATTAAGATTTTAGAGTTTAGCCAACAGCAACTTTTAAATGGGAAGTAAATTATAGCCATTCCTCATCTTCAGCTAAGAGGAAGAAATTAATTCACGGCTATAGCTGGAGAGTTTTCTCTTCTTTTCAGCGGATACCATAATTTACCTCTGAATTATTGCCGCCATCAACATTGTGATCCCAAAGACAAAGCAGGAATATTGTATTGCATTTCTTATTAAATCAAGCTGTTTATACAGTGTTAATATGTTTACATTCAGGAGGGATTTTTGGAACAACACAGCTGCTGCCTTTCAAAGCGCAGGCAAGCTTGCGCTGTTGTTTATAGCCATGTGTGCATTAGAGGCAGCTTGGGGAAAAGATGCCTTTAAACTTCCCCAGGCAAAGCCCTGCAGAATTTAATAGAGGAGAAGAGTTTTCTTAGGTTTTTGTCAAGCATCCTATTAAACCGAACAGATTCCTTGGGACGAGCTCTGTTACTTCTGTAAGAAGCCTCGTGCTTCTTAGGCAGCTCCTTTCTGTGCAAAGGAAATGGCATTGAGCACAGGGAGATGCGGGTCCTGTTCAGACCTGGTCATTGATTTTCTGCTGACCCTGGGCCAAGTCTCTGCAGTTCAGCATTTTATTGTCGAACGCGCTGGTGGGAGCCGCCTCGGGAGCCAGCTCAGGTGTTCAGGATTTCAGCATCTGCATTCGGTAAAGTAGCAGTGAACAAGGCAGGTCAGCTGTGTTTGTAAATCACTCGGTAATTTAGAAATGAAAAATGCAACACAAGTCTAAGGACGACTGTAGTTATTTCCAATGGCCATGCCGTGGAAAACTGCCTTTTGGTGCTATATAGTATTGAACTTCCACTGCTCCAGAGCTGCCACAGTGTTAAAGCTTCATTGGAAGGAAGAAAGAAAAGGGAAAAAAGGAGACCTTCTGCCCGTAGCAGGCTGTAAAAAGCTCGAGAATTCCTATTTGGACCTATGTCTAGGTTTTATTTTATGAGGATGCACTGTGTTGTTCATCTGCTGTACTGACTGGAATACGAATGGTGCTAATTTACAGACCACTGTAAAATTGCCTGCTTACAGTGATCAAAGCTGCTTTCAGCTTATTCTGAAACTCTCGTGACTCTCTTCGTTTATTCATTTTTGGGGGATGCAAGGCAGCACTGTTGGGAGCCCCTGTGTGTATTGGTACACACGGGCCTTGGGTACCCGAGGGTTTCTTGGAGCAAGAGCGGCAGCCCCAGGCCTGCCCGTGTGCTGCCTTCCATGGTACCAGTGCAAGAGTTGTACAGCCAGGTCATGAACTGCTTGGGGGAGAAAAAGAAAGGGAAATTTCTTTAAAAAAAAGGGCTGCTCCACAGCCCCTTCCCGCCGGCTGCTTTGGGGGCTGTCGGAAGCGGCAGGAGTTGGCAGTTGTTATAGTAACGGGTCCCCCGCTGCGGAATCGGCCCCGCGATGCCCGTTCGGGCTTGCGAGCAGACTAACTCGTGCTTGTTAGATGGAAAAGAGAGGGAGACAGATTTGCAGATGGGAAGGCGCTTTTTAAGCATGCCGGATGGGCTGTTCAGAGCGCGACTGCGGAGGGGGGAATGTTCTCTCATTATATGCCTGTTACTTTTACTTTTCTTTAATTAACACTCGATTTACCTCTTGGGAACCAGAACTCGGTGAGGTTTCGCTTTCCTTTTTGGTGAGGCTGGGAGTGAGACACTCCTCCTAACGCAAACCGTGTCATAAGCAAAAAGAGAAAGAAAGCAAAGCTTAAACCCCAATCAGTGGTAATATCCAAAAACTAGCAGGAAATCCGCAAAATTCAGCAATTTTCAGTTCCAATTATACAGCATCAGGAGCAAGATCAAAACTCAGTGAGCATCTTCTGACCCACGAATGTCTCACTCGGAGGACACGGCACAGACTGCACTTTGCTTCAGGGTTAAATCTGAGCATTTTCATCCGTGTTAATAACGGAACTCCTGAGCAACTGGTATCAATTGAATGAGACCATTTCTTTTTAGGATATTCCAAGCTGGTTTCTGATGTCCATGTGGTTCTGGTGCAATACAGCTTTTCTGTGAGAAGAGTGGTCAGGCTGGATGGGCAGACAGGGTTGTTAGCTGAAATGAGAGGCAAATGCTCTAATATGTGGAAGGAATCTGCAAGGAATAAATGATTTTCCCTATCCAACATGCTTAGGATGGAGGAGCCTTCGGCTTAATTGGCAGCAAGGGAGATTTAGGTTTGACATTAGAAGCTTTATGGTAGGAAAGACAATAGAACAGTGAAGTAGAGAATTTCCCCGTAGCAGGTTCTGAAATCAGGTTGTACGGCCCTTGTCGGCAGGGCCAGCAGGGCCGTCGGTCCCGTGCGGTGACTTAGAGGACTGGGATGTTCCGAGTCCTGGGATAAACGGTCCTGCAAGTCACAAATGGGAAGGCTGGAAGTGACACGATGAAAGTGCATCACATCTAACACAAGTAACGTGCAGCACATGAAAGGGCACATCTAAGAAGCAGGAGGAAAACACTGCAGAGAGTGAAAAAGAGGACAGAAATGGCAGGAAAGAAGACGGCAGAGGCGCCTTGCAGGGGACAGCTGTGCCAGGAGAGCCACCAGCTGATGGAAAACAGGTCTGTGGAGCTTCATCCCATCTGTTCTCCTTTTAGCAAGGGGCCTGAAAGCAGGGGAGAGTCAAGTCTGTGACAAGGCTCTGAAGTTTAAAAGAAAAGAAAGAACGAGCAGGTGTTGATGCAGTTTATAACCCCCTTGGGTGTTATCTAAGTATTGCCCATGTCAATTCTGCCATCGTCGGCAGTGAGTGCCAGCCCCAGGACAGCGCTGGTGACAGGAGAAAGGACCCCGTGAGCAAGCAACCGGCGTGACAGCATCCAGCAATCCCTGGGGATGCTGCCATGCGAAGCTCATGTCTTGCAAAGGGGCCGAGGAAGCCGGAGGAGCTCTCATCTGTGTGCCCTCACCCAGGGCCCCATCGCAGGGCAGTGCTGCAGCCTGCTGGGTCGGGCTCGTTTGTAACAGTGCCTTTGAAATGGAAATCCTGCTCCGAAACCACATCCCGCTCTTGGGAGGTGAGCCATTCGGGCAAGCGTGTTCTCTGCAGGCACTTCCATGGACGTGGTCATTGCATTCAGCGAGAGCCCCAATCTCCGTCCCTTCTGTCCTAAAAGATGTCAAGCACATATTGATGTGTCTGGAGAACATGTGCTTTGGTTGCAGAACCCCAGAACATGTAGATGCCCTTGAAGACTCCAATAAAAGGAAGATTTATGATTTTTATTTGAATTTTATTTTGTTTTAAATTGTGTCCCATCACAGCTGACACATTTACTTTGCCCATAGGCCCACACAGGCCATCCCATTCATTAAAGGAGATCAAGTTTAGGTGAAATTCTTGGAAGCACGTTGGGAAATACTGTTGTTTTGCTCCTTGTGTATGAGCAGTGTGTAATGTTTCCCCAAGATATCCAGAAATACCTTCTTTTGGGAGCTGAGAAGGGCGGAACACGGGGGCAATTCAGGTCTGGGAAGGAGGTGTCTGTGGCACACTGGAATTTCTTTTGGGTTCCTGCTTAGCCAACTAAATGGATTCATTCCAGGTGCTTAGTCTGGATGTGCTTCCCCCAGTGCTGCTGCAGTGGTGAGATCTGGAAAAAAAAGGCGTTATTCTGAACAAATACTCTTAAAATCTCAGCGTGCTACAGTTAGGCTCCATTAAGAACCTGTTTGTAAGTGTTGAGGAACAGGATGTTGGGAGAAGTCCGTGTTTCTGTTCTGCTCACCAGGAGAGGAAGCACCGTTGGCTTCTTCTAGTCATCGGTTACTTGTTTTATAAACCATTTTAGACAAATCCTTTTTTTACAACTTTAACTTATGATGGGATATTTAAAAGGAGAGACAAACCTTTATAATCAATCTTTTATTGGAATTAGATTAACTTAAAGAGTAAGGATATTTAGGGGGAAAAAAGCATAAGAGTAAGGATATTTAGGGGAAGAAAGAAAAGCAGGATGTATTCTTTTTCTGTTCCTTTCCTTATGGCTCCAAGAATGAATTAACCCATTGTTGCTTGATCTACTGCTAGGTTATGTGTTTTGTATTGATCTGTTGTTAGCTTATATGTTCTATATAATAATCTTGGTATATAGGAGTATACGTTAGGGAGTGCACAGGTAGATTGTGCCTCATAAATTGTTAGGATTCAGGGCTAGAGAAATGTCTTGGATGAACTGTGAATGAAATATCCTATAATACAAGTAGATGTATCCCAGGGGAACAGTATACCTCTACTGTGAAACTATGAATTAACCACAGCAACCAGATAAATTATGTTTTTTCTCTCTTCTTGTAACCATAAAAAAACGCTATTGAAGGGCCCTGTGCCGTTCCCAGTCCCACAGCAGCATTTGGACTAACATTAGCACTCGCTATTTCACAGCAGGATGTGGTCTGTGTGTAAAATTATACGGTAAAAATATTAAATCAATCCAGCAATCTGAACTGGTTGGGTAAATAGTAGGAATCAGCATCCTAGTAAAGTGAGGATAAGCAGAGATGGACTTAGTTATGATGGCTCAGAAAAATGCTCAGAAAAAAATGACCTGGAATTCGCTACACATGTGATTTTATCTGAGATTTATCTGTGAATTCATTGAGGTTATTGCACAATGCTAAGTTGTAACTTTGTTAAAAGCAAGACACTTCTTAGATGACTGCAAATGGTGAGTAATTCACTAACATACAGGTTAACATCTATTTGAGGCTTAATTTTTAAGGCAATGCAGGAGCAGTTAGCCTCGCTCCTATCTCATGGGTGGTTCCTTGGTTTGGTAATAATGTTCTCCCCAAAGCAGAACAAAAACATGTTGAAATATCCTACACAGTGACATTGAAGAAGCAACAAAAATCTAATTTGGTGTTGATGGAAAAATTATACTCCAATTTTGAATTTTGAAATGGGGAAAAAAAGGCAAATCATCAGTAATGATTAATGCTCTCTTCCTTCAAGTCTCAAACTTGTTTTTAATTTTCATCCTAATCAAACTATGAGTAGAGAGGAGCTATTTCAGCCTGGTGGGGAGCCAGCACTGGGCAGAGCGCGAGCTTAAGGTAGGTGTAGGTTGAATCTAGGCATCTTTATCCTGCATGCACACAGCAGCAGAACAAGGTCCCCCTCAGCCTGACACCTTTACGGATTTCCTCTTCATTTCTATGAGTTATTTTTTAGCACTTGCTTCCCTGTTGCAGGTTACAAACAAGCCTTTCAGGCGAAAAAGGCTTTTCCTGCAGTTTGTTTATTCTTCAGCAAGCTTTTCCGTAGGCTCCTCATGACAAAAGTGATAGTCTGTTTTCTGCTAATGTCTAATCTCCCTGCAACTATACACTTGTCTTGTGCTTGTCTTTTTGGAAATGGGACACGAGGCAGAAGATTAACAGCCTTTCAGGCATCAAGGACATTTGGCTTATGTCTCTCCAGGTTACTCTGAACATGCTTTGTGATACTGAGGGAACCACATACACCGTAAATTTATTAATAGTAATTTCTTTCTCAGACAACTCAATTAATTATTAAGTAATTTATTTGCTTGCACAAATCACCATAGTTTGCTTTTGGTGATATTAGATGCTGAATGTAGCTAGGAAAAGCAGCCGTGTCTCTTTTGGGAAAATGAAGTTTTATTCTTCAGTCATAAAAAATCAGAAAATGTAAGAGATTTTTAAAACAATGTCAACAAAGAGATTATTCTCTTTCAGAGATCATGAAAATAAAGTTTCTGCTTTCCAGAGAAAATATAGTAATTAGGAAATTTGCAAATGGAAATTAGCCTGTGTTGGTCTTCCTCTTTATTTATGTCATTAAATGCAGTATTTAATTAGCATATATATTATTCAACTTTCAATATAATCCAAGTTCAAATATAAAAACCAAAATGGGCTTGATGCACCCTATTGTTCACATGCAAAGCAGCTCCCACAGATGTGAAGATATGAGGTGAACTGAAACATTCATATTTCATAAGGATGCAGGCTACGTTTTCTCAAATTATGGGCTGAACTCCTATTTGTAACTTTCTCTAATTTGCATACATATTAGTCCCTGTTTAAATGATGTGTTAATTCTATTCATTAGACTTCAGTGAATGCATCTGACTCTCGTGATAATCAAGCGCAGGTCCCTGGAAAGCAAATTACGGGTTTCCACGTTGCGGCCCCGCTCGTAAAGGTGACATTTGTCGCTGCTGGGCTGATTTACGTGTCGCACTGGGCTGCAGCCGGTGGGCAGAGGCCTCTCCCTTGGAGTCTCGCTGAAGTCTCTTTGGTGACTGGGCCCTTCACAACCTTCCTGCTTCCCAATGTTGAAATGCCACTTCAGCGATTCGGGAGGAAGAGGAGCTTGACTCTGACCATGCAGATGGCTTCAAGAAAGTGGAAGACAGAATTCGCTGTTCCAAGTAACTGGATGGCAGCAATGAGAATTTGGGGGCCAATATAGAGACGTTTGGCCAGTCTGCAGCTCCCTGGAGCGCACTTGGCTGCTGGTACAGGGTCCTGCAGGGAGTACCTGCTTCATGGCAGTGCTTTGAAAACCTGCAGATTCAGGCAGCCCTCACAGCAAAGCTTCAAGGTGACAACAGTGCAACAGGACTCGTTCCTCCGGGTGTCGGAGCCGCATCTTGCAGTGGATGTGGCAGCAAAGCGTTTATAACACCTGGGAAGGAAGGGGACAACAACGTGGTTTGGGATTTACATGTCTGTGATTGCGGATTGATTTGCCAGGCAGTGACAATTTGTCTTTTTAATTCTAGGTATAAAAGCATTGTTATCCCAGTGGTGAACCTGGGCTGGTAATTTCCCAAGGTTTTATGTTGACGGCAGGAGCCCCGAGTGGTGCCACACAGGGAGTTGCCATGTGTGCTCCGATTAATACAAAAATTGATGGGAAGCAGGAAGATTCTTACACCATCGCTGTGAGGGAATACCTGACATTTTTAGGGGCCTATAAGTTTAGTTTCCATCTGTTTTTTTGTTCTTTTCTTCTTTTTTTTTTGCAGAGTTTGGGCCTTTTCAAAACCAGTGCTGATGTGCAGCTGGGAATTAATTTGGCTCTTCCTGGTAGCAGGAGGTTAGAGTTCAACATCCCTGTTTTTGTTATCCACCAAAGCTACATGGAGCAAGTGCCTCCCGGTATCGTTCAGAGGAGTAGGTAGGGGCTAGAGGAAGAGACCTGTTCTCCAGCAGCAGAGCCGTGTTTTTGATGCACAGGATGTGCTGGCAGAGACAAGAAATGCCCGCGTTGGGTGAACGTCCTCGGCAGCTGCTGGGTCTCACTCTGCCTGGCCACATAATAATCTCATTCGCAGCGGTACGAGAAGCAGCCGGGCACTTCAGCCTGCAAGAAAAGCTCCCATTTCACCAGGGTTTGCAGTGCAAGCCACAGGGCAACCTATAGGGCAATGTAAAGCGCACATTTCTTTGGGTTGGGAGTTTTCCTTGGCTTTCAGTGCTGGCTGCAGGGTTGGAGCTTGCATGTCCCCCTTTCCCTGTGCGGTGCTGCCTTCTGCTGAGGAGCACAGGAGAATTCAGAGCTTTGTACGAGCTTTTTTAAACATACAAACCGTCTGTGCCCCTCTTCTCCTCAACCCATAGATGGTTTTTGCTGTTGACTTCCACACTTGCGAGCTGGAAGCAGGTGTCCCAATTCCCTGTGTGCTGAGGGAAAAGGGCTTTAAACTAGCCGTGTGTTTCCTGTATTCCCCTAGCCCATGGTTTAATGTTAGTTGCAAGTCTCCATCTTCAGAGCCCGGTAAATAGCCAGCACTGTTTGCCAAGGAATATTCGGAGCAGCGATGAAGTGTCTCCATCCATTCTTCCTGCCATGTCTTTTTTCCATAATGCTGCAGCCAGCAGGGTTGTGCCCACCGCTCCACTCATTTTTCCAATGACTGAATTAACTTTAACATTGTCATTTCCCTCTGCTGACCATATCATATCCATTCTGCTGTCCGTGAAGAAGGAGTTAAATTCAAATGAGTTGGATATTTTCTGTCGCAGGTCATGTTCTGTTTTGACCTTTTCGGTTTCACTTATTTTCCCCTTTTAAAGTTACTAGTTGCATTTGAGATCTTAACATCAAGCCAGTTGCTTTGTGAAAATAAATATTAATGAGAAGGCTGCTGATAGCATCAGATGGGTAGAAAGAAATGCGTTTATAATAAATGGAATTTAATATTAATTGAGTGTTTGGGAGTTAAGGCAGGATGTAAAGCGACAAGTTCCCAGCATGGCAAACTGCCCTTTGTAGAATCCAATTAGAAGTGTGAAGAGCAACTCGTAAGCAAATTTGCTCTAATCACACCGGGGCAGTGCAGGACTGGAGCATCATTTGGAGCCTGGGGCCTGTCCCCTTGGACGTCTCACGGTCTCCTGAATCACCGTTTAGCTCCTGTGTCGTGCCGAGTGTGCATGCTGCAGCTCCCTCCTGGAGATGCTGCATCCCGTCACCCTGCTCACACTGGAGGGGACAGTATGTTCTGCAGTTTAAGGGCATATCAATTAAATGCACCATATTCTGCTACATGTCCGCTTGGGAGAAGGGATTTATTTGTTAGCTGCCTGAAACTGCCCTGCACTGAACACCCTGCGCTGGTGCAACAGGGTTTGCCTCGGCACTGCAAGCGGTTGCATTTGCTGCTTCCTCGGGATGAGCAGGAATTGTTCGCTCTCCAAACCGCAGGGTTTAGTCGTGGTTGAGAGAAGCAGCTCATTTGCTGAGCTGTGGTGGGGATACGTAGTTTAATTCTGCCTGGAGTCACCGAGCGCAATGGTCCTAGATCTGAGCATCTCTGCCAGAGAGGAGCCTCTGTGCCAGACCCAGCCGGCATCCTAAACAGGGATGCAAATTGTTCGTTGGTTATAAAATATTCAAAAAGAACTTTTCTAAATAGGCAGCATGTATCATTGCTGTGTGGCTGGTAGAGCTGCCCAAGCTGTTGTCGTGAGAGTTTGTTGGTGGCATTTCAGACATCCTGGGTATCGTGTGCAAGAGACCTAGCAAATCTCCAAAACGAGGATACATCATCGAAAGTGAGGGTGAATGAACGGTAAAGACCTGAGTAGAGCATTTATAAACCTGCATTTTAAACCTTCTTTTTGTCTATAAAACTCCCCAAATTGAAATATTTTAATAAAACGGGGAGAATTAATGCTATATATCCCAGTTACCTTCCGAGATGGAAGGTGATGGAGCAGGACCCCAGCTGGGCAGCCGTGCGGATCCTGAGCCTGGGTCTGGTCACCACCGTAATGGTAGGAAAATCCCCACCAAAGCTCTCCGAGGAGCACGGAAATGAAATGCAGAGATAGAGTGGGAGGGAAACGAATGTGACCTGTCAGAGATGTCAGCACCGTGCCGCTTACCTGGCAGCAGACAGCTCTGAATTCCGTGACAATCAGTTGCCTTCGGAGCCTTGATGTGCTGAGGAAGGATAGAAAATATGAAGCTAGGAACTCGTGTGTTATTTGCGCGCCTAGTTTTGAAGAAGTGCGAGGGACTTTTGCGAGAACATCACGAATCCTTCATGTGTTGTTCGCTAAAATGCAAACTCCAGTTCTGGTGGGATTTTTTTTCCCTAGAGTCTCCTGTTTCCCCACATTTACCAGTTATAAAGAGTTTAATAAAAGGTAGATTAAGGCATTGGAGATGGTGCAAATAAAAAGAACAGCCTATGGCCAGAAGATGCATTAAACAATGCTCTTAAGAGAGCTAATAATTAACACAGGTTGACTGAATTCTGCTTTGCTTAGCTACAGTGAATTTTTACCTTGAATCAAAATGTTCTTTTTACTGTGATTAGTTTTTTTATTAGATGTTTCTACACACTGATAAAGACAACTGAAGAGCAGCAGTTTATTTGCCCAAGTGTTTACCTCCCAGAACAGGGTTTGTCCTGGGGATGAGAGTGGTTGCTAATTTTCAGAGTAATTTTGACTGGTTTTTAAAGGCAGCATCTCTTCTACTTCTGTTACCTTAGGATTTTGCAATTCTTGACTCTTCAGTATAATTGTGGACCTACTCATATACTTCATGATATCTTTCTAATATGCCTCAGTCTTTGAGTCCTTTTGTGGAGTACATATTACCCTGACACTAAAAGTTCAAGGCACTTTGAATCGACAGTAGGCTCGAATCACTTAAATTGTCTTTTTTCTTAATATTTTGAAAAGGGAATTCTTTCTTACTTTCGTTTCAAGTATTTTCAAGATCATCTTCATAGTCCCCTCTGCGTCTTGATGTAGTATATTCCACCTCCATTACATGTTGATAACATTCAGAATTTTTTAAGACCAACTCATTGCTTATTTACTCTGTGGGAATGGCAATTTGAAATATACATGATTTTTATTTTTATGCGCTGCTTTATTATGCTCAAGTATACTTACTGCCGTTTGCTGGTATTAATTAGGTCTTTCTAGGAGTATTTTAATATCTTGGGACTTGTTTGTTGTTACTGCTGTTGGGTTCTGTAGAAATGTTATTGAGGGCAGTATTGTAAATGCCATCTGAGCAGTGCTACCTCACAGATCTCACTGATGCAAGGACTTCTGTGTTGATATATTAATTGATGTAGGTCTCTTATCTTTGTGAAGGGAGCCCAACGGAGACAATTACACCGCACTGATCGTCCCATTTAGGCAGAATTGCGCTTGGAGTTTCCACAATTTGCTTCTCTTAGCACAGCCCCATGTCTGAGCCCAGTGGATAAGGAATATTGGAGCAGGCAGCGTCTCTGCTGGAATGAGATGGGTCACTGGGGTCTGACTTGGGTGTTTTTACATAGCTTATTAGAGATACATGCAGCATGTTATAACGGGAGACACAGCACGGGGCTGCTTTGTGCTTTGCTTCCCTTGGCGATAGCTTTTTGTCTCCGGTATTTGTGTTTCCTTGTCACATATGTTAACCTTCGGATACAAAAGCCTCATTAAGGCAGTTCTGCAGACACACATCCTCCCGGCTTCCCCAGAGCTCCCAAGAGCTGGTGCCGATGACGGGGAGACGCCAATCTCCAGATGGGTTGATTGATAGGAAAACTAATGATCCTCCAGACTTCTGTCCAGGTTTGTTACGTGGAGGCTCACAAATGCGTGCGCTCAGGGAGATGGTTGGGGCAGGAGGACCAGCTGGCTGCCATCCCTTCTGCTGCGTTAGTGTGATGAGGGGACGTAAGTAGTAGCATTAAGTAATACATTTGCAGGGTTCTCATTAACGTTATCTTCCAGGTACTAAGTAATTTGCTCTTCTGCTTTTGGAACCAGCTGCTCTTTTTCTTTTCCTTTGTGTTACACTTCAAAGATACCATTTTGTTCCATTTGTAATTATGTTCTCAGTGGAGCTAATACAGAAGCCATAAGAATTTTGGAGTACCTGTTTCTTTTTAGAATGGCCAGCAAAAAAAGAAGCTCACTCTCCAAATACTCAGTGATGAAAGGAGAAGGGAAATCAACACACATGTAAAACTTTACCCAAGTAATCTGGACCTGAAACCTGTCCAGCAGTGTTGGGAGATCTTCCCGCTTCTCCCATCCCGTTATAATCCAGCTGCAAATGCACTTGTCTAACGAGAAAGGAGGAGAGAATTTCCCAGTGAGCGCTCCTTGGCTTGGCATACCTGAAATAAATGTCAAGAGGCTGTTCTGATGCCTCATTTGGAGGGAGAAAAGAATATATCTGCAGAGGAAAGAGCAGGGCTCATTCATTTCAGTGTTAATTAGGTGGGAGTAATTAGGAAGATTTAGGTGGCTCAGCCAAACAGAAAGCCAGTCTCGCTGTCCTCTCTTAGGTGGGATCATTTCTGTATTGCTCTTTTTATATTGTAATTTTTATCTAGGCGAGTTACAATTGGTGTTTAAAAATACCTGCATGTTAACCCCTGAGTGTGCTGCACCTCCCTCCTTATTCCCTCCTCTCCCGAGACTCATCCCAAGGGGGATCCGAGCGCTGAAATGATAATTTCGAGTAGACCAAATAGCGAGTTCTTGGAGGTGCTGCTAAAAGCTTCTCTCCAGCAAGAGGCAATCTTCAGTGATTGCTGCCGTTCTCGTGATTACTGAACAACTCTTCACTCCATTAAATTTAGCTCCCTTCTGTCAGAAAGTTTTCGGCTCCTTTTTAATATTACATGGTGTTTAGGTTAACGGAACTACACATTTTATAGGAACCGCCTAAGGTATTATTTGATTAGAAAAGGCACGTCTGTTTTCCGCCGTGATTTTCTAGTCTTTGTGGTATGAATGTTGCATTAAATAAATTGTTGGCTCATGGAGAGGAAAAGGAATACATTAGGCTTCCCTTTGGTTTTTAAAAACATTTTTAAATCATTTTAAAGTTACTACCTATAGATTTCTGCACCCTCTTTTTGCCTGCAGACATTAAACACATGAGTGGTGTTGCCTGCACCAGGAAACTTGTTTTCTCACAGTAGAAAATACTGATGAGTAAACCCATTCAGCGATGAGGAAAATTGCTGAGTGCATCCAGCATAGATGCTGCGAGTATTGATTAAAGCAGGAGGGGAAAGTCCGATATCGCTGGCCCTGTCCGAGGTCACCAAGAGAGTAATCAGCTACCCCGTGTTACGGGGCCGAGTGTCATCACAAAGAAGGTTTCCCGAGCGCCCTTGCTGTTCCCCAGGGACAGCAGGAAGATCGGATAAGGAAGCGTGGAAAGGGTTTATGCTGAGTTAAACTGAGATTTATCCACTTACAATTTGCCATTAAAGCGCTTTCTAAGCGCATTTCTCCGTTGGCCACCTGGGCACTTTCTGGTCACGCAGCTGATGAAATGGGGAGGGCTTTTGAAAGCAGGTGATCCTGGTGTATGTTGTCATGTTTTTAACTGCTTAGCCACTTAAATACCTTTCTAAAAATGTTTATTTCCTACCTGAAATCCAAGCTCAGCGCCGTGCCTGGCACAAATGGGTGTGCGGTCTGTGGTGAAGGAAGCCACCATCTAAACCTGTAATCTCCCAGAAGCAGGAGCAGAGAATTTTTAATTTTGTGGAGAGCTGTGTAGTCAGCTGGCAAATTCAGGCCATAAATATTAAATTAGCTGTCTTTCTATATCAAACCCCTCCAGACTTGTTTGCCAATTTGTTTTTCAGGTGGAGAATTTTAAGGGATGTGCTCCTCATCACAGGCACTGCCTCAAAATTTTGCCCACCTTTTTTTCCTATCTGCCTTTTCCCAGCCCTTTCCCTGTTGTTATTGTTTAGCAGTATTTACAGTTTTAAAAATACAGGACTGTACTAGTGGTCTATAGTGGGGTCCTTTCTAGGGGGCTGTGTGGATGTATGTGGATGTCCATGGCTCGCGGCCATGGAAAAAAACACATTTCTCCTTGCCAGAGAACGTCCCCTGGAAGGGACAGTCTAGTTTTCACCATCCAGTCTAGCAAAGGACACCAAGGACTTGGCACGCTGTGAACTTCTGCAAGCCACGTGCTACCTAGATCCCTCCAGTCGCCTTAAGGCTGCTCAGGAAGAGAGCAGACGGGAATTGCTTTGTGCGGAGAAGCAGAATCATCTTCAGGAGGAATATGCAGGAGAGTCAGCCTTATTGCATGGACATTTTCCTTCTTTTTTGGCTTTCCTCCACGTGTGTTTTCTACCCATTCCTGCTTTGTACAGCCTGCTGTAGCTCACTGTCAGGCAGGCTGCAGAGGTCCCGTTATAATTCAGCTATTGCTGAATATATTTTGATCTTTAAGCAATAAGATGTAGGAAGGAAAATAATTGCAGAAAATTGGGGCAATATAAACCCTTTTCCACCCAAAAAATGAAAGCCAATGCAGATGCTCTCTGTTACAGTGAATATTATATCACTGCTTCGTGCTGGTCACTTACACATAAGATCTGCTTTTTCTGCGAGGTTTTCCCTTCTCTTCCCTTTGTAACGCCCGAGTCGGTTTTATTGCTCTCAGAAATCAGTGATCGATGGCGCCGGCGGGAGCGGTGCCGACTGCAGCAGCTGCCGTCGCGGTGCCCGTCCGCGGCTCCGCTGGCGACACGGCTGTGATTTGCGGCGCTCCTGTTGTCCCGTCGTCTGCAGCCCTTTGCTGAGGAGTCACTGCCGCTTCTGACGGTGACAAACGCTTGCCACGGAGCAGGGAGCTGCTTTCAAGCACAGCCGTGTGTTACAAGCACTCTTGGTGTGCCTCGGTGCCAGCAGAAACCCATCCGCATGGTGTCTGGAGAACATGCAGAGCGGGTCCTTGAGAATCTGAAACATCTTTTCTTCTATTGGAAGTGAGAATTAAAGTGCCAAGGCAGGGAAAGGGGTAGTCTCCCCTTTGTCTACCCCTACTGGGTGGTTATTTGCAGATACACACACATATACCCACCCTGACCGAGGAGCATTGCACACCTCTGTGTCCAGGTTGCATTGAGTGAGGAGCAAGCTGTGTCAGGGTCAAATCGGCCGTGTCCTGGGCAGCCTGGCTTAAACATCTGTCCCAAATCCTAGCGTGTAACTGCTCCAACTTCCTTATGGTCTCCTTGCCTGTTTGCCTATCAGCTAAGCCGTAATATAGGTTGCTGCTCCTGCCAGAATAATCTTCATTACTGTGCGTGGAAGTGAGGTGGCTTCAGTGCCTCCTGGCCTCTTCATTAATGAACATACGTTCCACAGAGCTGCAGGCTCTGCAAGGCCTTCTTCCTGGAGGAGGAGTACCCAGAGGACAAGGTTTGCCCTGCACTGCTTTCCCGAATGGGCCTCCAGGACCGTTTCAAGCCATCTGCCCCTGAATTGGTCGTGCTTTAGGAGGTAATGACGCAAAGAGGGAGAAGTTGCAAAGAATGCAGAAGCCTTATAGAGCAGAAAGATGAGATGCACATCAGGTTAGCGTTGGAGAGGGATGCACACTGGCTCCCAGTAACAGAAGGAAAGGGAGAGTAGGTCCCTAGCAAGCAATGAAAGTGCTGGTCGTGCCAGTGTGAGAAGCAGGACCCAGCTCTCAGGTGTCCCCAGAAGGTAGAACATTCCCCACTGATCTCTCCCATGCTTGCTGCAATTGCAGCCGTTTCAGCACCGCTGCAGAGGCGACCGCTGGCCCCGCCAGCATCATCCTGCTCCTCTGCTCCCTGCTCCTGCCCCAGCTGCTCCGGAGCCGTGCGGATCCCTCACCTGTAAGTGGAGGATGGACACGGTGCAAAGGGGGAAAGGCCGAGCGCTGCCCTCGAGCTGTTCCCTGCGCTCCCAGGGCTGGCACACACACTCTGCATCTGTGTCGGAGCCAGAACTAACAAAGCTCCAAGGCTCTGTCTGCTGCGCGGAAATTAAACCTCTCCATGCTTACCGGCCCCTATGGTAATCCCAGTCTCCCCTCGTACTTCTAGATGAGGATAAAGGAGAAGCTGCTTGATGTTTATTAACTAATAACCAAGAAAACCTGTTTCGAGTGGCAGAAATCTCACGAGGCGGCTCTTCCTTTGCAGCAGCTAATCAGGTATTTTGCTCAGCAGAGAGGGAGCAAGCATTTAACCCCGTTAATCACAATCAAGCCCATCTCATGGCATCTTTTTATGTTTGCAATTTGGTAATAAGCTGCTGCTGCTCTGGACTGGGTTTGCTTTAATAACGCTCTCCTGGTGTCTCTGCAGCAAGGCTCTGGGCGGGGAGATGCTTTCCCTAATGCGATCTTAGCATTCCTGGCCCTGCCTCTGCCCCTTCCCGGGGGAGATGCTAATCTCGCAGTGTTTTACTTTCTGCTTTCTCCTCCATATGTGGCAATTGTGTGTCTGATCGCCACAATCTCGCACGGTTACGGCGCCCCAGGGAAAGGCAGCCAAAAAAACATATGGGGCTAGAGAAAAGCGTGTGCTTCGCTGCACGCGGGCCTCGGTCGGGGACAACAGACTCTTCGGTGTTTTGCAGAAAAGATGTGCTCCCTCTGAAGCGAAATCACAGCAGTGATTCTCTTTTCTTTTTACTCAACCTTGCAGCAATGCAGGAATTACTCAGAAGTTAGTGTTTTAGTTGGTGAGATCTTAATAATCATTTATGCCATTGACAAATCCCATTTGCTCCTTCACTCTAAGGACGAATCCAAGCTATCAGAAGGAAATACTTGTACTGTTTCTGCTGATGGTGTTGGTTTCCTCAGAGAATGTGCACACAGGCATGTGCCCCTCCTGATCACGCCTGGTCTAGACCTAGATCTAGATCCCTGCATCCATTCCCAGCTCTTGCCGTGGGAGCTTCTCCAGTGCCTTGAAACAAGCAGTTTTCTGCTCTCATCCTTCTCTTCCATCCAGCCCGCCCCATATGCGCACACAGATTTTTTTACTCCAGCCTCTCGTAGCCTTAGCAACTGCTGCCACTTACGGCTCTGCGCCGGGAGAAAGGTAATGAGTAGGGGAATATGCCAGGGGATGGAAGGAATATCCGAAAGTGCGGGAGAAAGCAGGTGCTAAATTGTCTGAAATGGCTTTCAGCAGCCTCCGTCTCAGCTAGCAGTGCTTGTTACTGTAAAATAGACCAGAGTTTGTGAAAGGCTTTTCTTGGGCACAGCATCTTCCTCACCCTCCCGATCACAGGCTTATAAATGGGCATCATTCAGAAGGGGACATGAAGCCCCAGTGCCCAGAGATGTGTCCCAGAGCGACGCAAAGGAGAGGTACAGGAGTAAGAAACAGCTCAGGAACCAAAACTGGATGGAAAATGCACACAGTGAGTCCATAAAACCCACAGTAAAAGCTCTGTTAAAGATTCAGGCTGCTTTATCCTGCTTTATCTCAGGTCCAAGCCTGCACAATCCCATCAGCGCTGACTTGGGCTGTCAGCAGAGGCAGCGGGACGTGGCCGTGACAGCGGTGCTCAGAGCTCAGCTCATGCCTGGCACTAGATTTGCAAAACTTAACGCTCAGGAGCAGTTGAGGCAATTATGAGCGGGTAAAAAATAGGAGTTTGAGGCATATGGCTTCTCCAGACTTGCATTATAAAGTAATGCAGACGCTGTAAGGGTGCAGTTCTGCTTGAGGCTAGGAAAACATGTAGTCAATTGTTTGGTGATGCCTTTTCAAAAACATCTGCAGCAAGTCTTCCAGGAAAAAAAAACGGAATTGTTAATGACATTACTGTTTGCAGCAAACTTTGCTACGTGAAATATTAATTTAATATGTTGTTATTCCAACTATGTTCTCAGCTATCACCATCAGGCGCCTTACAATACCATACAATGTGATTAGGTAACACAATTATGTGTTTTGAGGCTATCATGGAAAAGCTAACTTATGGCTGCTTTAAAAAAAGCAAAAACCATAGTGGCAGCCTGTCAGAGCCTCTCAGAGTATAAAATAACAAATTACCAGAAATTATTGCCTTTCATAAGTATCGTGAGCTTAACAAAAATCCTGTAAATCCCTTCATAAAGGTCTGGTTTTATTGAACACCTTCCTACGGCCTTCGTTAGCAGGAGAAGGGCTTCAAGGAGGCCCAAATACATCAAAATCAGGAACGTTTTCAGGCCTGTTTCATATTCATAGTTTCTTCCCTGTGTGTGACTGATGTATTCGGCTGCGAGCCCCCGGGGTGTGCATTGTCCGAAATAAAGGCTGCCAAAAAGAGGAGAGCGGGAGCAGGGAGCACGTCGGGAGCGGGAGCTGGGCGCTGGGTTTCCTCTGCCGAGCCCTGCGGTGCCTCTCGCAGCGTTGCGGGTGAATTAGCCCTTCACAAAAGCGCACGCACCAAATAAATAACTCGTGCGCGGTGCAAGGCGCCGGCTCTGGAAGCGGAAAGCTGCTCCGCGGCGGCTGCCCCACGCCGGGCAGCACGAGCCGCCCGCCTCGGCGTTGCCCTGAGTTGTGCTCGAGTTGTGCTTTGCAAAGTGCCGCGGAAAATGCAAATAAATGCACAGAAATGCAATAAGGGCAGAGAAGGCAAACGCTCACGATGACCTTAGGTTTTTGCTTCACATGGGAGCGTTTGGAGAGTGGTTTCCCTGTGCAGAAACTTTGAGATCGCTCTCACAAACGCGCTTCGTGCAGGTGAAGGGGCCGCACGGACTTGGTGCAGGTGCCGAGGGGCAGCACGAGGGGGACCTGGGTGCCCCGGGGACACTGCTGATCCAGGCGAGCGCAGACCCTTCGCTGGCCACAACAGCCGCCCGCACCGGCCCGGCTCATTAAATATTCAGTCCCAGCCTCAAGCAGCTCATTAAGTCGGCACCGAGCGGTGACGCTGGGGCTGGAAAACGCTTCCTCGCTTAGCATCACCATGCAGAGCCTCCCCGCATCTCTTCATGTTACCCTGCCCTGTACCTGGCTGTGATGACCAGCTTGTGCTCGCTGCTGTGCATTAAATACAGGTAAAAAAATATACACGCAGGTGGATTTAAGTCCTCCTGTTCTTTACAGGCCTTGGCAGAAATGGGGCCCGAACTAAACTGAGGGTCTGCGCCGTTTCTCTTAGAGCAGCAGATGTGATTGCAGTTTGCAGGAGGAGAATGGGAGGAGGTTTATGTAGTTTTGGTGTTAAACTGAATTAAACTTGCAGTGTTTGAAGGATAACTTTAATATCAGGACAGCGTTGTGACGTGGAGCTGTAGCAGAGGCTGCATTGCTCTCCGCACTGTTCCGCTGTGGAAAGTTTTACAATGAGTGCATGTTCCTTGGAAGAACAGTGTCTTGGCTGGGTTTGGGTTGAATTTATGCTGAGGTTATTTCTTGTGTTCGCAGTTTCTTTCTGAATGGAGTTTTTGAAAGCTGCTTTGCAACCGCTAACTTTTCTGAGAACAGTTTTATATTCTTTATATTCAGTAATATACAGAATGGGAGCGGGGAGGTATTTAGGGTGAGTGGATGTCAGGTATCAGTGAATTGGAGTACACTGGAATCTGGAGTTTATAGTGTAATTGCAGAAAACGCGTGTGTTTTCACTAATGTTTTAAACTGTAACATGTGGAAGTGTGCAGCCGAAATGGAACAGAAATGGAGAAGCAGATCACGTGCAGAAGTTTCGGGTTGTTTCTCAGAGGTCGATGTTTTACACCCTGCACTTTTTTTCCTTCAACAGAAAGTGTTTTCAGACTGCGCATTTCTATGTGGAAGACAGCAGCTCACCCCGCGTGGTCCCCAATGAAAGTATTCCCATTATACCCATTCCAGGTAAGACAAGCTCTCTTGTATTTGTACTAATTGGAGGCTCTTTTAATTCCCTAAAGGAGAAAACTTGCTATTTGTGGTTAACGTGATTTTTTTCGTAGACATTTGTTGTATCAGCGCTGCTTCATTTAAATTCATGTGCTTTGCGATGGGGCTCTGAGTACCAGTGCTGTGTTTTTCCACAGGCACTTCTTCCACATTATTTTAATTAAAAATTTCAGAATAACCTTTGTGAAATGTCAAGAACAAGAGCAACATTCCTTAGAAATACTATCGCACGGCGTCCCAGGGGGAACGGGTTGCAGTGTCGGTGTGGGTTGTGCATGAGGGATGACCACCAGCTCCACTGCTCTCTTGAGTGGTCTTGAGACCAGTGGACTTGTTCCCCCGTGTGCAGAGGTGGGGAAAACAAAGATAAAAAGTTCAAAGTTGTTCACTAATTTGGCCTTCATCGGTTACCAAAGGCCAATTCTTTCCTCAGCTGTGTGGAGGGCAAAGCTAGAGCCAGAGTTTAGCACTATGTTCTCTTTATTATTAGGCATTTCCCCTAGGAATTCCCAGGTGTGGATTCAGTTGTCTTTAAGCAGCGATGACAGAAAACAGCTTGATGTTGCAGTGGCCTGTGCAGTCGCTGTCTTCTTCAATGTCACTCAGTTTCACTGCTGGAATTAAGATACCCAAAATGTTGTGCTAACCTCAGTCTGTTCAATGGTCATACTTGTGGCTTCAAGGTGATGTTTTCAGGTTCCTTCTCATATGCTGTAATTTGTGTGGATAGTCTAGGATCCAATCTACAGCTGATTTTAATACAAACATTCAAAGACGTCTCTGATAGTATAGAATAGATTGTGAAAAACATGCCCTGGAGGGAAGTTGTATTCTTTCTGATTTTACCTAGTAGAAATATCAGGTGTTCCTTCTAGAAAGAGTCTTTCAAAGTACTCATGAGGTTTAATATGCAGGATTATATATTAGCAGCTGTTACATTTGTATAGAAAACGTTAGGCAGTTTGTCTTGCAGTCTGATACTGCTCTTCTGAGAAGAGAAGAACCCGGACCAGTGTCACTTGTCCTTCTGCAGACTAAGTGCACATCCTGGCCACCTCATTAGCAAGGAGCCGCTCTTCTCATTTTCCTCTGACTAACATGGGATGGGATGTTTCAGTTTTAGAGCACCCACAAGGAGTTTTCATAAAAGAATCTAAATAGCAGGAGAACTCTATTTTTCCTTCTCTAAATCCAGAAGAAATGATTCCCTGTTGCTTTCAGCAGTCAATGTAATGGTCCTGTTGTGCTTTCTGTCATCTTCACAAGTGATACCTTCTTGGAGCTTGCCAGAAAGGGAAGGGGAGACTAAACAGGACTCTGTACAGAGCAGTGCCTAAAGCAGGGGAATTACGAGCACAAGCAGCGAGCAGGAAGAGAAATGCTCTTACCAGGGAGAAGTCTCTTTGTCCAAGGTAAAATATTTACTGCAGTTGAGAAGAAACTCTCTTAGACAAGGAAACATGCAGAAAGATTCATCTTTTAAGTTGTGCAGTCTGTTTAGTTTAGACAATGTTTTTTTGTCCCTACCTCACACGTAAGTTTTGAGGATCAGCCTGTTAAAGCCTGACTCCCATAAATAGCCATGTGCAGAACTTCCATTAAATCAGTGCAGGTGGCAGATACCGTGAGGCCTGCGCATGCACCGGCTCTTCTCCAGCAGCCATCCCTGCATATAACATCAAGAACTCCCAAGATCTAAAGGAAATTGCCATTTGGATGCATCTTCCCGGAACTGGAAGAAGTCAGAAGGTTGGACCACAGCACCTTCAGGATCGGTGCAGTGTCACTGTCACTGATGGTCTCTTCAGACTCCAACCACCTGAGCAAGAGCTACTCACACCTGGTAAAGGGGCCTGCGGAGCAAGTGCTGCAAGACTAGAATTTGTCTTTGTAGTCAAAGATCTGCCCTGACTGCTGATGAGATCTGTGGTATGTGAAGAGCTAGGCCTTGGAAAGAGGTGTAGTCAGATGCAGAGATGACTAAAGTTCATGCGTTGATGAACTTCAAGATGTTTTCACCAACAGCAAATCTATTGGAAGCATCAAAAGTCAAATCACTCTCTGGAAGTGCCTCTCTGCATATTTACTATACTGATAATCTGTTTGGTAAGTCAAATTTAGTGGAGAGAACTTCAAGCTACGTCACCTTTTTCAAAATGATAGACACTGCCAAATGATCCTGAAGCTCTGCTAAACATCTTCCCCATCTGCAGATAGGGAAGAGGCCTGTTTCCTCCAGTCAACTTGCTGCTAACGACACTGCTCAGCAACATCAGCTGCTGCTCCCATCTAGGCAGCCCACTGGAATTCCTAAAACACTGAATAGCAACATTCTGCCTGGAATTGATGCCAGCTGATGAAGTGATAAGGCTTTGAACTCTGGAAGCTGCCAGAGGATGGGAGAAAATCTTACTCAACATCTTGATCCTAGTAGTAAAATATAAGTGACATTTTAACAAAAGCAAGTTCTTTGGAGTAACCTTATGAGGTTGTTATCCCCTAGGTAATACTTTCTTAAAAATACATTTAAATAGACCCCTGTGGTGCCATGCATTTGTGTGCTAGAATTCAGTGAACTCTGCCCTGCTGACATGCCAGGATGCTCCGAGGAAGCTTTGGTATTTCCTTCTGCACCACATTCTGCTCTTATGTTTATACGGACCCGCCTTTTCTTCAGCTCTAGGAACTATAAAACTGATCTCCTAGCTATATAGTTAGTGGGTCCACAATCTAAAAAAAAAAAAAAAAAGCTGTAAAGGAAAGATTTTACCCGTTTTTTATTTCACTTCCCGTGACCTACGTGCTTAATTATTGTGCAGAAGCCACATCACCCATAGGCATGTGCTTATCTATGCAAATTTGCTCAGAGACCCAAATCATTGTCATTATTCATAATTATCTGCTCTGCTTGATCTGGAGAAACCCAGGACAAAGGAGATATCATTAACTGAGTCACCCACTGGATACTTAACTGAGGTATAAATCTTAACCCACATAAGCCTTATGCCTGACAGTAACGTATCTGTAATCCATGGCAGACTTGGGAAACTCCGGGCTGTTCAGCTCAACAAAATTCTCTCTATATATTCTCTGTCCTCACTTCTACACACAGTGATTTTGACCATATCCACATCACTTTATACACTTTATATGGATCCCTCACTATAAATGTCCAGGCTGAGCAACGTCTCGCTCTCTCTAAACCAGCTCCTGTTCCTTTTTTTTTTCACCTAGTTGGGACAATGTCTGGTTAAAGAGTTTCTTGTGGTAGCTTGAGGTAAACAGCGCAGTCATTGGTGCAAATGTGCATGTTTTGAATGTTTAAAAAAAAATATGCAGCCCCATCAGTCTTTCTCTGTGCTACCACCGTGTAGCCTAGATGGTGTCAAACACTAGGGTAGAGAAACAAGGCTCCTAAGGAGCAGAATGGCAGGTTGGCTGATGCACATGATTCTTTTAGTGTGTTATTCCAGGTGCCTTTCACCGTTTTTAGCAAAATGCCTCAGATGTGATGCCAGTGGCCTCAGCTGTGTCTAGCCTGCAAAGCTCAGGAACACTTCCCAGTTCTTGCATCGAGGCGCCTGCAGTTTCGTATTTAAATGGCAGTAGACTCATTTTTTAACATCTACTGGGGTTTCTCAGTGTTGTGTTTTAAAATAACTAGTGGCAGAGTCTGGGGGAGAAACAGTCCTGCTTCTTCAGGAATGATTCAATGGGGATGCACGAACCCAGGAAATCCCGGACTAGCCAAGTGTGCTGCAGTGACAAGTGTCCATGTTATCATGTAAGGGGATGAACACCCGTGCAGCCACGACCCTTCTTCGCTTCCCTGTTTCTCCTGGTTGCAAGAAGCAGCCCCCAAGGCACCCCCCTTACTAGCTGTAGTTTTGTTGACTCTTCAGCAGACTTTTCAGATTGTTTCTTCCTTATTCCGTGGTTATGTACAGAAGTTCCTTGGTTACAATATGACAAGCCTAGTTCCCTTGGACCTTTCCGATGGATGTATCGGTGGTAGATGAGTGGAGAAGGCAGGTCTGATGAAGGTAGGAGCAGTGTTTTCTATAAGTACAGCCCCTGCGCTGCTGATGTCCTCAGGTGCTCTCCGCTGGAGACTGCACAGTTTCCTTTAAAGATTGTAGAAGTAGGTGTCTCATTTGACAAGGAAATTGAAGGTCCTTACTGGAGGACCTGCCCTTAAGCAGTAGGCAGTAAGCATACTCGATAGGCTTATTTTTTTCTGCTAGGATGTGGCTGTCTCAGGTTGCATCCCAAGGCCTGACCATGAGCACCAGTGGGCTAGAGCCTGGCTAGGCACCAGGAAAAGGGCCAGCTACAACTGAGGACTTATTCCCAAGGGCAGGTAGCTCTTTCCTGAGCACAGAGATTGAGTTCTTCAGCTGATCAGGATGTTATAGCTGTTTTCTCCTCCCCACGGATTTATATTGCAGCACCACATTGTGAATTGTACCTATCTGCAGCTTCAATTAAGGCCATGAATGCAATATTGCAAACACAGCCATCCCCTGAAGCCAAGAATATATCAAGGTGTTTTAGGGAACTTCTCCATGTTCCTTTGCCCGCAGCCCTGCTCGTGAAGCACAGCAGGGAATCTCTGGTCTGGTCCGTGTGATAGGGGCTGTGGGAGCTGCCCGGAACATCCCAGAGCGTGGGCTCTCCTGATGGCCATGTGAAATACAGGGATTTGGGGACAAGGCCTTTCCTGAAAACCATCAGGTGACTGCAGAGAGCTCCTGCCCAGCCTGGGGAGCTACACCTCTCTGTGCCTAAATGCAAGATCTGTGGGTAATGGAAGGCACAACTGGGACCTTAGACTGGAAATATGTGAGTTTAAAACTGTATTGAATCTCTGTGCAAGAGGAAAATTCACATTATTTCATTCTCTTGGATTTTTTGGATCCGTTTCTTTTTGCTTAGAGGGAAGAACTGCTTTGCTATTGCACTTATAATTAATGATAACCTAATCTAAGATTTGTGCAAGCAAATTTAAACTGAGCTCTTATTTTGACACATGTAAAATTTTATCATTAACATCTTCATATTTCTGACTGACACATAGCTAATAGCATTGCAGTAGATTAAATCTCGAAGCAAGAGAGATGAATGGAGCTACCCTATTACACAGGTGATTTTTCATATTCTGCTTTTTCATGTGTGCTTTATCAGAAACCTGCCCCTCTGTTCATTTGACTTGATTATAACAAATAGATGAAAATTATCTTGCTGAGAAGAATTCTGTGGGTTTGGTGTTTTTGTTTCAGCGTGCCCACTTACCCAGGCCTCTCCCACATATATTCTTAGCATTTTTCTTGCTTTTTCACTTTGAAAGGTGCTTTTATCAAAATCAGTGCTTGATAAGCACATAATAACAAAAACATGATCATTAATGAAGAAGAGTGTCCCCAATAATTAACTCTCAGCAATTCATAGTTTATCTTAATTTATTTTGATTTATAGTTTATCCTAACTATTGAGGTCACTGACTTCAGAGAATGAAGGGCTTTCAGCAAGAAGTATGAGCTCTTAGAAATAAGCCTGCTATGTTGCCATGTTATTACTCGTGCAGATAGTCTTGATAGAAAGCAGACACATTATCAATATTAAGATTATATTTGACTTTATCTTATCATAAATTAATTAACTTTTGTGTGATACAAGTAAAACCGTTAATATCCTGCTGGAAATTTTTATAAAGCAAGAAGTGTGATCGATCAGAAAAATGCGAACTCTTTTGTATTTTTTTTTAAATATTTAATAAGGAAGACCAGTTCACCACAGAATTTTAGGCATATGCAGGTGATACAAATGCATGAAGCCTAGAGGTGTTAGAAGAAGGATGGGCACCAGCCGTGTGTGTGCCTGGAGGTACTTGTGTGCCAGCCGGTGCTCTGCCCCGTGTGCCCCACGGCGTGCTCACGCTTTGGGCGTTTCGTGTCTTTAGTCTGAGCTGCTCCGTTGAAGAGGACATCTGGCCTCATTGAAGATGATGGGATTTTTTTCCCATAACCTCCAGCAAGGCTGAATTTCCCCCCAGGTGATGCTGTTATTACAGCACTACCCTTGCAATAGTCATTACGATCAGCAGCGTTTCAACAGACAGCCCAGACGGAGACTTCTTGGGGCTTCAGTACTGCTGTGTGTGCTCTGACACTGCCGGGACAGCTGCATAGATCCCGTTTAAATCTGGGCTACAGTTGCCACATTCCTGACTCTGGAAATAGGAATCTGCTGGAGCTGCATCTGTGTTTTTTCTCGTGGCAATGAGTGGGATCAACCCATCTGTCTAATCCTTCTCTTCCCATCCTGGACATCAGCTAATCATTTTCTGGATTCCTTAGCCAAGCTTGCTGCGTGGAGCAGTGAGGAGGTGCCTGCTGTACGAGCACGGGACACCCATGGCACACGAGTCCTGGTGCTCTCCAGATGAGGGGCTGCGGTCCCAAGCAACAGAATAAGCTTTCACATTAAAAGCAAAGCGTAAGACACAGAGGACCTCAGACTTTAGCAGATTAGCAAGATATTTGCAGAGGATGGGAAGCATTTATAAACGGAATGAAAAGCAAAGGTGATCTTTTCAAGCAATACTTCTTGGTGGGTGTCAAACGCCTGGTCTTCAGAAACACCCAAGCTTCACACTGGACAGAGGTCGTATGAAGCAGCGCGTCGTTTTTTGACCTTCTGGATTAATTCCTGACCCAAATCCTTCCACTCCAATCCAATACCACTAAACCATCCAGCGAGCTCTGCGGCTATAAATGAATCAAATTGAACCTGAGATCTTATTATATGGAAGCGCCACCTCTGATCCGATATCCCATTTTTCTCTTGAAATTGACCCCGATGGCTTTAACATTACAGAGGCAGCTTATTAAGTAGGAAATATGGGGATATCCTCTCTGGTAGGATTACTGATTATCCAAACTTTAAATGTAGCCCTGTACTATCCTTACTGTTCCTATATACTTGGACTCGTTTTGAAGGTGAGCTACCTTCTGAAAGAACGCATTACGCATTCTGCAGTCTTCATCTATTGACATTTTGTGGGAATTCAGGTGCAAGTGAAGGTTTATGTGGCTTTTTTCTTGGTGTCTTGCTTTTGTGGCAGGGAGTGACTTGCGTTGTGCTCCCCTTCAGTGTTGTGCTTTGTTACACCTCTGGGACTAGCCAGGGAAGATAGATATAAAATGAACCTAAACTTCCAAAGTCTGGCATAGCAATGAGTCATATTCCCACTTAGGAGCTCCAACAGAAGCTGATCCTCACCTCACTGGTGTCCTGGAGATTTCCACCCCGTCCCCTTAAGGTTTCTTCTTTCTCTCCATAACCAAAGGGTCAGCACATAAGTATGGTGCCAGGTTCAGTTTGTATTTTGTAGTGACGTAAATCCAGAATCAGTTTATTTACACTTGCTTAACAGATGGCTGGACCCAAACTAGTCAGAACTGTAATTATTTCTGCAGTAGGTCTCGCAGTATGTAAACATTGTCCTGACAATTCTAAATGTCCCTCTGGTTTCTGGATGGGAAAAAGCGTGTGGTGCAGAAGGGAACGTGCACCGAACAACTGGGAGAGCTCCTAATTAGCCATTATAGGATTCCATTAATCTCTTCAATCGACTAAAAGAATTATTGTCGTCGAAGTCCGTTTGTCTTCAGCTGGGAGAGGGGCTTAAGCAAAGCCTTGGACTGCAGGCTCTGCAAGGAGAGGCCTTTCCTGAGCATGTAGCTGCATCTGTTGGTTTTGTTAAGGAAGGTCGAGGATGGCTTCAGGTACCATCACAGCCAGCAGCATCCGGAGAGGGGCAGAAGGACGAGTCTCCAGCTGCAGGTTGCCTGTCCCCAACCCGTGGGTCCCTCGAGCGGTGCCACCCCGGCCCCTGCACAGCCCCTGCCCATCTCGCCCTGGCCACATTATCCCAGCAACTGGAAGCTGGAAAAGCAGGAGCACTGATTCAGCTCCTGACTTCTGTGGTCCTGCTGTTCTTCTTCCAAAGACCAAATAATTATATTTGCTGCAGCGAGGTTTCCCTGGCTTCATAGGCACCTTCAGCACCATAAGCGCCTTCCAGTGAGCTCGCATGTAACTTTATTTACTATTTAATTTATTCCCTGCTTAATTGTTGCCTTGTCATCAAATAGGGTAAGAAACTCTGTAAGGCTTTTGAAGGGAATTTTTTGAGGTGGCCATTGAAGAGAAAAGGCAGGGGAGGAAAAAGAGAAAAGAGAAAATAAAGGAGAGAGAACAGCAGAGCAGAGCTATAGCAGGAGCTGTAAAGGTAGAGAGCTACTGCCACCAGCAGCGACGATGATGAAAGAAAACTAACCATACTCTGCCGTGGATCTGTGGTGCAGACCCATCCTTGAAATTGGTGGGAACTCAATGGGCTGGAGAGTGCGTTATCTTTAATGTATTTCTTGGCTCACAGATCACAATTAAAATTAAATTCTGCCTTCTGCAGAATTAAATTGGACACTCTGGTCTGCTGCAGCGAGTGCCTGATCTCTGTTGGTCTCAGCTGAGGTAGACTCTACTCAAGGAAATAAAAAAAAAAGCAAATAATAGCTAGGAAACTTCTCTTGTGACAGTGTGTGAAATTGCTGTGGCCGCACAAGCAATTTTCAAGGAAATTAAGGATATGTGGGTTACTTTTCAGGAGAGGAAAGATTGTTTTACAGTCTCTTGCTATGGACTGCTGTTCTATAGATCATTACATTCGAGTGTTTTGGCTGCAAAAATATTAATGTGTGTGTTGTTATGAGATGATGATGTACTCAATATTACATAGAATAAATGTTAGCACTTAAATATTGTAGAATGCCAGCATTTCTGCATGCCGCAGCGTTTTGCTACAATGAGCATACACTTGTCAAATGTTTGGAGTTCTTTATTATTCAGGAATGAGCATGTGGCTAATTAAAGTAGCATTCCTATATTGGGAGGTGTTCAGGTTGTGAGCCCATCTTCAGCAGTTGCCTCTTGTAAATAAAATAAAAAGAAGCTGATTGAAATCTGAAAATGTCAATAGATGCAAAAAGCCACCCTGGAGCGTTACCTGATAAAATAAGAGTAGAGGAGTAATGACATGGTCAATATTAACAGCCATCAGCTGGGGCGAAATCAGATTGTCAGGGCTGGATCTATAAAATTCTTGCCAAAGTAGAACCTCATTTACACATACAGATCTTCATACCCTTTGCTAAGAAAAGCATATGTGACAGCTTAGGGGTTTTAGCTGCCAAAGATCTTTCACTCTGAATACAGTAAATGTCACATCTATTTATTTATCGTTACATTTTGCTAAGTATCTGTAGAAATATTTGGATTTTTTCTATCATAATGTAGATATTTAAAAGGAAAAGAATCCAGATTATAATGCAGCTGTAGCACCAAACCATATGGCCGCTAAATGGGAGCAAAAATACACCACTGAATTACGGGGAGTAAACATAAACTGCATGCGATCTCCAGAAGAATATTAAATGGGATACGTAAATACCAGAACATTGCCATAAAATCATGCTATCAGACAATAGTAGCCATCGGGCAGTAGATTATTTCACGTGCTGAAAGTAATCACAGTTGTACAGCAATTTACATTTTCTAAATGCCAGACTGAAAATATCAAGTAATGAATCTTGGCAAGGAGGGTGTTTTCACCAACTGCAGTGGTGGTTATAATGATGTCTAGACTCCTTTTTCTTCTGAAACAGGGAGAAATAAAGCAATATTCCGACACCCCACTTTTATGAGAAACCACCTAGAGTTCCAGGTGCTCGAAACAGTCTTGTCTTTAATTCAATTCAAATTTGTGATTTCTTTCTCTCAGGAAAATACTTGTGGATGATTCATTGGTGTGTTGAGTAGTATTTGCACTGTGCTGAGCAAGAGCAAACGGTGCAGGGGAACGCGTGTTCAGTGCTATGGACGGTGCCTGGCAGGAGAGAAAACCCAAATCAGTGTGGGTTGTCCTGCCTGTTCCTTTGTGCAGCGACGGTTTCACGATAAGTTCTTTGGGATTCTGCGTTGTTATATGAAAAGGAAAAAGTCAGTGATTTGTCTGCTGCAGAAGAGAACTTAGTGGGGGCAATTGTCAATTGTATCTTTGTTTTCTGTCCTTTGTGTTTTCTTATATGATGGGCAAGGAGAGAAGCGCCCTCCACTTAATGTCCCTCCAAAGTGACCATCAAACTGCCAATGATCCTTGAACTTCTACTGGACATCGCAGGGAGCAGATACTGGCATCTGTGTTTGCAGGGTTTAAACTCAGAACTAAAATGTGCAGAGTTTGCCTCAATATTGGCCAGATTCATCCAGGTTTTTTATTACTGCATATTGAGCCCTGCCCCTGGGAAGTCGCTCTAGGTGACACTGAGCGAGTGTTTTCTCTCCAGAGGTTGCAGACAAGAGCACTGGGTCTTGAAATTTTATTTCTGAGGCAAATAACAACTCTGAATCTCTCTTTCTACAGACGATATGGAAGCAATTCCAGTCAAGCAGTTCGTTAAACACATCAGCGAGCTCTATTCTAATAACCAGCATGGGTTCTCGGAAGACTTTGAGGTATGATTTAATGATCCACTGCTGGAATGGTGTTTTCCTAAAGTTAATTGCTTATTGATAGCAAGGGGCTGTGTGGCAGCTGTGTGATGTTACGACAGAGGTAAGTGTGGTGCTCAAATGTAGCGGAAGGAAAAGGGAAATACCAATGGGATATTAGATATAAGTAATGTGAGATTGGGTGTTTATAGGTAGTTTCTAACCATTACAGAGCAAAGGGGCATGGTAGCCTTCTATTAAGAGCAGTTGAGTGCTTCCAAGAGGTATTTAGGAGGTTTTTATTCAATTGGAAAAGCTGCCTGCAATCCCAAGGAAAGATCTGATGAAACAAGGAGCTGTTCTTAACTCCGTGCTTTTGTTATATATAACCTGAAGCTTATTTTACTCTTTTGGGCCCAGAATTTGCTTTCTTTAGTCCTAATGAATAGTCCCTTACCCCTTGAGTAACCCAAAAGCAGCAAAATAGCACTCCCTATGAGCGAGAGCCTTAGATTTGGCCATTTGTGACCCTCCCAGCAAGCTATGACTGCATCCCCTATTCCTGATGGATCTATTCCTGAAGTCCTCGTTCATCCTCTGCTCAGTCAGAAAAGATTGCTGTCAAAGTCATTGCCTGTTGTGTTGTAAAGCCAAGGAGAAAGGCTTCAGGGCCTGACTAGTAGGGTTTACTTAATGCGACTGTCTTAAAGTTTGTGACTTGCTACCTGTTTAGGACAGACTCTGACCTCTGCCTCTCTAAAGCAGAGGCAATTCCAATGGAGGGAGGCGTTTTCCAACCTCTTGAGTTACGAACCCCATATTGTCTATGCACAGCAAATAAACATTACACGGTGTGAGGAAAGACACTGAAGTCAGGCCCTAAAAACCACAGACCAGCCCTTCTTGGTTGGATTTTAGGTATTTCTTTCAGGCAGTCTAGCCTGTCTTATGGGCAGCTCTGCTTGCCAACAAGGCAATGAAAGCAAAGAGGTGAGCAGGTACCTACAGCATCTGCAGTAAAGGCAAGACTGTGTGCAGGAATTGTTTTTAATGGGGTCATTTAAAACATTTATTGTTGCTGTTTGGTTACTGTCTATAAAGAGTAGCTGCTTTGTCCGACGCCTCAAAACCATTGTGTAAGTTGGAAACATTTTGTATTCATGAGGAAGGCAAATGTGTAAGGTGTTGAAGTGATTTAGTTCAATTGACTGCTGGCTGGATGGCTGAGCAGGAATATTGAGGCATTTAACAATGTTGATGGTATTCAGGACAAACATTTATTCTCCGGAGAGCAGAATTTGATCAGGATGATCAAATGCGACTCACTCCTCTCAATTATTTATGGATTGTGACCCCAGTGCTATTCATCACAGCTGGGTTTTACACCATTCAATTATTCAAAATAATCAGCAACACATCTGTAAACTCGGTCTGGCTTTAAGCAGGCTTTGCTTCAGCTGGCGCACAATCCTGGCTATTAGCGAATGTTGGGCACCTTCCGCCCGTGTTTTAGCAAAGAAAAGCGCTGCTCTAATAGCCCGATTTTTTCCCTTCTTTGCGGAGCTCCCTGCTGTGAGCGCCAGGCCGCGGCGGCGAGTCGGGAGCTTCGTTTAGCCAATTAGTTCTCTCGTGGGGAGGCCGGGGTCCGCGCCGAAGGCAAGTCAACCTCCTCCGACTGCACTCGCACGCCAGCGCGGTGCTCCCGGCGGGTTCAATCTGGAGTGTCTCCTTTGAAGGGAGGCAGCAGAGCCACTCCGCCTGCATCGCTCTCTAACTGAGCTCTCAGCTCGCTGAAGACTGAACGAAACCTCCTTCTGTGAGCCAAAGGAGGGGGAATGGGAAGGGAGCGGTCGCTGTCTGGGATAACAGTTCAGCTCCCCCTTGTTGCTGCCTCCTCGCGGGCTTGTTTTTCTTCCCCATGATGTTTCACAGCGATGGGGCTGCAGGGCAAACCCAGGATTTTGCACGCACACCATAGGTAAATTTTCTCCCAAGTGCCTAAACTGGCTTAGAAACCAGGAACCTGGTTTTGCAAGGGGCTGGGGGACAGGGGAACCTGAGGTCACATCTATACAGCAGCCATGAGAAGCAGCCAGCACTGAACCTGTGTCTGACCAGACCCAGCAGGACTAATCCTGCTGGAACCAAATCTGCCAGATATAGTGAAACTTGGCTAATGTTTTAGGGGAAAACAGAGGGATTTCAGGAGAAACAGAAAATTCAGTGTTACAGGGCTGCTAGTGTGGGGTGAAGGATGCCACAGGCACCTGGTTTAAAGCGCAGAGTGGGTGCAACTGCATCCTGCAAGGTGGTTACAATTCCTGTTAGCCAGGTTACTGCAGCAGCAGCAGACCCCATCCTGGACAGGCTGCCCACAGCAGTCTGGCTTTGTGCCAGGATGCTCTGGCAAGGGATGGCGTAAAAGCAGCGTGAAGTCTTGCTGCTCGAGCAGGGCTAGGACACGGCACCGGTTCCTGGTGTGGATCTCGTACGTGGTGCTGAGGAACCAGGCACCGTGCTGCCCCCCAGCCCTTCCTCCCAAGGGCCTTCTGGAAAGGGGCCTGCAGTTCTGCAGTCAGGCCGGCTTGTGAAAAAATCTAGGTTTTACCTCTAAAAGGAGAAAAGAGGATGACAAGGAGATGCTGCAAAAAGAGAGCAATCCTATAGAACAAATAAATCTTCCCGAAGATAGCAAGCACATGCTCTTCTTCTCTTAATGAAAAAAAGGATCCAAAATATCTCGCTGGGGGAGGTTGCTTTAGCGTGGAATCTCTGAAAGGAAAGAGCAAGCAAGCAGCAAACTGCCCCATGCAGAAGGTAAAACCTGTCCAGTTGTTTGCTGCTATTCGGGCTATGTTTCTTGCTGTGTTTTTGGCAGCGTGTTGTGGGTTGTGTTGTTTTTTCCATGAAGAAGATGGCTTCGAAAGTAAATAGTAGGACTGCTCCCTCCCCGCTTCCCTTAATATGAGCCGTAATTACAGCTAAATATTTTGCGAATCTGCTTAGGAAGCGTTTTATGTTCGGAGGAAAAAAGGACTTTGAACTCACAAATCTTTGCTTGGAAAGTACTTCCAGAATGAATCCTGGCTGCCTTTGGGGAATCGTAATGCGAGTAGCTGGTTTTATTGTATGGTGATAGCTGGGCTTTCTTGTATATACAGAATTGTTAAGGTTTCCTTTGAGTCCAATGAATCTTCAATATTTGATATAAACTAGAAATGCAAGGCCCAATTTAATACCGAAGAACAAACAGCCTTTGAAAACGAAGTGCACAATCATGGGTTGTCAGTGCTGGTTTCTGATCTAACTCTTCAAGCTCCAGCTTGGCATCCAGTCAACCTAATGGCGATAAAAGGCAAAGGAAGGAGCGTTTTGGGCTGCTCTGCGAGCAGAGATGCTGCATTTTGCAGGGCATCCCCATGCTGGGCTGTGGTGGCCCCTCCGCCCGCGGTGCCAAGACTGTGCAGAGCCCGGAGGCCTCCCCACACCCAGGCTGTGTCTGGTCGTTGTCTGGCCAGAGATTGCATCAGCATCATGGTGTTTAATAGTCTCTGATAGACCTTTCTTCTGCGAATTTCTAATTGCTTCTTCGAATCTTTGAGACTTCTGGTATCCGGAACATCCCATGGCAAGGAGTGCTATGATTTGTTCCACAAGAACAGGCTTCCTTTTGGGTTTAATTCATGCCTAATAACATCTTTCAGTGCTTTGTACTTTTACATTACAAAGTACATCCCTATATCGCCTCCTAAATGCCACGCGTGATTCTGTGAGCATCCCTCATATCTCCCTTTAATCATCTCTTTCCAAAACCGAAGGAGCCTGCGCTATTGCGGAGACTGTTTGCTGGAGGAGCTGTTCCAGGCTTCACGGCACTTTTTCCTTCTTTCCCTTTTTTTTTCTACCTTCACCATATCCTTTTTAAGATGAGAAGGCCAGAACTGTGCACAGTATTTAATGCCTGGGTTTACTGCAGTGTTACGCGGGGACACAGAGATGTTTTCTTCTTGCTTTTCTATTACTTTCCTCCTTCCTAACATACTATTTGTTTTTTAACAACCGCTGAGCGCTCAACCAACACCTCCAGAAAACTATCAGCTCTGACCCCAAGGTCTCTTCACTGAATGGCAGTAGCAAATTGAGAGCCTGTCGCTGGGTATGTATAGTTAGGGTTGCTTTTCCCAAGTACATCACTTTGCATTTATCAACATTGAATTTCGTTTGCCATTTTATCACTCAGCCCCTCAGTATTGTGAGAATGTTCTGCTTCTCCTCACAAGCAGCTTTTGTTCTAATTATCCTGAATAATTCTGTGTTGCAAACACACTCTGTCTCCTTTGCAGGGCATTTATGAGTAGAGCAGGTCTCTGTGAAGTTTCACTGGCAAAATCCAGTGCTGACAGTTCTTGGGTTGTGGGAGTCTCATCTTACGCCTCTTAATACGTAAGAGGACTTCTCCTTTTGGTCCACAACTGATCGGTTTTGTGCGAGACCTTTTCAAACACACTTTGGAAATCCAAATACCCTGCTCTATTCCAGCCTGTCCTGTCTATGGACTTCTTCAGGGACCGCACATGGAGTTGGCGCTGTTCATTAACACTGCTCTTTATTGCGGCCTCTGGCAGTTTGTCCCATAGAGAAGTCAGATTTAGGGGGCTGCAGTGCCCCAAATCCCTTCTGGATCTCTTTTTATTTAAAAAACAATGTCACATTTGTCGCAATGTCGCCATCCTCTGTTGTCCCAGTACCCAGCCTGGCTGTGCAGGGCGAGCACCCTCTGAATTCTTGTATCAACAAGAGGGCAAAGCGTGTCTTACCAGGGCAATTTTTTCACTCCCTCCCTATTCTGGCCTCTTACTGGCATAAACCACTAAATTTTGTGAGCACAGATATTTCCCTCCCAAAAGAGAAAAATCAGCCAAGAAATCGCCCCTGGCTCCCCAAACGAGCTGTGAATTTCTGTGCCCCAGTGCTGTATTTGGGCTCCAGGGACCAGGCAATGTTATTTCCTTGCTCCCTGATTCGGGAGCGGGTTAGTCCTGCTGCAGCAGGAGTCACTGGGGTGGGTGAGCGCAGCCCCGCAGCCTCTGTGCTGCTGCGGGTTCAGTGCCAATTTGGAGCCTGCCCAGGCTTGCTGGGCTTGGAGGCAGCCTGTCTAGCTCCCTCGTCTCGTAAATTGAATATATCTTTATAGTCCGGTGGCACCTTCTTCTAAATGTCCTGAAATGTAAGGAAATAGCATAAATCCGTGTCGTCAGGAGTGCGGCAGGGAGCTGCTGCCGTTCTTTGCGTGGGGTGAGGGTCTTTAACCAGACTGTCACGAAGAACAAAACTGAAGGCAGAAATGGTCCTGTGCTGTGCACATCTCTTAAGAGGAAAACCAATGTGTTGTTACACTGGGATCCCTTTTGGATTGGACACAGTTTCCATCAGACATGTGCTATAATTCCCTCCACCTCAAGAATTTGGGCAGCAGGAAGATGCCGTTTCCAAAGCGTGCTGCTTGGAGACCTCAATATTCTGTATAACTTTGCTGTATGATATTGGCCCCAGATCGCCATAATTAGGGGTGTTCAGGATCTGTGTGTTGCTGTGCTAAAACCAAAAGGAAGCAGCACTGTGAAGCTGGAAGATGAAGAACTTGGTGCACAAGAGGGTCTTCCTGGAGCTTTGTATTCTTACCTCGCTGCTTGACCTGCCCTAAGAAATTGATATTGTGAATTAGCAGTGATTTTTCAGGAAAAGCAGCAAAAGAGACTCAGATCTCTGGGTTTCCTGTTATTAATTAGAGCTGAACAACAACTCTCAAATTTTCTGCCTGGAAGTCCCATTCCAAAGAGCTATGACTCTACCTGGGGAATGCGAGATTTCATTCAGAGCCCGGTACCTCCCTGCCCAGCATCACGATTCATCACAGAAATGTTGCTGTGCCGCTGCCAGCTCCCTCCGCTTGTAGGCATCACCTGGGTGTATAAGTTGGCTGTGTGCACAGCTCAGCGCATGAATTTTTAACCACCTATAATGATTCCTGCACTGCCATTGCTGTGTGCAGTCCTCCTGGTTTGTTTATTTTTCCCTTCTCCCTAGGCTCTCCCCAGTTACCTTGCTCCCAAGTTCCATCAGAGAGTTTACACTAGTGCTAAATTATTACCAAAATCTGTGCTATTCCAGTGGGAGATCCTCCAACGCTATTTGCTCTCCCCGTTGGTATTCTATCTCCATGTTTGCAGAGCAAACAGCGAGAGCACAACCACAGAATCCTCTAATTCGGGATTAAACTAACAGATCAGGAGCGATCATAGGGGTGGATGCACTAGCTGCTCTCACGCTGAGAAATTCCACAGGAAGATGCAACCAGTTTGGGAACGTCTCTCATTTAGTCCTTCGAATTAGGATCCTTTCTTTGCTCGTGATTCCTCCTCATTGCTATTCATAGGCTTGCACAGTTCAGCCCTGCTAGGACATCTGCTGATGGGAGTAATGGGAAGCAACAGCAGCGCTGCAGAGGGCCAAATCAAGAGACCGAGTTGCTGCTCAGTCACTGTAGCAACATTTCTTGCTCCCAACCTTATATTGCCAGCAAGATGCTGGAGCAGTTTGATTTTCCACCTTAATGGAAATTCTTTGAAGTTTAGAAGAAACTAATCTGTAACTTGTTTCAGGAAGGCAATGAAAATGGGTCATTAAACCTGAGTGTATCAAATTCCAATTAGCATTAGCATGGACAATATAATTAAAAGGTAAATTAGCCATAATAGCTAGAACTAGGACACTTTTTACAGTAACTAACGGTCAGTTGAAAGCGTGTACTGTGGTTCCTTGGGTTGTCGATGATAAGTTGCAAGGACAGGACTTGAGCCTGGATCAATTCATCTTTGGGCAGTAATGCATCCCGCAAAGTTAAACATAAAAAGCAGCAGCACGCTAGCCAACCCCCATTAAAGGCAGTGGAAGAGGCTAAAGGGATTAAAGAAGCAGAAGAAAAGCCTCTGGAGTGAAAAGTTAGTCTGCTCTGGGTGAATTGCAGATATGCTGATAAGGGGGGTAGCTGGCCTTGTGCTCCAAGATGCCAAGAGCAGTTCCGTGTTAATTGGAGGAGACTCTATGGGTTGCAGGGAGCAGCCTGGGCACCGGGGTTGACCTGATGGCCTGCCTGCAAGGTTGTAGTAACAGCGTAATCAGGCTGGTGTCTTATCACAAATGACTGGCTTGGTGAGCAGGAAGGGTTAGAAAGCCGAGCGTGGTAATTGCATTAGCGTTACCAAAGGTTAGGAAAGTAAATATCTAATAATATGTAATATGGTACAAAGGCATAATTAGGAAGGTGACTTTTTGGAACTTTCTCCGGGGTGATATTCATTAACACCAGGCCATCGTGGTCTGCCAGAGGGTAAATTATGCACTAAAAGCAGGTGGAGATAACAGGCTGTGAGTGACTAGTCTGGTCTTCTTGTGGCATTTTGTGCATCGATAAAAGGCAACACTTGGAGTTGAATAATGAAGGAATGTTGACTCGGGCCTTGCTGTGGGTTAGTGATTTGCACTTAGCACGGGGAGAGGTGAAGCCAGGAGGTAGGAGACAGGATAACTGGTCCCGGCTCCCCGTTCAGCAGCAAGAGCTGGGGTACGTGGGCAAGTGGGGACCTCTCCTTGCAGCTCTGCTTGTGCAGGGAGCAGCTCCACCGTTTTAGCAGTTTTTAAGAGTATTAAATTCCATTTATAATGTTAAGTTCTGAATAAACGCCATTTTCAGGTGATCACTTCTCGCGGTGTAAGATCTTCTTTCCCACTGCCACGTTTTGCATCCCCTTAGCCTAATCTTCCTCTTCTATTAACTTTATATAGGCCAGCTGGGAACGCTGCACAGTTGAAAAAGCAGTCAGCATCAACATAGAAAGGTTAATTAAAATGATTAACCCCTCCAACAATTCCCTTATGGAAAAATCCTATAGAATTGAATAGGAAGTGTTACATTTACTATGTAGTATTTAAACTGTCAGAGAATTCCTTAGCAGGGATGTAATCCCCTATAAAATTCTACAACTTTTGAGAGTATTCTCTGTAGAACCTTACTGGATTCATCCATACCGAATTCTACAGCATTTGGCATAAATGCTTCAGTGCTAATTACTGCTCCAAAAATAATTTTGTGGTGCTACAGGGATTTCGTGCTTGATATGGGGCTCTTCAGAAAGGGAGGATATTTTTTAGGAGTTACCTGCAGCAGTCCAGGAATAATATTGCATTGTTTCTGAATGCAAAAAAAAAAAGCAAAACCGAGTTGCATTAAATCATACAAAAATGTAGCTAACGCTGCTTTTGCATTTGCAATTTAGGCTGAACTGAGCCTGCCCACTGTATAATCAAAAGTCCCTTGTTTACCGGAGCCGACAGGCAGAATTAGGGGAAACACACACTTTAATGTGATTTTTTTTTTCCATGATAGAAATGGAGCTGTGAAAATTCTATTAGGGCCAACTGAGAGTTGTGCCCGATTCCTCTTTGTCTTTGCTCGTCCCCTCGCCTGTCGTCTGCGTCTCCCGATGGAGAGGCGAGCGAGAGCAGCAATTGTTCGTTTGGGAGCGCCGTGTGGATATAAAAGCTATAAAATGTTGAAGGTTTCACTATACTTTGCACTTTTAAAATGTAAATGCCGGGGAAGATATCAAAATTGCTTTGCAACTCCTTTGTGAAATGTCTGCATAATGCTGAACTCCGGTACATCTGCTGTTTGTATAGCATTTCTCTTGATAATTTTTCTCTGTCACTTAGCTCGTGATCTTTGTAGCAGCTGGGAGCTTCTAATGACTTTCCCTCTTAGGCAGGTTCGATGCTGTTACTTTTAGAGCTCGAGGTACAAAGTAATTTGGCACCTCCCTGCATAACCTTGGGGGAAATTAGTTCTATTTGGTGTGATTTCTGGGACCCACAAAAGGTTTGAATAAATGTAGCTTCTTCCGCAACTTTGTAAACTGCAAAACAGCAGTATGTTTTTCAAAAGGTTGTTTTAAAACTGAATTTATGCTAATGATAAAAAGCTTTTAACTTTTTTTTTGAGAAAGATTACATTTAAATAGATAATAGAAAATACTTCTTGGAAGTGCTGTAGTACATGAGATTTAGTGGTTTATTTGCAAAACAGTCTTACTTGCAATGCAGTCTCCAAGGTGTGTAACTCCAGGAGAACTTGGCCAAGGGGAATAGCTATTGCTCTCAGGGGCAAAGGAAAGACACTCTTGGCACACACAGCCCTGTATTCAGTTGTTTGCTGATACGAGTAGGTTGGGAACTAAGAAATCAACAGAAATCTCACTTGATTCCTCAACAAGACAAACATCTGCATCTCGAGCTGCCTGAACAGCTGGGTCCTTCAGATGGATACATGTCTGAATGTACAGGGCCCAACAGCTCTATCTGGACCAACCTTCTACCTCCTTCACTACATCATTCGCTGTTAATAGGTGTGCCAGGTGGTATTTAAAGCCCTCTCTGTTATCTTCACAGATCTGTTGTATTTATATTTTATAAAAGTCATCCCTCTGCAGAGAACTAACAAAAGGTCAGTGCAGAACTTAAATGTCAGAAGCCCTGTTTGGGGGGTTATAAGCAAATAAGTTGTTGAGGACTCCAAAGTCTTCTGCAGAATTGTTTTTTTTGTGCTTAATTTCTCATGCCACAAAAAAAAATAAACTTCATTTCTGGACTGACAGACTTTCTCTTTGACTAACTGTGGTGCCTAGGAGGTGCAGCGCTGTACGGCCGACATGAACATCACGGCGGAGCACTCCAACCACCCCGACAACAAGCACAAGAACAGATACATCAACATCCTCGCATGTGAGTAAACCTGAGCCACAGGGGCAGGGAGCTGATGGGGAGAGACATTCTCTTCCTTTCACTGTCAGTGTGCAACAGGTGATTCGAAGTTACATTATTGCACAATAATTAATAAATGCGTAAAGACAGTGAAACTTGATTTCTCTTGAGCCAGCATTTCACTCCAGCTTTTGCCTTAAGCTGCTTGATGGTACAAGTGGTGTTTTAAAAGCACCAGTTCAGTGTGAAACTTCGCAGTGGAACAGCTGGGATCAATCGATGATAAGACCTGTCTGCCTGCTAATCTCTGAAAACCGGCCTAAGGGAGGTGCAGAGTTGGAGCAAGAGGTTTTATTTATGATCCTTGGGATTCCCTTATAATCCCAAAGGTGCTGAATCTTCCCGCAGTGGATCTGCTGTATTTTAAACCGCTTCAGCCGTGTGTATGACTTGGGCAAACAATGATCTTCGCAGCACAGAGCAGGATTTGCCTGTATCTCTCGGAGAACTGCGAATGTGGCCCCTGCTCTAGAATGCAAATTATTGCAGGTCGGGAATGGAAATGTGGGAACTTTTTCCATAGTGTTCTGCGATGTGGAATGACGCAGACGCAGCAGTCGCTGTGATTTAGCCGCTAAGGCGGATGGCCTGTGATACAGGACAGCTCGCAGGGTTTATCTTCATTCACGCAGTAATTCTTGAGTGTTCTGGATGGCGGAGGAGGATGCAGATCTGATGGACGCTCAGAAGTGAACAAGGCGCAGGCTGAGGACCAATTCCCACGTCTGGAATAGACCTGCTCTGTGGCTTTGGGCACGGGCACTTGTTGCCGTTGTCCCAGCTCTGATTTTAGGCAAAGCTGTGAGCTCCCTCTAGGCTCCTCCTGGGGTGCAGAGGGAGAAGCACCATCCATGGGAAAGTGGAGCAGGAGGCGAAGTGACTTCCCTTTGGCTCCAATCCAAAGCCAGCTTCTACAATTATTAGTATTCCTTCAAAATGCACAAATTAATATTCCTCCGGTATGTAGGAAACAGGATGTTTACCTGCCTTTCTGCAAAATGTTTCCTTAATGCTTCTCTGGTCTGTTTTTCATCCTGCAGATGATCACAGTAGGGTGAAGCTAAGGCCTTTACCAGGAAAGGACTCAAAGCACAGTGACTACATTAATGCTAATTACGTTGATGTAAGTTGTTTGAGTTGTTTTTCTTCTCCAACCCTGCATCCTTCCACCAAGAGCAGGTATCGCTACCTGCAAAATGTTTGTATTTTCCAGCTTCCTCTGATAGTTTTGTTACAAATTTCTCAGTACCCTAAATGAGAAAGGCACTTTTCTTTGCTACATTTAAATTATTAATGTCTGCTATGATATTGCTTTCATCTTACTTGGCATTATGGTTTTCTTTGAAGGGTTACAACAAAGCAAAAGCCTACATTGCTACCCAGGGACCTTTAAAGTCTACATTTGAAGATTTCTGGAGGATGATTTGGGAACAAAATACTGGAATCATTGTCATGATCACAAACCTCGTTGAAAAAGGAAGAGTAAGAGAATTTATAATTTCTTAGCAGCTGCTCCTTGCCACGTTCTTGAATCATGTAGGCAGAATTTGTTTAAAATGGTTGGGGATGATATATATATATATATATATGTATATATGTGTATATATTATATATATATTTGTTGACTTGCAATATGTGATAAAGAGGGCTGCATAATTAGCCATGAATTTACTCTTCTAAAATGCCCTAAGTGCCTGTGCAAAGGACTAGCTGAAACGTTCAGTCAACCCTCCCAACTCTCTCTTTGCTCAGAGGAAATGCGATCAGTACTGGCCCTCGGAGAACAGCGAGGAGTACGGCAACGTTATCGTCACGCTGAAGAGCACAAACGTCCACGCCTGCTACACCGTGCGCCGCTTCACTGTCAGGAACACCAAGATGAAGAAGGTGAGTGAAGCCTTTGCTGGTCTCGTCCAGGTGCCTCCTGGCCTTTGAGCATGCAGGCTGCACCGGAGCAAAGCCTCAGTGCTTGCACAGACAGCTTGATGTAGCAGCAGGGAAATAAGTGAGCAAAGGCAGAGTTGCTGGGAACCTGGTGAAGGGTTTAGCCCGTATATCTTTCTTTCAACTTCACTGCTGCTTTAGTCTCAGTTACTACTGTTATTTTCTGTTCCCACGTGTATTTTTTCTTGAGCTCTGTCTCCACCTAGCAGGAGGCAGAGGCTGCAGATTTCTACTGTCAGTCAGGCACTTCTGCAGCTGAGCGAGCCAGGGAGGTTGAATCTATTTCCATGCCTCCCCCTCCTGATGGTTCTCCTGTCCCTGCAGGGTCAGAAGGGAAATCCCAAGGGGCGGCAGAACGAGAGGACGGTCATTCAGTACCACTACACGCAGTGGCCTGACATGGGGGTGCCGGAGTACGCGCTGCCCGTGCTCACCTTCGTGCGGAGATCCTCGGCGGCCAGAGCCCCGGACACGGGACCGGTGGTTGTGCACTGCAGGTATGAGGAGTGCGGTGAGCACCACAGCGAGCACCTGAAATGCCAGGAAAGACACACACGTGAGTTGTCAGTGCAGGAGGGGTAGGGCAGCTCCGTGGAGTGCAGGGAGGTGTGAGCGTGCTCATCGTGCAACTCTGCCACGGGACAGTGCTTACATTCACTAGCACTTGCAGGTGACAGAGAGTTTCTCTTGAATGCTCCCAGGCTGAAGTCAACCAAGGCAGTCCCACAGCCTGGGTCTGGGATAGAATAAGTTTGATACAGGATGAGTTTCCACGTATCTTCCTGTAGCCAGCACCAGTGATAACAGAAAGGAGCAGGACACCACACATGAGCATCCAGACTGTGAAAATCCGGGATCCAGAGCAGCTCCATCCTCACAGCTCTGAGCAGTGGTGCCAGCCATCATCAATGGTGCAATTATAAACGTTTACTTTGTTTGAGCTCTGTTACATGCATTTCTTTGATGTCTTCTCTAGTGCTGGTGTTGGCAGGACTGGTACCTACATTGTGATAGACAGCATGCTGCAACAGATAAAAGACAAAAGCACAGTTAATGTCCTGGGTTTCCTGAAACACATCAGGACACAGCGCAACTACCTCGTCCAGACAGAGGTAACGAATGCAGTGCGGCTGAATTTAAAGCCATCTTCACTTTTATACTGTAATCAAAGACAGAATAGATTTTTCAGTTACATCCCTGTAAATACAGAATATATTTCCAGGCATTTATTGTACTGGAAACTTTAGATTCTACTTTAGATTCTACTTTTGACTTCTTCAGAGTTGTGTGTGTTACACTTCTAAATGTTTGTTCCAGACTTGACCATATTTACATAGCAGCTTGTTTTGCAAGGATGATGTAGCCCTTTTTTTAGGGTGCTCTGCCCCTCTATTAAAGTACTCCGGGTACCTGTGTGACACGTTACTCTTTTTGTAGGAGCAGTACATTTTTATTCATGATGCCTTGCTGGAAGCCATCCTTGGGAAGGAGACTGAAGTATCTGCAAGCCAGCTGCATAGTTACGTTAACAGCATCCTCATACCTGGCATAGGAGGGAAGACACGGCTAGAAAAACAGTTCAAGGTAAAGCTCATCACAGCCAGCCAGGGGCACGCGGGCAGTCCCCCAGTCCCTGCTGCATGACATCCCTTCCCTGCCTGCTGCCGGGGATAAGGAACCAAACCAGAACCCAGGAATAGCGCTGCAATCTTAATGATGCTGATGGAAATCAGCACTAATACTCTTGAATTCAAAGGTGGGAAGGTGGAAATGGACGCTTGTCTGAGTGTGCTGCTGTTCCCCCCTTTCCAAAGGGCCTTGGACGTTTCCGTGGGTGATTTGCTTGGCGTCCTCCAGGCTGCCTCTTACACCCGTCTGTGCAGAAACTACTGAAATGAAGTTCTCAGCACCGCATACTGTTGCAGTAGATACCTGTAGATACCCACTTCAAAAGGCTCCTAGACCAGGCAAACACACGATGTCTGTCACTGCTAATAGCTCTACTTGCTGCTTTTCCTTACTATGTGATAGCTGACCTTCATTTTGACCACAGTAAAACTTTATGCCTCTTTCTCCTGTTTAAAACCTAAGATTTTCTGATTGTGTTTTTTTAATACATTTAAAACTATGCTGTTACTGTGTATCATAAGAAGATTATACACAAAGTCTGTTTTTACTGTTAAACTTGATTGAAAAATGGCTAAGGAACTGAAACTGTTAAAAGAAATGACGCCAAGTGCCAAACTATTTTAAAAATGAATAGACTATTTTCCCAATTCACTTGTAAAAATCTCAGTACTTCTCAGTACTTAATTACCAAATTAAAGAAACATACACAATATGCAGCAGGAGAAAAAGATTTGGTCAAAAAAAAAATTTAAGAAAAAAATATTAAGTTGTTGTAAAGATGTTTTCTGATGGCAAAATTTCAAAAACCTAAGTGCCATTTTCTGAAATTACTCTGCCAGAGATGGACAGGAATTTGGAAACCCCACAACTTTCATTGGGGCTCACGCTGGTACTTAGATGGGTGCTTTCTTGTTCAGAGAGCTTTTGAAACGGGGCCTAAGTAAGGATGTGGCCAGCAGCAATTATTAAACAGTTCCCTTGCTCCTGCTGCTACCACTGAGTTGGCAGAAAATAACTAACTTGTGCTTGTGCCCTTGTTCAGTAGTTTACATCTAACTATGTTAGTGTTGAATTACACTGAGTGTGAGTTTCTAGTGCAGGAAGCCACCTTCACCCTCTTCACTCCAGCAGAGTTTGGGGACACACTAGGGAAGGAATATTCCAATACAGATCCATGTCCGGGATGAGTTGGCAGACGGAGAATACAGCCCACGGGTTCAGCTCTCCAGTGCCCACAGGGTTGAGTTCCCCCAGGGCCTGGCAGGGAAAGCCATTCTGCAGGAATCATCTTGCTTTTATTCTGCAAGAAAGTAGAGAAGGGGTTTTGTTGTTGTTTTAATTTACTGAATTTTTCTCCTGGAGACCTGCTTCTGACTGAATATACCTGCAAGTCTATGAAATACATTCTCCAAGATGACTAAAGGTAGCGTTCTCTGAAAGTGCCTTTTGATGGAAGTTCATTCTAAGGATATTTCGAAGCTGAAAGCTGCAGAGATCTTTTTATCCATTAAACACACTGTGTGAAAAGGATGATTTCCATTGGCGTCTTGAGTACTTTAAACAAATTTAACAGTGCAGTTTATTCTGCTCCTGATGCATCTTCCCAGGAGTTGGCAAAGAAACCTCCTCTCTTCATTTAGAGCACCACAAGGCCTGACTTGCTGCTTTATTCTCTTTCAGCTGGTTACACAGTGTAATGCAAAATACGTAGAATGCTTCAGTGCTCAGAAAGACTGCAACAAAGAGAAGAACAGGAACTCATCAGTCGTGCCGTGTAAGATCACATCTTCGGGTTGATTACTGCCTAGCATAACTTTTTGTGCTGAATTCTCCTTGCATGAAAAGGCGTAACCACTAAAGGAGAAATGTAATCTCTTGTTCCCACCGCGCCGCCTTGTCTTTCAGAATTACTCCGATGGGACTGAACAAAAGAAAATAGTTAAGGTGTCGGTCAGATATACTGGCCAAGTGAAATGTTAATTTGAGGATTTTAAGAATTTGAATAATTATGTTAGAGGGCAAATCTGTGGAGTGGTAGGAGAATTACTCTGATAGAGCCTCGCGCTCAGGTCGGATCTCCCAACGGACAGAAGTTCCCTGTAGTTCAGCGAGGACTGTGGGTTTCTCTGTGGGTTTGTGGCTGTGGTGGAGCACAGGAGGCCCCTGTGTCTCAGCCTTCCCCAGATGAGGGTATTTAGTACCTGAGGCCGCAGTTTCACAGTCTCTAATGCAGCATCTGTGAGTGTCCTGGTCGCCCAGCAGTCCCAGTTTGCTCCAGACCAAGCACGGGCACACTGTCTTTTCCATCAGATTACCCGACAGCCCCACGGGCACAAAGGTATAAGCACAGCTCTGGTCCTTCACCGAGCTTGCCGAGAAGGAGGAGAGCCCTCAGCACAGAGCTGGGGAGAAATGCCAGCAGGCAGGATGAGTCCTGCTTCGCACTGCATGTCAGGAGAGGCAGAGCTCTCGGTTTGGCACAGGGAGCCGCTCGGTTGCTCCCAGGGTGTTGGTGAACCCGGCGCTCAGCCCCAGAGAGGAGCTGGGGCAGCGTGTTCCCCGCAGGGGTGATCTCACCCTGCAGCTGGGAGCGCGGAGCGATGTGAGCGCTGCCAACGGGAAGGGAAAACATCACAAATCACGTGGGTCCGCGTGCTGCTGGGGACAAACGGAGACGCCGCAGTCGAGTATTACCCCAAACCCCCCGTTATCACCGCGTACGCTGTCATTTGGCAATTCAACCTGCTGTGAAAATCTTGGCTATAGTAAAATTTGATTCCTGAAATGACTTTGTCCTTGTGGGAATATTGTGCTACGTTCTCTCCTTATATCCTGTGTTAGTCGGCAGTGCTTTAACGCGGTTAAAGCGCTGGCCTGCTCCTGGGGGAGACGGGAGCTGCGCAGCGTTTGGTTTGTTAACATCTGAGAAATTCTTGCTTGCTGCCTTGTGCCGTGATCAGGCTTTGATTTTATTTTTCTTTTTTTTTTTAATCTTACAGCTGAGCGTGCTAGAGTGGGCTTGGCACCACTGCCTGGAATGAAGGGAACTGATTACATTAATGCCTCTTATATCATGGTGAGGAAGCCAACACCTAATTATAAAGTAAAATCAATTCTGAGGTGCTAAATACCAGATGCCTATAATTGTCTTAATTCTGTATGTAATGGCTGTGTATTAACAGATGAGGTTTTAACACCTTCCCCATAATGTAAAGCTGTTAACTGTGTTTTATTAAAGATTGTTGCCTAAAAAAATAAATACAAGATGCATTTATGTGGAATTCATATTTCCATGAGATACAGTCAAATAAATACTGGGCTGTAGAGTAAATGAAAACAACAGGGACTCTGCAGAATAGAAATGGAGTTATAAAATTACAGTCTGTGTGAAAATGTTGTAGAATAAAATGAAAAAAAAAGTCATTATCTGTCCCCAAAGATGATATTAATGCTTTAAGAGTACTTCGGGCAGTAAGTAACTGTGTGGTTTGCTTTGCTGCAAAAGGGCTACTACAGGAGTAACGAGTTCATCATAACTCAGCATCCGCTGCCACATACGACTAAAGACTTCTGGCGAATGATCTGGGATCACAACGCACAAATCATCGTCATGCTGCCCGACAACCAGAGCCTGGTGAGTGGCAGCCTCCCTGCCTCTGCCGCGGGGTTATTGCTCAGCTCAGCACCTTGCACGAGAGAGGCTGCTGGTGGCCAGGGCCGTGCGTGAGGACCTTGCAAAGCGCAGAAGGTCTCAGCAGAGGCAGCATCACAGTTGCTTGTCTGCCTGCAGGGCTTATGGCTAAGCCCACAGAGGGCTAAGGCCGTGCGAGGTTTCCCGTCTTGTTTCTAACGTAAGCAAAAAAGCCAATGTGCACGTCGGGTTCAGTGGAAATAATGAGGTGCAGAGAGGAGGCGGCGCAGGTGAGGCGCTAATCACTACTTGCAGATTTACCGGCGTGTCTCAAGGGTGCGCGTTAGAAAGGATTAAGAAGTAAACAGTTTGTTTTTCCGTGCACGCTTCACTCGGGTGAATAGATGATTGCAGCCGAGTGGTAGAGGAACCCCCGGCATTAGAGCAGGAGGGGAGCAGTCACGAGGGGCTGCTGAGGAGGCAGCCGTGATACACTTGGTGTGGGAGGAAAGGAAGCACATGGGGTGGAAAGGAAGGGCCTGGTGTTCTGCAAGTGTGTGGAGGAGCTCGGGAGGACAGCGGGGACTGAGGGGGAGCACCGGCCCGGCCAGGCCCTGCCAGGAGGGCCCGCGGCTCCGTGTCTCAAGGGGGCTTTGTGAGTGGCCCAGGCCGGCACCGTGAGGACTCCATGTGCAGTGCGTGTCTGTGTAAGGACAGATCAGCAATATCGCCCTGTTTGATGTCACTTCTGCAGGCTGAGGGACGAATTTTCAGGGCTCTTAGGGGACCTGTTTGTCCTGAGGGTTGTTCTGAGAACAAACCTAATTATTTAAGGTCCAAATCTCAACAGCATCTTGCACATCATCTGCATCAAGTCTGCAGGCCCGTGGAGATCAGCCTGTTTGCAGAGAGACGTGTCGTGTCCCCACACAAGGACAAGGCAGGTAGCTCGTGTTTTCTCAGCCCTGGAAAACAGGGAGTCTGGAGGGACGTGGCCAAGCAGGATGCCGGGTTAGCGGCCCTCCTTATGCCGCACGGCCCTCTGAAGCCAGGAGGAGAAACAGGCTTTGCGTGTATGTGGTTACAGAGCCCGGTTTTCCTTCTGCACGCTGCAGTCAGACTGCACGGTTGCTTTTTAAAGAATGGTGTTGACAGTGCGTTATCGATACCCCATCAGTTAGCAGGGCTACTTCGGCACCGAGCCTTTACTCCCATTTACAGTCTCGGAGAATTTATAGTGTCATACTGTTTTCATTAGAGTTTTGCTGGAGAACTTACATTATGTTAAGCCAGTGTTTTTCTCAAGGTTAAGAACATTTCATTTGTTCCCTTTCTCTTCACTCCTCACTTCTAAAAATTCAACTCCTACATAGAGCATCTATCATTCCTGTACCTAGGCCCGATGCACAGAGCTTCTACTGGTACCCTTGAGATTAGGATTAGACCGCAATAAATATAAATTAAAATTAAAGAAAAAAAAATGTAAAGGTCAGTGCATTTTTTTTTCTAAACAGATATCTGACTTTCATGCAGAACTGTGTAGATGGGAGGTAATAAAGCCTGGGATATAATACAAAGGTTAAGTATGAGCAAGCTAAAATAACCATTTCCCTATGAAACCAATTAAAAAGCAGGCGCTACCTGCTTGGGCACACAAAGGAAGGATCTGCTAGGCTTAGTGACGACTGTTACAGCAAGTTGGCTTTAGACACAGATGTTTTTAAAGGTCAGTTTCTGATCGTCTCTGCTTACCAAACCGATTTTTTGATCCACTGGATTTTCGGGTCGCACTGAAGTGTGGCAGAGGCTGCAGGACGGGTGCTGTGTTTCCCCGCAGGCAGAAGACGAGTTTGTGTACTGGCCAAGCCGCGAGGAGTCCATGAACTGTGAGGCCTTTACTGTGACCCTCATCAGCAAAGACAGACTGTGCCTCTCGAACGAGGAGCAAATCATCATCCACGACTTCATCCTTGAAGCTACCCAGGTAAAGTAAGCTCCCAGATGTGGGCCTTGGCTGCTCTCCAAAAGGGATGTTGGTGTTGTGTAGACATGGGAAAGAGAGTTCAGAAACGGTCTTGGAAAGGATTTACTTATAAGTGCTTGTTTGTGCATGTGGTTCCTTTGCTGACCCCTTCCTCTGTCTTCTGCTTCTGCTGGAAGTCGTTCCTGCAGCTCCTCAGGCTGCCGAGTTGAATCTCTTCATCTTACTTGAAATGAGGACATTTGTCTCTCCCTCAGAAGCCGCACCAGCAGATTGAATTATGCTGTGCAAAGTACACACCAAGGTTTATTGTCCTATTGCTGCTTACAAAATTGAGCATTTAGAGACTGTTTTGCAAAGATTAAGGAGTTTTACTTAATAAAGCACATTTCTTTTGAGCTACAAGGCTGGTTTTGGTTTGGTGTCAGTGCAGCTGGAATTGGTGCACAGCAGTATTTCACAGCCCTTTGATATTGAGTTCCTTTGGTTGCTCCTCTCTTGCTTGACCTGTGAGCTCTGAGAGAAAGAATCTAAGATCTATGGATGTACGCCCTGAACTCAAATACAAGATCATTTTCATTTTCAGGTTATAGTTGTTTTATTTTAGGGTGTTCACCGCTACGGAGATGCTGGAGCTGAGCATGCAACTTCTTCCCTGCTTCTCCTCCCTTTGGAAGGACGTATCTCTCCGGTTTGGAGGGAGGGAGGGAATGTGAAACTGCAGCAGCTAATATCCCGTCTCTTCTTCCATTCCAGGATGACTACGTGCTGGAAGTCCGCCACTTTCAATGTCCTAAATGGCCAAATCCAGATGCTCCCATAAGCAGTACCTTTGAGCTTATCAACGTCATCAAGGAAGAGGCCTTAACAAGGGATGGCCCCACCATAGTTCATGATGAGTACGTCGCCTCTTTTCTCCTGTTCATGTGTAGGCTGTAAAAAGAGTTACTGTGCTCTGGGATAGTGATCTGGATTCATGTCCGTTAGTCTGGATTATGTTGTTGGTTCTGGTCTTTCCAGATGGGCGCAGAAGGTCAGGCGGTGTCTGCTTTGTAAGTGCTCGGGGTTCTCATCTGCTTAGAACCCTCCCAAGCAAATTCTACAACCAACTTAAGAAAAACAAACCAGCAGAGCCATGGTTTAGATAACAAATACTTGAGCAGTCCAGTATGATCTTGCAGAAACCTGAGCTTCTGCCTGACGACTCAGGTTTAATGTGCCACAAGCCCAGCCGAGCTGTGTCTCAGGATGATTAGGACGTGTGTCTTGCAACAGGGGTCAGGTTTGCTTGGAGCAAATCTGGTTTTCTTCCTTCTGCTTCCCCCCTAAACCAAGAGGACTGTGTAGTGCCAGGCATGAGGGAGGGAGCCCCCGACACAGGGCCAGCATTTCGCCAACACTTGTCCCTTTTGCAGAGCTGTGGTGTTACCTGGCTCACTGGCTTTACAGTTAGAGTACTAAACACTGCACTGCATGTGATGTCTTGCCCTGGCAGGCAGAGAGCTCCCTCCAGTTGCTCTGTCCTTAAAATCGTGGGGATGGCTGTTTCGTGGCACTGCTGATTGCCACCAAGATGTGTAAATGCCTGCTGCCCCCTCCTACACACGCACTCCTCCCTCCATCAGACCCTCGCCGCTGCTGCAAAGCAGAGTTAATGGGAAAATCCTAGAAATCTTCTCTTTTTGTGCAAAAATGTCATGACCTTACCCTGGTATTTCAGCGGTCAGATCAGCCTTGTTGCTGGTGAGCAATTGCATGTTGATACCTGCCCAAAGAGCCCTCACTTCACATCAGGGTATTGCTGCAGCAGCAGGTCTTCCCCAGCAGACTCGTGCTTGGGCCACCAGCAATTTAGTTTTTCTCCCGCTGTTTCCTGCCTTGCCAATGCACAGTGTAAGCTCTGCTGGCCTCTGCCAGCACTTATTAATTCCAGCCTGGTTTTAATATTCATGCTTTGGGTAGTCTGAAGTGAGGTTTTGCTACTCTTGCAGTATTTAAGATTATGTTTTACAAAATTAGAACCATTATTGATCTGGGCATTTCATGCTAGTGGAAAAAAAAAATAGAATTGCATTTCTAACAGTGCTGAGTCATTCTTTCTGCAAATTGCTTTTTTGGTTTATTTGTCATATTCAATGGTTTTTATTTTTATCTTACTCACATAATGTGGATGCTGCTTTTCATGGAGCCTAAGCAAAATGTAGCTGAAGATGAAAATTCCCCTTTGCTATATGCAACAGCTATATCACATAATCCACTAATAATTACAACTGTAGATTAATTCCAAATACATGGATTTGCAAACACTGCAGCCATGTGGTATTTAGGAAGTACTTGGTGGAATGACTTGGTAACAAAACATTTCAAAGAAGTATGTTCAGAAATTGCAGCTAGAGACAATTGCACTGAGTGCTACGAAGTTCAAGTCAAGTATTTTGAATATAATTGCGGATGCTTAGGCAACTAGACAAAGATTCATTGCATGATTTGAGGAGAGAAAAGCACTCAGCTGGGAGCTGGAGGAAATCAACCTCGGTAGAAAAGAGGGCATTACATCCTGGGAGGCGTTCAGATACCCTGTAAGGTGCAAGGAAAGTCGGTGTTGTCCGTGTTGGGTGACCAGTCATGGTCGTGTGTAGCCCCCCAGAGCCCGGCCTCGCCTGTGCTGTGCTTCCCATGACGTGGAACAGTGCTCACATCCATGGAGATCGCATTTCCATTGAGATCGCATTTCAGTTTCCCATTTCTAGGCAAATTAAGTTTGCAAAAATCATATGGAATCAAGGCAGCCTGTGTCTCCGTTTCCACAGAAATCTTGTAAAAATCCTAGTGGTAACCTTACGATACCACGGGGCATTGCAATACTCGCTGGTCATTTCAGTATGAGTCAACTCCAGTGCCCTTTTCCCAGGTGGGGACACTTAGACTCAGTCCTGCACTGGGACAGGAGTTGGGAATTCCGGGCGGACAGAGTACAACTCCTCAGAAGCAGTTTTGGGCTCCCTCGCTTGGCATCTTTATGGTGCCCCACAGCAGTGCAAACGTACCCACGGGGCTGGCGTTCAGCAGCAGGTCAGATTTTCGCCTGGCCCCTCTCAAGGACAATCTGTGCATCATCCTCCCAACACATCACCGTTGCTCGGGCTCTTCTTAAGTGACAGCACAGCTCGACGTAGCCAAATGTCTCTTGGGCGCTTGGCTCAGGAGAGTTGCTTTTGCCCATGGCTCAGACCTGAGGAAGACTTCGAGACGCGTCAGTCCCATCTACTCGTGATCAGCTCGTGTCCCTGTTAGTTTTCTATAATTGTCGGACGTGGAGGAAGAGGCCAAGTCTCATTTCTGCATAATAGTTTGTGTTTTGCTTGAGCTCCCACTAAGGAACGGTAGAATACACTCTGCTATAGCGCAGATGCTGCTGCAGTTTTGGAACCCGACTGCAGGAGCGCGTCTCCGTGCTGGGTGTTTTTAAGCCTTCCTTGTTTTCCTGCTGTGGTTCATTTTATTGGAAACTACAGATATCCCAAGGTGACTCATATCCCGCCCAATTTCCTTTTTAAATTAAAATGACTAAAGCGTAAAGCAGAGCCTGCAGTGGGTATAAAGAGGGGCTGCAATGGCCAAAGCAGCCCGTTTGCAGGCTCTGTGGGGCCAGGGCGCTGCTCACGGCTGTGGTTGCATCTGCAGGTACGGAGCCGTGTCGGCGGGAACGCTGTGCGCCCTCACTACCCTGTCCCAGCAGCTGGAGAGCGAAAACGCCGTCGACGTCTTCCAGGTGGCCAAGATGATAAATCTGATGCGGCCTGGAGTATTTACAGACATTGTAAGTCTTCAAAGGGACTAGAGATGGGTAGTTCGCAAGGGGTTTGTGTGAACTAACCAACTTTGGGTGTGTTGTCAGGCCTGGTTGCACAAGTTACATTTTGGCTTTTGTTTTTATTTGTATTGCTGTCATTCCTGTACACTGCGGCGTTTGGGGTGGCAATATTAAACTACAGTAACAAAGGTAATTGCTAGGTATTTTTCCTCACTCTGTGTCTGCTTGTGGTAATGATGTATTTTATTATCTACAAAACGCAGAAGAGCAGTGCTCCACGTCCTGCTACATCGTAGTGCTGTCACAGAGGAGCAGCTTCTATTTGCTGGACCCTCAGGAAGAGGGAGGAATGTCATTTATGTAGGCTCTGTGGGTTAATGGTATCGTGGTGTCCGCCTGGAGAAAGCAACAGGAGGAGAGTAAATATTCAGGACGCAGTGCGAAGAGTTGGCACCTTGGCTGTGAAGCATGTGTTCCAGCGCACTCCCCATTGCTGTATTTCTGTACCATGTCAGATGGCTGCTTTGGTGCTGTTGATATTAACAGCCTGGAACATTTTGTATGAAACGTTGGGTTTTTTTCTTTTTCTTTCTACAAGTATCCGCAACCGAGCCTGGAAATGCCCAATTGAAGTGCCGCTCACGTCCGTATCCCGCGAGGTTGTGCTGATCTGTCCTCTCTTTTCCAGGAGCAGTACCAGTTTCTCTACAAGGCGATGCTAAGCTTGGTCAGCACTAAGGAAAATGGAAATGGTCCCATGACGCTGGACAAAAACGGTGCTGTGATGGCCAGCGACGAGTCGGATCCCGCCGAGAGCATGGAGTCTCTTGTCTAATTGGAAACCTGGAAAGGCACTTAATTTGTAGAACTTCTGAAGACTGAGCGAACTTTTTTGAGGCCTTTTTTGCCAGACTCTAGGTTATACAATAACCCAATTACTTTTTTACACTGATAAAAGTTTTGATATTTATTTTTTGCCATTTTATGTCTTAATGGTATCCTACTGAGCATTTGCACCTCTGTTTATTTCACACGGTGAAACGCAATTTTATCTAGTTTGCACTATATGATCAGTGTTACTGCCTATAATATTCTAATACAAAACAAGCCCTGATGTGACATTCCATGACAACAAACATACGCTTTTTTGTTTCGTTTAAATGCAGTGAAGTTTTGCTAACTACAGTGATCCTTAAATCTTAGTTCTTGAATGCTAGGCCAGGTGGATTCTTTCTATGACAGATACTGTAGCCCTTCATACCATATTTATTATTTTAATGACCATGTCACAGTTTTAGTAACTGTATTCTGTACTCTGGTGGGGTGGATGAGCAAAGTTCATCCTTTCTTCCCAAAATGTGGCAGGTGATTTTTAGCTACAATGAAGATCTAACAGCCTCGTGGAGCTGGAACAATTGTTTCTGTATTGTTTCCAATTACTGTTTTGTACACTCACAGGCCTAAGACTTGCTTCACGTAGAATATATAAATCACATGCAATATAAATATAAATTAGATGCAATTCATATGTGGGACACATTTACAGGTTTCGAATTTACAGCTCCAAAGTTTCCCCAGTTATTCAGGAAAAACGTCAAGTTTAGTTTTTAAGCAGAAGAAAATGTTTTGTTTTTACTTTCATCAGAGCCAATACAGCGAGAAATCTACTAAAACCCCAAATCAGACCTGTTTTCAGATATATTGAAGGTAGCAATATTTTACATTACTAAGCTATTCAATATTTTAAACACATTAATTTCCTTACTATTTCTTGAATATGACCTCACACCTAATGGTATGTTACATGATGACAGGCGTTTCTTAATTTCGTAACTGTTAGATGCCATTTTTACAGGTGTGTAATTTTCATACTTTAGTGCTAAAACATAAAGTACTGATCCATATTTACTGGTGAAGCAAACTAATAAAAAAACTACCTATAAAGTTACATTCTCCCTCTTTTTTTTTGCCAAACTAATTGCTTAGCGCAAACCTATTTATCCTGGTTTCCCTCCCACACCAATGATACGGTTTTCCCCAGATTAGCTAAATAATTCAATTATTGGAGCATTTAAGTGTAAATCCTCACCAGCTCCCTTCTCCTTTGTATTTGGTTGCAATTCAGCAAGGGTCCATCCCTGTTTGAGGAAAGAAGGAAGCAGATCCCTAGCGCTCCCGAGAGCTGGTGCGAACTGTGTCCTTCTTAGCCCTGCTGAATAGGGAGAGGTTATTGAATCTGCCTTGAAAATGGGATCTGTTATTTCAACCATCCTGATGCTTAGTGTACACTTAAAGGCGCTGTCCTTTCTATATGGCATTATTTTCTTTTACGTTTCACAAATCACACATGGTAATTTTTCAAAACCTGTCAATATGGCTTATTTTTCATTTCAATGTAAAACTATTCATTTCTGCTGCCCGTTCGGTCTCGCTGAAACAGGGACATTTGGCAGGGTAAAAACCACTTCTCTCAGCGGCGGGAGGGCAGGGAGGAAGCTCAGCCAGGCAGAGGGAACCGTGCGAGACCTTTTGGGTCACAACCTCGGGAGACTCCTGCTGAAGCAGTCCCAGGAGAGCTGGATTTCTCGGTGCTTTTAGCTGGTTGGTTTTCATTTTGGTGGCATGGTGGGAGATAGTGGTTTGTGCCACACTGCTGGGACAGCCTTGGCTGGAGCCCTTGGTTGGAGCTTTGATTGGAGCCCTTGCATGGAGCATTGGTTGGAGTCCTTGGGTGGAGCCCTGTTTGGAGGCTTAGGTGGAGTCTTTGGTTTGAGCCTTGGTTGGAGACTTGGTTGGAGCCCTTGGTTGGAGCTCTTGGTTGGAGCCCTTTGTTGGAGCCCTTGGTTGGAGCTCTTGGTTGGAGCCTTGGTTGAAGTCTTTGGTTGGAGCTCTTGGTTGGAGCCTTGGGTGGAATCTTGGTTGGAACCTTGGTTGAAGCCTTGGGTGGAGCCCTTGGGTGGAGCCCTTGTCTTCTCCTATGAGGATGGAGGAGGGTTGTGGTGGGGCTGAGCTTTAGTAGACGCTTTGGAAGTTCATGCTCTTGCCTTGGTGTTTTCTCACGCCTGCAGTACTCGCTCAGGGCTTAATCCACGGGGAAGAACATAACACCGATGTCCTGTGGCTTCTCCAGGGATCTTTTTCATAGGGGGAGGTCAAGTGAAGTGTGAACAGCCAGGCAGAGGGTAGAGCTGCACCGCGTTTGGCACGGGCGAAGGTAGCGGCTGCTTGCGAGGACTGGGTGCAGGGTGCGCAGGAGCGGGTCTGTCCCGACGCGCTGTTTGCTCTCTCGTCGGGATCGACGCGCCTGTCAGAAGGATGGATGTTGTGACGGGTGCGCAGGGCTGCGACGAGCTTCCCAAGAGGCACCTTTGGGACGTCGTGGTCTTCACCTCTAAACTGGTGGCATTTGCAGCCCAATTCCCTAGTCCTCCGAGCGCTCCCGCACGGGGGACCTGGCGCGCGCGGGGACCAGCCGCGCTGCCCCACCACGGCCTTTTACAGCGCATTTGTCCATAGTGTTTCAGTGTCTGCTTCTAAATACGGATCCACAACCAGAAAAAGAAAAAAAGAACAAAAATCCCCAAATCCTTAAACTGCTCCTTGTGTGTGGCAGTTTCCCTACCGTGGGGCTGTTCGTTAGTGGAGTCGTTACAGGATCTGCAGAATTTCAGTTGTGTTTTCCGATTCCCAACTGCTGAATGGTTTGAACCCAGAGTCACGTCCCAGAACATGAGGAGAATAATCCGCGTGACGCAGCACAACTGCCTTCTTATTAGTCTTTTTTTTTTTTAAGCTGATATATATTATTTTAAAGCTAAGACATAGATACCAATTTAACCAAAGATATATTACTAATTCTCAGCAAAACAAAAACAACTTCAAGAAAAAAATTACAATGTAGTTGTCTTAAGAGATTTAGCAGTCTTTCTCAAATTCATGCCTTTTGACATCAAATCCTATGTTCCGAAGTTTATGTCTAATGGGGCCAGTAAAATTTTATATGAAGGGAAAAATACCTATTTGTTAAGCCGCTGCATTGCTTTTCTGCCTTTTTTTGTTGCTTTGTTCCTTTTTTTTTTTTTAACAGAGCTGTAATTCAGCTCTCACTGTTACCCCTTTGCTCTTCTCCTCTGTGTTGCCAGGCTCACAGTGTGACCTGCATTGGCTTTGCTTACCCAAGGAGAAGGCATGAGAAAGCAGGGAAGGAAAAGGAGCTGTAAGGAAGAGATTTGGCCTCTACTTTGTCCTAGCTGTTAAACTGTTTTTAGTGTTTTTGTTAACTCTTTGCAAAGGGAAGCATTTTCTACAGAGGATAATTAATTTCAAGAAAAATGTCTTGAGTTTTAAGAATAAACGTCTCCAAAAGAGGAGACGGGCAATTTTATACAATGTCACAACTCTCCAACATTTGGGGTAGTGACTTCTTGTGTTTTGTTAGAGCATTTGAAGCTAGCAAGCAGCCATGGTTTCTAACTACCGAAGCGCTCGTGTGTACTCCTGCTTTCTTTTCCTTCATTTTTAAATAGTGGAATCATTAAAACTGTAAATATTTTGTTGCTTGGATAAGCATCTTCTGGGAACTTTGTATCTATGGTATATAATCATAGAATTTTATATTTTCATATAAAGCTAATTTTTTTCTAGTTTCACCTCCTTCCTAGTTCTGTGGTGGCTATGTGGATACATCCCCTCTGTGCATCGAGGTAGTGAGACACCATCATCACACTCCACACGGTTTCCACACATGTCATTTCTTTGGGGCAGTGATTGTGAAAGTTGGATTTTCTTTGGATTCCATTGTCAGTGTGTGCAATAGGAATTAGACTTAGCCAGTCACTGGATACATTTGTCTCATTGATCCATTTGGAAAACAACAACAAAAAAAAATGTGGTGTTTGGTTTTGGGACCGGGTGGGAGGGAGTATTTTGAGGGAGATTTTTGTTTGTTTTGTTCCGATTTTATTTTTCTTTTCTTTTTGTTTGGGATTTTTTTGTAACTTGAATCTTCTTTTTGTTACGTTTAAAACTATATCAAATCATTCTATTATAGTGTTATTTAATATGTAAATTGTATTGCTATACATAAAATAAAGTATGGTTTTTGATGTACTTACAGCCTTCCTTCTTATTTGCACCAAACGCACCCCCAGAGCGGGTGCGCGAGACGGTATTGCGTTGTCCCGGGCGTGCAGGGAGACGGATGAGATCCAAGTGCTGCAGGATTGCTGCTCCTTAGCTGGAATCCTGGTTTACCGGCTGGGATCCGCTGCAGGGACAGGCCCTTCCCTGAGCTCCTGTCCCTGGTCACTCGGGATGAGCTGCATCTCCTCGCCCTTCAGCCAGCCCCGCTGCAAAAGGCGGGAGCTTCATCTCCATCCCAGGCTGGCAGGGACAGATGTTCCCAAATCTCCAGATACCCCCCGGAGCCTATTGCGGAGCGTGCAGCATCCCAGCCCCGGGCTGTCACCGGAACGTGTGTGCCCGTGAGGCCGTTGCTGCTCCGTGTGTGGCAGCAGCAGCTTGATGGCTCCAGGTGCTGCTGGCTGTGCTCGTGTCCGTGCTCCTCCTCGTTGTTGTTGTGGGAGAACCCCCTGGGCTTACGGATTTATTCCAGTGGATATATTCCTATGGATAGATTTCTGTTCAGCTCTGCCACCAGCAGTAACGCACTGAGGAGCACATGGATAGGAACGGTCCAGCTGCCAGTGCAGTCCCCGCGGTGCTCAGGTCACCGTCCTGCACGCGGAGCAAGCGCGTCGGTAATGGAACCTGCTTACTGGGATGAAAGCAGAGCAGCAAAAGCCGGGTCCCTCCTGCACGTCCTGCAGGCAGGCTCAGCCTGCCGGGACCGGGAACAGGGCAGCACGAGGAGCAAGTGATGATGAAGCCGGGGCTCCTGCCGGGAGCACAAACCCAGCATGGGGAAAGGACTGCTGAGGTAACGGCGTTTAGAAAGCACCAGGGAGGGAGGCAGGGAGAAGGGCCGAGCTTTAGGACAGGGAGAAGGGCCGAGCTTGGGACAGCCCATGGATTCAGTGTGGGCCCAAGGATACTCACAGCCATTGGAAACATGCAGTAAGTGGGTTGTAAACACTGTGTCAACCCAGATAGGATTCACCAGCACTTCCCATTGCTAATAACGCACCTGAATTAATTGTTGGTATCAGGAGATGCCAACTTCTTCTGTAATAAATGGCTAATGAGTTGAGCCCTTTAAGCTTCCAGAGGCCGCCTGCAGGAGTGTTAAGCAGCACAAATAGTAGAAGCAATTTTATTAAACATGTTTGAATGGCAGACAATGTCTTCCAAGGCCTTTTGCAACACAAAAAGAATCTTGATCAATGGTTTGTCCCCATCGTATTACTTACCCACTTGAAGCTCCATGCAGGGCGTCGTGCACCGATGTGTCACCACCACCTGCTGGCACTTGCTTATCGATCACTTGTGGTTTCCCTTTCTCCTGTGGTGCCAGTCAATGTTTTTGACGTCTTTTTGACTTTGTGATGCTTTAAGAAGCAGCATTTCATAAAGCCATCTTTCCTGACACTGTGTTCAATTAATCTGACAGTCGCTGGGCTTGCTTTTCCTTTCTGAAGTTGTTACCTTACGTCTCGAAATCCTTCTGGGGACTTGACGCCTGCTTTTCTGCTGCTTTATGTTTTTGCATTTGCAAAAGCTTCTGTATTTCCGTGCTAGGGCTCTTCTGGGAGGGTTTCCAGTATTTCACTGCCTCTGTCTGGGCTGCCTCTGTGGCTGGTAACTTGTGTCACGTCCCATCCTAGCCCTGTTGGTCCTACGTCCCATACTCTGGACGTTCCTCCATAACCCCTAGTCATAAACAGCTTGTTCCTATATCAAAGGAGCTGCTCAAGGAGAGTTTCTGAGTCAGCAGCAGCAGCGGGCAGGAGGCTCTGTGTCCCTGGAAGGACAGCAAAATTGCCTGGAACCCCGAGGCTTGGTGGAGGGGATGGTGTAACCCTCCAGCTGCTCCTTTCGCCTGTTTTTATGATCTAAAATGATGCCCCAGCTGATGGGTATGGACCGTCAGGCTGTGACTGCATAGGCTTTTATGCAATATGGATTGTTTTTTCCTGCAGTTTAGGCTCTGTGCGTCCCAGCTTTCTTTGGATCCACAGGGAATGCTGTCAGTATCCAGGAGGCAGCAGAACTTAGAGCTTTTCCTGTGTGTAGATCAGGTCTAGGATGCATTTAAGGCACCTGATGGCTCCTTTGGGTACCGCTCCGGGAGACGTCCTGCCACTGCAGCGGGCAGTGACACTGCGTGTCACACTGGCCATCACCAGCCCAACCTGGAGAACGAGTCACTGAGGAAAGAGAAAGGACCTCTAAATAAAACCCAAACACTGCAAGAAATATAGTATCGGCCCTTGAAAAAAATATTTCCATGCGTTAATTGAGAAACTGGTTTCTCACCTGTGCATCACACAGAACCCACGGTCCGTCCTGCCCCATCTCCACGTGCTGGTTTGGAGGACGTGTGTGCTCCAGTGGCTTACGTGGCAGTAACAGAAGGGATGTATTTCATCTACATTAGCTCTGTTTTTTTAAACAGTGGGTCAATAAAATCCAAGAAAAGCCCCCTGCATCAGACCAGCCCACTGCAAGTTCTGTAGTTTGTGCAGCACCACGCAGCTTTACCCACCGGGAATTCTTTCCTAACAGGATCAAACCATTGTCCTTAAGGGTTTGAGCTCGGAACTGTTGGTCTAAGCCCAGCCCGTAGATGGTCCCTAAGGAAATGTTCTAACACGGGACATGGTGAACAGCTGTAAAGACCCTCAGCCTGGGGGAGAACGTGGTGTGTGCGACGATGTCGGGGTATGTAAGCTGCATAAAAGCTGTATAAAAGCTGTATAAAAGGTAAGCTGCATAAAAACAGGCGATTTGGAGAAAGAGGGTCAAGCTATTTCTGCTTTATCTAACACTTTGCTTGACTAGTGATGGAAAAGGCTTGCACAATTTGTAGCTCACAGACGGCATGTCCTTGTTTTTGCTTAATACTAGCCTTCAAACTGAAAAATACCACTAGTGGAGAGAAAAAAAATCCGCAAAAAAAATTGAAAGTTCAGTAGCTCGGGTTATGGAAGGTAGTGCTTTCTAAATTTTAGTGCTTTAAATAGGCTCCTGATTACTTAAATCCCATTTTCTAGATAAACTCTTATTTTGAGCCTCTTAGACATGTTGTGCCTTTGCCTGAAAGTCTCCTTGTGACCTGTAAAGTGATTGCAGCCTGTGAAATCGGCTATAAGAAAATCATTTTTCTTCCTCTTTTTTTTTCCTCCTGAAATGAAAAAACGAAGCAGGTGGCTCAGGATTTTGTGTGTCCTTCGAAAAAGCAACTGATTTCTTACTACCAATGATGCACTTCTCAAATGTGTAGCAGTAGACACTCATATTACGAAACTGGGATGAGAGTGTTCATCGATAACGGCACCCTGTAACAAAAGCTTGAATTCCTCTCGGTTTTAATTTTATGAGGTTTGCTGGTTTATGCAGGCGTCACAGATGAGTTTGCCGTAGGCAGGGTTTTATTCCTGCGGCATCCGCGAGGCAGGGCTGCACGTCTTGGAGCAGCCTGCTGTAAAATGCAGCGCATTTGGAGAGTGAGAGGCACCACTAACTACCTACTATCGGCTTCGGGTAGGATATTGGCATCGTTTTGCAGCATTTGTTTATCTCGCTGTGTTCACAATTTATACACGTATTAAAAAAGTCTTGCATCTGTCTTGTATCATAACAAATCCACAATAGCAGATTGCCATAGTCAGCTCTCCTGTCATGCCTTTATATCTTCATAATATTCTCCCAGTTTGCCAGGAGAATATTTATGAGCATGTTAGGAGGGAAAACTGATTCAGACTACCCAGAATTACCCTCCAAGTCACCAGTTGGAGCCATGGATTCTCGATCACCTTCCAGTTCCCCACAAATATCAGTAGTTCTCCGGTTCATCAGCTTCAGCGGCTCCTGAAACACATTCCTGTATCCTGTGGATACATGGGGATCCCCAGGAATGTGCTAAGCTGGAGTTTCATGGAAAGGGGATGACAAAACAGGATTATCCAAAAGGACGAATCACTTATAAGATGTCAGAGATATCGCAGATATCCCGTGTCAAGGACTGCTCAATCCCAGCCTTGGCTACAAACAGCTCTGAGCGGGCTGAGCTCTTCCTGAGCACTCAGCCATCCCCACACAGATTTTCATCCCGACTCCTCTCTCACCCTCTTTTCTTCCTTGGAATATACAGTGTCCCTTATCGAAGCAGAGAGCAAAGTCCCTGTGTTATTTCCTACACCATAAGTCCAAAAAAAAACATGTTCCTAAAAGGCAATATTAACTCTGGCTATTGGATTCCTTGCCTTCAGAGCTCTTATTCCACATTCTGCCTGTGCTTCTAGACTTCAATCTTTATCGATTTTCCTGGGCCACCTCTCAGCAGCCTTCCCAGGCAGCATGATGCGTTACCTTTCCATATAATGAATATTACTGTTTGGTTCCTTACCGTGAAATGCAGCCACATCTGAACAGGATTTCGACCCTTTGCGTTGCTGATTTCCAGCTGCAAGCCATATCCCTTGGTGTTCATAGGCTGATAACACCAAAACTGCCCTCCGGACCAAGAGACTTTCTTTTTAGCACACTCATCCTCGTGCTAGAGGCAGGGGGTGGGAGGAAGCATTTACACTTTGTTTTGGTCCAGTTCCAACAATAATGTTATCACAGCCATCGCAAGAAAACTACCTGATGGTGACATTGTCCCTGCCTTTTAACCTAATTACATTTCAATGCAGTACATTTTCGGTCATCATAATCCTATTGTTACATGTTATTGCTAATAAAAGGAATGAAAAAGGCTATTTCTTGGCAGTGGAACTATTTTGTGTGTGTATTTTTTCTACTGTTATAATATCAAAAGGTAAGCCAATTTATTAACTAAAATGTTCCATCTCTATGGTTTTGCTGATCTCTGTTAATGCTAGAGGATGCAAGGCACTTTTGCAAAGCAGCATGGAGATTGACGCACAGTTTTTGTGCCCATGGTAGGTTACAGCCACACGGCAGTGAAACTGGCACCTGCACAGCTCGGCTTCTCCCAGATCACACTCTGAACTTCCATCCCTCCCCTTTCCTCCCTTCGGAAAGCAGCGGCACTAAATCTACAGCCTCTCCCAATGGCACCTCCGCAGCATGGGGACATCTGCAGTGGCCCTGAACTGAATGACAACCGGCTACAAAGCACAAGAGAAGTGAAGCTCTGCTCCCACCTGAGCTCTAGCTGACACATTTCCTATTTGCAGAAATTATCCTATCAAACAGAAGCAAGCACTGGAAGACAAAATAGTATTTAAAAAGTGATATTATATGCCCATTACTGTCAAGTTTTGTAGTAAGTTTCCTTTAACAAGTAGTTAATGATGAATTAATAGATATTTTCACAAATAGCTCTCAACTGTTATGGGTGATTACAGAGTTCAGCAGGTTGATTATTACTGCGATATGACATTATCTGCTGACGAGCTTGTAACCAGCGTTCCTCTTATCTGTGAGGTACTTAGAGTATCTGTTAATAATTTATAAACTAACCTCATTATAAGGTTATAGGAAGGAGTGCAACACCCTGCAGCACAGAGGCAGTACCCAAGCACTGAGCAGTTCTGTGTAGCTAATCCCTGCTTCCTTGTGCGTCTCATTTAGATGTTATCATCTGCTGCTGATACTTCGGAGGGCTTCACTTCTTCCTGGGATGTGTTTATCAATAATCTATGTTCTGCATTAGCCTACATGGCAACTCAGGCTAGAGCCTAACTCAGCTCTTGCCATTGCAGCAGCATAGAGGGATGCTGTAACAGCTTCGGGGTTTGCTAACAAGAGCTCTGTGGAGGTTTGTACATCCCCCGCAGGGTGGGGGTCTGGAAGGGCACCCGTTTCCTTGGAGCCCCTCCAGCAGGGACTACCTTGCCACAGCCAAGCGGAGCAGCCGGGCTGAGCAGGTGCCCAAAGCAAAAAAGTGGACCATCCTGTCGTCACTGGCAAAGTTCACTTTGACTTCAGCGGAGCCAAAATTTTGCTGTCACCTCATGACTAAGTCTCTTGGCTTTTGACATTACTGTATTTTTTTCCTGAGCAATCTTTAAGCGCATCCATTTCAGGCTTCTGGCACGGATATTTATGCTGAATAGCAATTATTCTGCTGCAGCAGCATCCTGGGGCCTCAGCTGTGGACCCCTGTGCACCATCAGAGGGGTGTGTGGATGCATAATGAGGAGACAGGTTTGCTTTTTATTTATACACAGTATATTTACCTTATCCTGAGACATTTACGCCCAGAAGCTCAGACTGAGGAAAAAACACAAAGATGTGGCTATGATCTCTGGTTCCTGATGCCCCTAGTCTATGGGTTGTCAGAAGCAGATAAGAGCGAACGTGACTATCACTTTCCTTGGTATCCTCTGAAGTCTACTCTTAGAAAGAAGATTTGGGGCTGGATGGCCCGCTGGTCTGACGCCATGTGAATGTTGCTGTGTTCTCAGCAGTAGTGTTTGCACTTTGTGTTGCGTCAGGGAGAGACGTCTCGGACTCCTAGCAGTAACAAGGGGAACAGACCTGAGTCCCATGTGCTGGCTGCAAACGGTTTGTTCGTTCTGAAGCACTTCCATAATGTGTACCTGAAAAAAAAAAAAAAAAGAAAAAGAAAAAAGATGATGATCTAGCACATCCTGTTGCCTTTATCCCACACGTGTAGATCCCAGCATAAGCAAGATCATCTGGAACGACACAGTGGATTCCCAGGTAGAGCTGCTGGTCAGCAAGGAGGAAGACAAGGGTGTCCAGGTTAGTGCAGGCTCTACTCTGCTCCTACCATCCCACTGGCTAAGACACATGGAAAACAGGGATAACTGACTAGCCAAAAGCAATAGGGAAGAGCTGAAGTCTTTTAAAAGTTGTCTTTACTGGTTCACTTTAGTTCTCACACTGGGTCTCTAGAAAGACTCAGTGACTGAATATTGACTTGTATAACTCTAACTTTACTATCCCAAATTGCATTAGTTGATGCTTCATTTATTAAAATAGTACTCATCGAGGCTCTCATATTAAACGAATGTTGCTCCTAATTCTAACTACATGTAGAGGGGCAGATGTGACCCTGCCATGACCCCGCTATAGTCCAGGACTTGATAAATAATAATCAGGTTATATTGAAAATGACCTCACACTGCCAGGATTACATTTTGAATTGCATTTTAATCTCATCTATTTATGAAAAAAAAAAAGAAAAAAAAGTCGTTCACATTCAGGACTATATTTTGTGATTGCACCTTGAGCACCTTGTTGTGATGCAGCTTGTTACCTTCAAGCCCTGTGAGATTTTGGCCACAAATCCCAAACACGCTCTGTGATACCTCCTAACAACACTCAGTCTCTCATACCTCACCAAAAACTAACAAGCTTGTTTTTCACTTGGCTCTGCTTCCCCTGGGCTAGACACAACAGAGACTGCAGCACCCTACGCCAAGTCAAAGTATATAAAAGTTATGAACTACATATTTTAAGTAGGACGGGGGAAGCATAATTTTAATCAGCTCTGATTACTCCAGCTGGCACAACGTGTAAAAAGGCATCGTAAATTATCTTGCGAGATTAGCCAATTACAGAGAACCACTTCCAGAAGAAACTTAGGTTATCTCACTAACTGCTTTATGTATACAACAGACCATATTTTAGTAACAGATATTTTGATTGTTTATACAAACTGGTTTCATTTCAGTTGTGTAAAATTGTAGGCAAATAAGTAGTTCTATGAATAACAGAGCCAAAGAGCCTGGTTTCCTATGAGTTTGTGCAGGCAAAAATTTATTTGGAGCTTCTGACCCTTAGTAAGTAACCTCGCTTTCCAGCCTTCCTTCTTCTCTGCACGGCCATCTACTTTAACAAAACCTTTAGAAATGTGATGCCTTTGAGACTAGGAACCTTGGCGTCAAATGTGGCTGCAAGTGGCCAGACACGTTCTTAAAAAAAACTGACAGAACAGTTTTTGCTGGAGTCAAACCCACTTTCGGAAACTGAAGATAAACCATCAGCTGATATCCTTCTATGATACGGCTTAATGAAGAAATAAATCATACTCCCTAAGGAAAGTCATTTTCTCATCTGTTAGAATGTATTTTTATCATATTTCTCACTAAACTTATTACTTCATCTTTCCAAAGAAAAACGTCCTTTACGAGATTATTCCAACACTGCAACATAAATGACAGAAAACCAAGCATTGACCCCATCATGTCAATGATAGCACTGGCATTTTTAACCATTTTTAAAGCCTTGACTCCTTAGTGCTGTCCATAATACTGACTAAAAGCAGAGCTCCTGTACAATAAAGTCAAATTTATTCAGTTGGGCAAGAAAATCTGCAATTGTTGTTAGAACTCACTGGTATTTTAATATTTTAAGCTGACAGCACTTGAAAAGCAACTTGAAAGCTAAAATTTAAATTCACCTGCCTTCTTGTGCCTTGGGCTATGAAAGAGGTTCAGTCAAACAGCCAACTACAAATAATGTCATGTAGGACTTTGTAACATAAAGCTTCTATTGAGATCAGAGTTTACATTAGGAAGTCTATGCAGACAGAATGATCTTCACAACACAGAGGACTGTAAAAAACCTCCTCCTTCCTGTGTTTGAACAATGTGGAAATACTCTGTGCACCTACATGGCACTGGTGTCAACTACAAGTAGAGCCTGACAGGCAAATCAAAGCAGGCTGCAGAGACTCTGCATTGCATTGCTGGTTGCTGGTTTTATCTCTGCGATTGTATCCACAACCGGAGGAGCACAACAGCAGGTGACTTCTGGAATTCTAGTTTCCGAGTTTTCCTTCAAAGAGGACAACTATCAGCTCAGTACAACGCAGCCCTTGGTGGTGCTATGGGCGAGTTTCGCCAGCGCTGCGCAGGGGAAGGAGTTGGGCTCCTTTGGCTGCGGAGGAGTTGGGCTCCCTCAAAAATGCTAAGCCCAGCAGCTAATCCCGGGATCAGAAACCCAACCCCACAGCAGGCGGCACCAACTCAGAGAGGGTGCAAGATGCAGAAAAGTAGAATTTGGAAATTTTCCAGCGCACATATGGTAGAAATTTAGGTACAATTCAGACAGAAATGGGAAAGGGCGAGGACTGGCAGGGAGCCTTTGTGTTGCTGAGTAATGCCCTGCTCTGTCGCGGAAAACCTCCCCGAAACTCCTCAAGGCTCGTGTTAAAACTAACCAGTTTTCTTGCTCTTCCTCCAACTCTTTCTAGGAAGCTGTCATAGAACATCTCTCCTTTCTAGGAAGCTGTCATAGAACATCTCTCATCTGAGGCTTACGTGTCTTCCTCAAGCACCCGTTCTCAACAGAAAGCTTATTATTTACAGCCATTTGCCCTTCTGCCAGCTCCATCATTTAGCTCAGAAAGCTCTTTTTCTCCAATGTTAATACCTTTTAGGTATTAGTAGAAAACACTCAGCTATTCTTCCTGCTTTTGTTTTGGTAAATAAGCCAAACTCATTTAATCTTCCTTCACAAAACACTCTATCCACTATCATGATCTTACTACTATCTTTCTCTACGGCTCTTCAGGTTGAATTCTAGATTCTAGCTACGACTGAAGCAGCAGTTGTATTTCACTACCATTTTTTTTGGAAAACATTTTTCACAATATATCCTGGGATTTTGATTGACTGATTGTAACCCTGTGATTGACAAACGTATTTGTGATTGACAAACATATTTAGGATGGCTTCACGGGAGTGACACTCAGTTTACAGAAGAGATCTTTGTATTAGGTCTGAATCCATGACATATAATTGGAAAAATAATAACAGACGACACCTATTTCAATTACTCCTCATTATTACACTTACAGTACAACCCCACTACAGTACAATATTGTGTTCTTTCCCTATATTGAGGCTTCTTTTCACATTGCTTCATAACCAAACTTAATTAGAGCCAAAAGTTTTATGCCAGGAGTTAAACGCAAAGCCAAAGGAAAAAGAGAGAGAGTTATGACCAAAATGGAGAACAAAAAGGAAAAGGACAAATAACAGTCAAGGAGATCGGGAAAGGAAAACAAGTTAAAAAGGAAACCAACACTAAAACACGTCTAGAATCTTGAAGGTAGAAAGAGTGGAATAAGTCACATCTGTTAGAAATAACGAGTTTGTAAGGGGTCAGGTAAATAAATCTCTCAAAAGGAAAGGTAGGGCAAGTACTCCAGGTTTTCCTTCATTTGTCTGAAAAGGGTTTTGTTTTTTTTTCTTAAAAAATGAAGGATAGAATATGTGCTTTAATGTGGGATTAGTGCCGATTTTCTACAATCCCTGGAAGTTACTATTAGTTAAGCATTTAGAGTAGCTAACTGCTTAGCACTTCAATCTCTCTGCTCCCCGTTCATTCATAAATGCAAGCGTGATGCATTGCTGTTTATTCTTTGCACAATGTTACAAAGTACACTTGATTCATTTTCAGACACAGGGCCTAAACTATTTAGATTATGTTTGCTTTCCTTGGTTTGTGTGGCCAGGCTGCTTGCTTCTCTGCTTTTAGCACTGTTATTAATGATCTAAAGATTTTTGCTACATTTTGTTTATATTCATTAATGTAAACTTCGAAAAACATCCTAATGAGAACTGTTTACAGAGACAGTAATTTATGTAGACAAAAAAAGTATAACTTCTTCTCTCCTAAAATAAAAAAAATGTAGAGAAGCAAACAGGAGGGAAAAGTAAAATATATGTATATTTACATATTTTTAATGTCTGCTATAAAAGCCACTTTTGAGGATCTTTATTTCAGGTTACCTAACACGGTAACTTTAGAATATACTTCTTTTCAGCAGTGCTAAGGGTACCGCTCAGAATGATTTGATTGCAGCCCTGAGCACTCAGCTACTCTGAAAAATCAGGCCCTATAGGGTCTAGCTGGCCATTTCCTCTCGATGAACACTTAAGAAAACATTGGCTTGAAGTGAGCTGGTTCAGACTGCGAATCTAGTGGCAGGTACGGGAACAGAATTAAGGTTTTTCTGACTGACTGACTGACTGATAAAATGACTAGACTGTGCTATCACCAAGAAAGAGGTTTTAAAGAATAACTCTGAAAGGTTATTTCCACTGAATTGCTGAGAACATAAAAAGTGTTGAAAGAAAGGGTAAAACTTCTTGAAAGGGTTTAGAAATGGTTACATTTATAATCTGTTCTGGTAGGATTTAGAAGTCCAGTGTTCAGTGAAGCTAGACTGACAAATTTATTATAGTTATAAGGCTGAGAAACCTATTAGGAGAAATATAATAGAAGGCACATTTTTGTGAAGCTTTAATAGGAATTGAAACAATTCAACAAAAGACTAAATTTAGCAAGGGGAAGGAGTCATTTATTAAACCTTTCTAAAAAGATTGACTGACCTTTCTTTAAAAAGAGGTGTTTTTTGTAAAAAATGAAAAAACTCAACTTTCATAACAACAACCTAGTAAAAGGGTTTATTAGAAACTGGCTTTTTGTGCAAGTTCAGTTATTTTTATTGTCAGTAAATGTAGGTGTTAGGCAATAAGAGAAATACTGTTGCCCCTCATTTTTCTCAGGGATTGAAGAAACTCACAATAAAAGCATTCAAAAATCTAAGCTGAAATAATAATAATAAAAAAGAACATTCTTGGTCAGGTTTGTATGGCCAAAAAAAGGAAGGCAGAGACAGAAACTGCACTGGCTGGGAGATTTGCTAGGATGACGAAGGTGGTGTTATTCCTTCTACCCCTGCTTACAGTAAAAGTCAAGCTATTAATATTAGGCACCTTGCCAGTCATATAATGGCATATATTAAAATGCAAAGTAATGTTTTGCGTCCGCAGAAGTATCATCATTACAAGATACAACAATCTGACTGCTAGACGGGGCAGCAATAGCCTTGCTTGCACTAAGACCTGCAGCTGCTTCTGGCCACATCCTTGAGCATGGGTAGACTCAAAGGTAACTAGACCAGTTCAAGGTAGTACTGGGAAGCAGCTGGAGGACTGAAATAACTGGATTCACGCAAAAACTAGCAGGCAAAGCTGCTACATTCCCATCGAGAGAGAAGGGCACCTCTAAAAGCCCTTCAGACAACACCAAATGCTCAGCCCTTGCTCTGAATTGCTGTCGAGGGAGAACCTCTTCCCTTCCACCAACTAGGGAGGGAGCCTAGAAAAATCGGTCCTCTCATTATCTTCTATCTGATGTGACTCTCACTAGAGCCAAAAATACTTGGCTCCAAAATATTTCTGCCTTTGGTTCCTGTACATCCTCTTGTTCCGTGCAGTAGCAGCACACTAGTGGTCCATGAGGCAAGCAAGGTGGGACGCATGCTGCTAAAGCAAGTGCAGTTTGGAACACGAAGCATCCCCATCCTACAGAAATCAAAGCAGCACCTGAGAACGGTGCCTCTTCAGGGCCTTGTTTTCACTGGGTTTCCTGTGTTCTGTTTAGGCAACAGGAGTTGTTTGAAATGAAGCCGTAATTTACTAGCCTAACATGCTGAGACGCAATTAAATTCAAGCTAATTACTGTAAATAGTTTTTATAATTACTTGTAAAGCATTCTACTACCTGTACATCTGTTAAAGTCAGTTGAGACCTGTAGATTTTCTTTTTCTTTTTTTTTTTTTTAAGAGAAGACATAACATTATGACTCAAGGGCCAAACTATTTGCTTGAAATCTTCGAAAAGAGCAAGCTATGCCATAGAAACTCAGGATGGAAGAGACCTGTTTGGGCACGTGTTATATTCCCTTGTTTGTAATGAATTGGGTGCACCAGGAAACTATTTTGGTGTTGTCTAGGTTGCTTTTCATGGCTATATCTGCTGCTACCTGGGAAGACTGTTCCAGAACCTAAAACCATCTCCCTAAAGAAAGCAAAATTGCAGACTTGCAGCTGAATGCTGATGTTCTTAGCTTCATCCTATTGACCAGGCTTTTTAATCTCTATTTGAAATATAAAGGAATAATAATCGCCTCTTCCTTATATCCTTCTACCACATTTTTTTTTTTAAGTTAGGCATGGTTGGTCCTGGCCCAATCCATAGTTTTACACTTTCTATTTCCACCGGTTTTCCAGCTCTTTTTCTGGACTTGTATCAAGTGTCCTTGTTTAGGCAATCTGTTTTGTCAGGCTGGTGGGTGCCCAGCAATATCAATCTTCATTTCCAGCCCCTTGCGGAAAACACGGATCTCCCATTTCCAGGTGGAAAGAAGAGAATATAGCAATGAGAATATGGGTCCTGCCAACATTAGAGATCAAGTCCCTGAATACTGGAAGGTGAGGGGAAAATGAAGAACTAAAAGGGAATTTTTTGCACTTCCTGCATTTGGAGCTTTACTAACTGCAAGGACATTTCCTTGCGTGCTTCTCTCAACTTATAACTTTGTACGGGCCTGGGATACTGACTGAAAAGCTGCCCACTACTTCTGCACCAGATAGGAGGAAAATCTGATGAGCAAACTGAGAAAAACAATCTAAAACGTATGCACATAAAAAGTTTCTGAAGTGATTTTGTAAACTCCTATTGTTTTCCCTTTGAAATGCTCCTGTTTTAAAATTCAAATACATACAAATATTCCATTTTTAAAAACTGACATATGGCACAAATTGATACCAGTAAATAGAAGCACATAAACCTAAGCTGAGCCATACTAAATGTTAGTAAAAATGACAAAATAAAATACTCGCTACATAAACTGCGCACAGGTGTGTAGCATATTACAAGCAAAAAACATATCTTGCAATTAGAAGTCTACAGTATTTATTTCACTTGTCTGTAATTACATTTTATACATGTTTGTTTAGTAATAGCAATCCAAGACATCATTTTGAGGATATAATTAACTGCATGTTAGAACAGAATGTGTTTGACTGTTTTCGCATGTTGCAGTATTTAAGTCCTCGTTAACTGTGTTTAAGTGCCACCTAGTGTCGCATTTCACCAACTTCTCTTGTAACATTCTTTTATCCCAAGTTTTCCAAGATCAGATTGGGGGGTAAGAAAAACCTGGGGCCGGAGTATCCTCATTTCAGTGTGAACAGCAAATCTTCATTGAACATTTAGTTCCTTTCTATAAAAACTTTAAAGCTTATATTCTCGTCAAGTTGAGCTGGGAACTAGGTTAGATTGCACTTCTAATGAGAAAGAACATTAAAACTGAAAAGTTAAATACAGATGAAAAAATACTGCACTCAAAAGTGAATGCTCACTAGCTATAGTGTTTTATCCTCTGTTACATCAAGTATTCACTAGGAAATCATGGTTTCCATCCCTTCCCTGCTGCTGCAGCACTGAGCAATCAATAGTACCTGTAGCTTAAGTAGAATTGTCTTTGCATTCTCACCTCAAACAGCATATACAGTGGCTTATGTAAACCAAACCTCAGTTGGTCTGTATGCCTTCTGAAATCAGTAAAGTCTACAAAAAAAAGAGAGAGAAAGATCACTATCACTGAATGGAATTGCTAGAGCTGAAAGCAGAGCATGTGAAACAGTTAGGTTTCCCATTCCATCCTGTAACTATGAGCTTTCCGCACCATTAGAAATGAGGACACTCTTATTCCCCACATCACTTACTGAGAAGTCCTCAAATCGCAGAGGTAACACCTGAGGTAGTCTTCAGCCTGAATGGGGCAATAAGCAGGGGCAGCCGGACAAGGACATTGAGGAATTCCTACTTATGTCACAGACTGTATTCATGGAAGTTTAGTGCAGAAATATAAAGTCAGGGAATGATAAAAACAGAAGGGAGATAAAGACCTGATGAATCACAAGAGGCTCTCCTGATCCTGGGTTGTTATGGGATGCCTTAACTACTACAGTAAGAGAATGTTTTAAGAGGATGTTAAAAGGAAAATGTAGATGAGCTTTCCAATTGCATTTGGCTTAAAGTCTTTTGCTTTAAGGATTCTGTGAAAGCAAAATATATAAGGGGAAGAAACACAAAATGGATTAAGCTGTGCCCTTTAAAAACTATCTTTTGATGAGCACTTGCACACAAGTGGCTCGAGTCACCCTCAGTAATCCTTCCACTTTAGAACCTGGAGGAGATTCTGCTCTCACAGAGGACTATATCGCACCGCAGCACTCTGACTGCAGCAACGTGCCAAAGAACACGAATTTGTCCCAATTTGCCGCAATTTGCCCCAATTTTCCCCATTTCCAGCGCGCGCCCCCGCCTCACGCGGCGGCTCCGCCTCAGGCCCCGCCCCCGCGGCCGACGGTCACCGCGAACTCGCCCGCCAACCGCCCTCCGCGCTGATTGGCCCCCCCGCCTCCCGCTCCTCCAATCCCGGCGGACAAGGCGGATCCCGACCCGGCCTGGTTCCGCCTCCTGAGACGAAACGGGACCAATCAGCGGCTGCGGCTGAGCGCTGCCTTTACGGCCGTCTCCATGGCAGCGGGGGGGAGGAGGTTGACGTGGAGGTTATGGCGGGTGGTTACCTCGCTTTTCTAAGGCAACGAGGATGAAGGTAACGCTTTATTATTGTTATTATTATTAATTCTTATTGCCTATTCGCTACCTCCTCTGCGGCACGGAATGGTTGCACGGAATGGCACATTCCCTGACACCCCCCCCCTCCTTGGCAATGGTAGCGCTAAGGGCGGCTCCGCGCGAGCCCCGCGCGGGAGGCACGTGCTTCCGCCTCCCCTCCCGATGGCCGCCCCTTTCCCGCCCTCTCGAGGCGGCCGCCTCGGCCTGAGGCGAGAGCGGCGGCCCCGGGGCCCGGCCGCCCCCCGCGCCGCTTGAGGCTCCCCGGGGGACGGGCAGGGCAGCGCCCAGAGCGGGTGTCTCCATCTCGGGCAGTGTTAGGTGGGGTCCGGCTGGGGAGAATTCCGCACGGTTTGGTGAAAAAGGCGTCCCCGGTTCAGCAGGTGTGCTGAGCCGCGCTGCGCGTGCAAGCAGCCCGCTCCAGAGCTGCCTGTGAAGCTCTCCTGGGAGCCCTTGGCTAGCGTTTTGGAGGGGTTAAACACTTCATCTCTCCCGTTCGTCAACGTCATGAAAATGTAACTTGATTTATTTAATTTAGCTTGATTCCGCTTATGTGGTGATAATGCAGTCACTTCTGAGGTGGAAAACGTTATCTGACTGAAAAATTTTCAAGCTGCTCGGAAAGCACTGTAGAATCGCAATACACAGAGTCTACAGTTGATTTGTTTCATTAAAAAAAGTAAAATTAAATAAAACTGCATAATTCTGTACTCAACAGTTGAGCTCAATAAGTTTTCACTTAGTTTTTCAAGTGCTCCAAAAAATAGGAAACTACCTTAATAGCTTAAGCTGTTTGATTTAATTAGATGTGTATTTAAACATAGATCCCTAAGAAGGGGATCCTGCGTCTGCTGCAGCCGGTCGGTGCTGTGAGTGCCATGGCGTGAGGCAAAGGCACCGATAGAAACGGTGCTACACAAGTGCTGCAAGCGCTCGATTTACTTGTGCAGCTCGTGAGCAGCTGACACATGAAGTTGCATCACATCTGAAACTTGCAAACCAGATTTTGGTTCCCCCAAATTATTAGCGAGGTTTTCCTGAAACTTACTATGCTAGTAGCACGTTTGTATTCAAAGCATCATGCAGCAATGTCTAGTGGAGAGTGTTAAAATTCATAAGCAGGTTTTTAACGAGGTAGCTAGTAAACTATACAAATATAACACATGCAAATGGATTTCTTTAAGACTGAAAACTAGATGTTTGTGAATGTGCTTGGGGGGTATTCGTTTCACTTGGTTTCCCTTTTGCAGGGTGGCAAAACTGGCGAACAGCTGAAAATGACACCGTATCTGGCCCAAGAGGTTCGCCTTGCCAGGAGACATGAAGAGATGTAAGTGCTTGTTTCAGTGCTGTGGAACCTCACAGCACTTCTTGTCGTGGTGCCATCTCCCAAAATTTACCTACTAGACCCAAAAAACAGTGAAACTGGAGATTTTGCAGAGCCCGGTGGTACTTGAGCACGGGGCTGATGCTCCAGGAGGTGGCACTCTTTCTTCGTGAACTATTGGAATTATCACCCTCAGCTGCCTTTAGGGGCAGTTGGTTTGATGGGCTTTTTTTGCCTTCTGCCTATCTGCTTAATGTTTTTTATTGTTAACCTCCTATCACTGCTAAATTCCTACTGGGGGAAAATAATTGGGTTCTGCCACTCTCAACTCAGTTATGGAATCGCTTCTGTGTTGCCCTGTAAACTGAGACTGTGAAGCGTATACAATAATGACTCAGAAAAATCTGCTTTTCTGGTAACAACTAGTACTTGCTAGTGAGCGAGAGGAGCGCTGATCAAGTCACCCCTACCCGCCCTATCTTTCCTGTTCTGGGGGATTACGTGCTTCCAAGCACCTTAGCATATGAGGGCTGCTGGCTGCCACGCTATAGCTCATAGGAGCTCAGCAGGTGGTGTCTGCTTGTACCTTTTCCCTCCCCCAGCACACCCACCCTGCAGCCGGCTTAATTAGCCCCCTAGTTTTGAAGAGAACTGGGTAAGGTAAAAAGGTTATTTTCTAGCTCCTGAGCAAAATGTTCTACCCACTTAGCGAAATGTTTTCTTTTGTAGACTCTCTCAGAGATCAGTGCTGCTACAGCAGATGGAGACTTATCTGGGAGACAAAAAGACTAAAAAGACATGGCAAACTCAAGCAGCTGATGCAGCTCGTAAAAGGAATGCAGCACTTCTAAATGTAAGTTTCTGCAACTAGAGGAACCTCACTGAAATGTCATGGCTATGTAGCTTAGATTTTTTTTCCCTCTAAGTGTTTGCTCTCTAGTTACTATTTGAATTTCACTATATCCAATTCATGCGTCTGGAACTTGACACACAGTATTAAATGACAAGTCTTTATTATCTGATGGCATCACTACCTTTTTTACATGCCCTTCTTTCATGAGCCTCATGGTGGCAGCTGTTACTATCTTTTTTTCTTTTCTCAGAGTACATGCAGAGCTGTAACACATGCCATTGCATGTCTGCTTGAGAGAACTTCAAAGTCTGACAAGGCTCAAAGCACCTTTACCCTTTGATTCAAGACAGGAGGATATGGTTGGGAATAGGGGCTGACCAATCTCTAATGCCTTTAATCCGTGGTGGAAATTATTTTCCGGCTGTCGTCATGTGAAGTTTTGGAAGAACTTTTCAGCTTGATATTTTTCCTTAAGGAGGTGTAGAGTGACTTTGAGACCCTTTCTTGCAAGTCTGTAAAAGCAACGTTTGGTGTTCCTTGTTCTTCCTAAAATGTGAGACAGCTATGATAATCACTGTTTTAGATATCTCTTGTCATATTCAGGTAAAATTTGTGTTTCCTAGGTAAATTCATCAGATATTTGAAGACTGGTAATGGAAAAAAAGATCTAGGTTTGTCTGCAGGGACTGGAACAATAAAGAGGTGTCTCTCTTTCGGGACACCTATCTTAGGCATCTGATTTTGAAGTGATTGCACTTGACCTCTACAGTCAATGTGTGTCTAAAAAATGCTGGTCTATTCAAGAAACAACAGAAAACAGCACCTTTTGTAAGCACTGTCTTTAACACTTACTTCTTAAGGTTTTGTATTACATGCAATACATTCCTTGAAGCCATAATTTTTACTCTAGAAAAAGTGAAGATTAATGTAAATGTGAAGATAAAAAATGTTAGCAAGTTTTATCTCCACATTAAGCTTGGCTAAGATTAAAAGCATTCACATTTTGGGTGGATATAAATCTGATGTGTGCCCTCACTGTATTTGTATGGAAGCTCTGTTCAGGGAACAGCAGAGAAGACAAAACAGTTGATCAGAGGTGCCTTCTTAATCATTATGTGGCAAAGAAGATTTTCCAATTCGAGCTCCTGGAAATTATATACAAGTGTAGTTGTTTACTAGGAGATTGGGGAAGAGTGGAGAGCTGTTTACTTTTTTTTTTTCTGTACTTTTTGCTCCACTCATTTAGTAATTTCACGTATTACGACTCTGACATTTCCATATTCCTTTTTCAGGATTACATTAAAATTGTGTTTCATAAATATGTATTTTATAAATAATATGTATTTTATAGATTCATTCTAAGTTAACACAGGCAAATTTAATAAATGCAGGATACAGTCCTGCATGCTGAAAGCTTCTTGTATTGGGAATGTTAACAATAGCTCAGACATATACAGAGAGTGTAAATATTTTTGCAGTTACACAGATATTTGCCATCTACTGTCACATCCTCAAAATTGTTCTTTTCAAGTGTCAAAAATGTTGGTGTTTGTAGAAAAAAAAACAAAAACATATGTATCAAAACAAATTCTGTTGCAGGATAAAGCAGCATAAATCAGTTTAAATCTATTAATTTTATACTAGTTTTAACAGGCATGCGCTTCTGCAGATGCTTTCTGATAGCAGAATAAAACAGGAAAAAAAATCTTTGTGGAATAATATATGAAAAGCTTGAAAACAAGACTGATTAATGTGCCAGCTTCAGAATATTGTTACTGATACCAGGCACTGTACATTTCACAGTTACCATGTGGAGAGTTGTTGATTTGGCCTACTCAAAAATACATGGACATGATGAAGTGTTATTTTTTTATTTGCATTTCTGTTTTCCAGCATTTAAGCAAAATCAGTTGGTTTTAGTATGTGCTTGTAGAAAAAGACATTTCTTTTATCTGTTGTAATTGGTGTTTATGCAAAGCTTTTCTTTTGGGGTATTTTCAAATCAATAGGAAGACACTTTTAAAAATTGAAATTATAGCATTATAAGAAGCACATACTCCATATTTTCATAAAATTATGAGAGTATTTTCCTGGATATTTTTAGCAGAATATTGCAGATTAGAGAAAGCTGTTTTAAAATGAATATGTTATTTGGCAGTTATATAATGTTTTAGCCATGAAACAAGAAATTAGCTTGGTATGTGCAATCTAATTTGGTGAGTTTGCTCATAATAATTCTTGTATATTGTGCAACAGCTTATAACAGACATAAAATATAAAGAATATGCTATGTAGCACTTACTACTTGCTAGGTAATTTAGACCTGATTTACTCCCCTTTATACCAGTGTAATTCTAAAAAAGGGACTTTGCCAGGTTGATAGCAATGTAAATGACAGTTTAATTTGGTCCCTAGTAAGGGATGTGTGTGTCATGAATTCCATTTTATCTCTGGTGAAGGGTCTTGAATTGTTTCTCTTCTAGAACTTGCAGTTTTGGAGCAAGTGATACTTTCATTTTTCAATACTATGACATCTTATCTTTACTGCTATTTTTTTTTTCCTGGAGAAGTTTACACTAGTGACATTTATTTCTATATGGATGACAGGATTTTTTTTTCCTAAAGTTAAGTAGTTGTATAGACATGCAAGAGGTGCCATCTAACCTTTCAGCAGCTTCAGTTATTTTCTAAAGCATACTGCACCTTCCAGCTAAAATTTCTTTCACTGTCTGTCATTAAATCAGTATTCTGAATGACAATAGACTGCACAACATAAAAACTAGAGTGAGCAACAAAAAGACACATCCAATATCTAGGCTATGCCAAAGTGACCTTCTCTGCTAAACATATATGCACAACTGCTGTCTCTTCTTGCCCGAGAGACATTCATTTCCTGTCATTGTAAACATCCCAGTGACTTAAGTGAGTATATACTGTGAAAATTCCTAGAGGAATTAAGAAAAAGGAGTCAGGAAGGTGGAATATCCCATGAAAGAAAATGAGAGGAACATTAGTGATTGATCCTTCCTTTTCTGTATGGTAATAGCTTCTCCAAATTCGTTCTGAACCATACTGATGATGAGCTTCATGTGGTGCTATTTATGGCATATCTGTTCTAAAGACATATGCAGAAAACTTTGTTGCTTAGTCTGTTGTTAAGTCTGCATTATGTCCTCTGTTACTTTGACATTGTGTCTTCAAATGGCTTCCATTTTTGCTCTTATTCTCCCCAATACTTATCCCTTGTTCTTTTTTTTCTTGCCCAGAAATAGGCAAACACTTGCTGCTTCCTGGGATCTGGATAAATCTGAGAATTAGTTGGCTCTTTCTCAGACGCCCCTTAGCTTCCTACAACAATATGCATTTTACTGTAGAAAAGGGAGAAATGTTTTTTCTTAGATAAAGTTTGTGCAAGAGAATAGTCATACTGTAAAAGAATTAATGCATAGTTAAAATGAGTGTGGTAGGTTGTATGAACCAATGGTATCTCTATTGGAGGTGAATCTCCAGCTACTGATTAGGCTGGGTTCTGCTTTTATTAATCATACTCTACTAATTTTGAGCTGTATTTTTTGAACTGAAGTTGAGCTGAGCCTTGTTTACTTATTGATGTGTCTTCAGATTGGCTATTATTCAATACGAGTAATCATGTTTGGTCTCTCTTGTGGATATGCTCCTACAGAATCTCACTCTTCAGCAGCAGTGGTGGTGAATATTTGGGAAGTCCCTTTGGGGAATTTCCTCTCTCATTTAGTTTTTCTGTTGTACTCTTCACACCCGCTCTCTGCTCCCAACTCTGCCATCTGCTATACTTTCTTTCCCCCTCCACTCTGTTCAGCTTTGGCTTCTTCACACCCCACTCCCACGTCCCTTTCTGTCTCTCTTCATCTGCCCACCACTCAATCTCTTCAATGTTTGGGTATGGAACTAAGCCCACAAGAATGGGTCAGAACTTTGAAGGGGGAGGGCAGCTGATTTGGGGAGATGTTTTGGTTTGGCTTTTTTGTTCATTTGTTTTGGTGATGAAAGGAGAAAAAAAAAAAAAAAGCATATTTAGGCCTCTTTAACTCCAACACATATCTACCGGACAAGCAGAACCCAAATACTGATTTTTCTAAGAAAGCTTTGTGAGATGCATTGTCATCCAAGTTTGTCTGGTGAACAGCTTGCTGCAGCTCTACATTTTTGTGCACATGTTATGCATGCATATTAGCAAGTCATCTTTGTCTTGAGGAGTAAAGATCTTGCACATAATTTGCCTAGTTACTTTACAGTTACAGTAGCTAGAGTACATACTTCAGTTTGCATGCAGCACAGAGAAAACCATTCTGTTCTCCTCCCTTATTTTCATAAATCACAGAAATCAGAATCTGAATGTAATCTACTCTCCACAGAGAGTCTGTCCACAGAGTGTCTGTTATGTTGCAGCAACAGTATTACATGGCAATGCAATCTATTCTTACATCAAAAATGTACACAAAACATCTCTAGAAACAGTAGCGTATTACTAAACAGAAAGATGCGAACTTCCACTGTTACTATTTGAATGCTTTTTAGGCTTAATGAGATCATTTAAATGCCTTTATCTGAATGTGTATTTTCCTTTTCTTATTGCTTATGTTTGTTTTTATATTGTGTGTTTTAGGACATAGAAGCAGCAGAAAAAAAGCTGCAGGAAAGAGTGAATTTACTTCCACATCCTGATACAGTTAAGTTAGAAGTAAGTCCTAGAACTCTATCTTTTCGTTTGCTGTTTACCAAATATTTTGCTTTTTTTTTTTTTTTCCCTTGAAGCATGTTCTTAAAGTGAAAATAATTGATTTTAAAATCCAGTGACTGGTATAGCCAAAGGCTTGTGTACTACAAGCTGAACCTAAATTCTGGGGCAAGGTCCCTAGATTCTGGAGCACTCAGGTGGAAATATATAGTAGCTTTCAAATCTATATCAACTTCTATTTAAAAATAGAATCAAATAAAAAAAAATATTGTAAATATCAAGATTACTGGGCTTGTTTTTCCAGGGCCATTTGGTTTATTTTGTATGGCCATCCTCTTTTGAGTTTGCCATAGATTGTCATCATTTCAGAGTTAACGGTTTATCAGTATGAATGGAGAAGTTCTCACTTCTCAGAGTTCTTTTATCAGGTTGGATGGGAACTTGGGAAAAGTACTGCTACAGCAATAGCGCTTGATTTATTTCTCAACCTATGCTTCCTAAAGCATTAAAAATACAAATTTTGTACACGTTAGAAGTAAGGATTGTCCTAATATAACACACCCTACAATCCTAATCTCAGCACTGTTTTCCAAAGATATTTGGAGACAAATGGTGAATACAGAAAGAAAAGAAAGAGAAAAGGAAAAAGGCCGTCCTGGGAGCAGGAAGTGGGCCACAGTAACCTCGTTTCCACGGGCAAAGCAGTGTCCCAGGCTGGTCTGGGTGTTAGGGTGATGCCAAGGGAGGAGAAGGATATTGGATTCAGCCTTGCCAAGCTGTGAAGACAGGGATGCTGCACATTACTTCCATACCTACAGAGCAAATGTCCTAATCCTTAGGCTGTTACTTACATGAGAGGCATCACTTTTTTAGTTCATGTTAAAAGATTTTGGCCACGATTACATTTTTAAGTAGCCTATTCCTATCTGTGACAGAATGCTTGCTGAGAATGCCAATTCAGTGGGTTTATAGAGGTTTTTTTAGGCAAAAAGGGTACATTTTTTTCTAGATACCCATACATCTTGGATGATACTGAGAAATATGCCAAGCTACGAAGGTTGAATCTATTTTCACTGTGTTAAGAAGTAGAGTTTTAGACTCCTGGAAGACTTTGAAGATACCTTGAGAGTTTTTTGGATCAGTTTTGGACTTAGGAATTTTGATTCTTATCTCCATTTTGTGCCTAAACTGCTTGGGGAGTATAGACTGAAGTCCATAGAAGTTGGAGAATATGGAGTAAGTGCTTGTAGGTAGAGACCTGTTAGACCCTGAAACAGTAGTGGAGTTTGAGAGAATGGAGTTACTATTTGAAGATCCTATTTCAGGCTTTTTTATATTTTTAAGAGAGTACTGTAAATAGTGGAAAAAGAAAATGTTCTTTCATGGTACAAAATTCTTGTGCATACTTTGTTCCAAAACACTTCTGAGCATATTTCACTCAACCCTATATGTATCTGTATTAATATAGTTTGAAAGTTAAGCCTATAATGGATCCCCAGCTTGCTAAGTCAGAGTAGTTTTGTAAGACAGCACATATGCTTGTCAAAAAAGATTCTTTGAGTAAATCTGTTGAAGAAAATATTTTTGTAAAACTGTAAGAGCCATAGATATATCTGAGTTACAAGTGAGGATCAAAGTGGTTAGCCAGGAATCTTATACTCTCAGATGAGATGTTCAGTTTGTGATATGCTTCTGTATTATGTACTTAAAACAAGTATACAAAAAAAAGCTTAATACATATGTACTGTAGAAGTTTGCTGCTACAAAAAATGTTTTGTTGTTTTCTGAATGAATGCCTTTTTAATATCTAAAGATATTTAGTTTGCTGGATAGATTTAAAATGTTGGTTTAATCCAGCTCTTGGACACAGTATTTTGTGGGAGAAAAAAAATACTTCTGTATTTGTTTCTTGAAGTCCTATGAATAATATTATCCTCAAAATATTAACATAAAAATGATATTTGTGCATTCTACAAATAAAGCAGAAGTTAAATGTATTGCTTAAAGATATGGAGCAATCAAGAGAAAGGATTAGGTAGTCCAGAATGTATTTCTTAGACCATGAGGTAAGTTTATAGATGAGTTTGGGTCTCTTTTTTACCCTTCATGATCTCAAAATTAAAATTAATTATTTTGTCAGTAGTAAAAGAAAAAAAAGAAAAATAAATAGACAGACCTGTCAGACTTGTAAAATGTCACAAATGTATTAATGTTTTTCTAGGAAAAAATACCAAACATTTTTAAACATTAAGCAAACTTTTTTTTTGATTGCAAAATTAAATTCCACTAAAGATTTTTTTTTTTTTTTTTTTTTAAGTACAAAGGCTGGTTTGGGAAAAAATTGTCATTACAGAAACTACTCTGTTAAAGGCACTTTCTGAACGAATCTGTTGCTTACCACAAGAGGGCACATTCAGTCACTTCACAGTATAGAATGAAATCCTTCCAGTCTGCTTTCTTGTAAGATATGAGAGATTTGAAATTTCTTATGCAAGTACTTAGCTCTTTTCTGAATTGCTTCTCTCATAAAGCAAGATTAATAACACATTACATAACTGTATTGTTCTTGTAACAAGCTGATGAGGATTTTGAAATTAAATTTAAAATGACTTTTTTTTGTGCTTTCTCAGACTCTCTACTGGGCATCAGTAGAAGAATCTCTTCCAAAGTGGGAACATTTTCTTTTAGGAAGAGCAGAGTCTCCTATTGGTTTTAAGAAAATGAAATCTACAAAACAGAACATAAGCTCCCCAGAAGAAGAGTCACAAAAATAAACATTCTGGGTTTGTTTCCTCTTTTCTGACTTGAGCAAGCCGTATCATGCAAATCAGGCAATGGAATATCATGTTGTTAAATTGTAATGTAAATCATTAAATGAAAATTATCTGTGCTAGATAGTTTGCTTTCACTCCATTTCAAATGGGCTTTTAGGATCCGAAGTGGAACTCTGGCACAAGGAAACCCAGCAATTGCCTCTTCAATATGTGAAGAGTTTTAGGGATTTCTTTTTTGAATCTTCTACTTTTACATGTTAGTGAGATGAGGAAAGTCATGCACTCTCTTTCTTCGTTGTCATGAATGCTGTAAACGTCTTTGTGGATGAGGGAGAAGGGAAGAATTTATCTTTAACAGGAAAGGCAAGCAGATTACGTCAGACAGAATAGCTTTGGTTTAGAACTGCGAACATGTGCATGAACCTTAGTGACAGCAGCAGGACAATAAGCACCTTGAATGTCCACATCTTGCTTTCCCTGATTTTTGTCATTGCTGCTTGCTTTGCTTCTACCCTTTGCTCCAGGAACTACTGCTGCTTTTCCCCGCCGTGCTGTCTGCTTTGTATCTCCTGTCTAATGGACTGGAAAAGACAAAAAAAAAATCTCTGGGGTTTGTCTTATTTTTTGTTACTTTTAGGCTGTCCTTAGTGCTCTATTTTTTATGTTGACATAAACTAAGTGAAATCTTTTGCTTAACACTTTGTGCAAGTCTTTTGTACCTTCTACTACTCTAGTACTTATTGCTTTTGAAAATACCAGTTCAGTAGAAAATCTTTCCCGGTGGGTGACTTCACCTTAAATTTCACCCTTCTAAAGCAACAAAAACATAGAAAGCAATCTTTTTATTTTTTATTTTTTAAATTAAGAACATGATATTATGATTTAATTGATGAAAGATATTACAATTAAATGGCATGTATGACATCATTCTTCCACCCGTCTGACCTAGAAGTAAGAGAAAAAATATGGCCCTGCCAACACGTGAGGATGTGAAAACTTGTTACTGATTTTGCTGAGCTATTAGTGAAATAGTGTGTGCACGTGTGTGTTACATAGTGATATGAATTATTTTTGTAGTAGGGATGTTTTAACTATTTGTATTGAAGCTGGGGTGCTTTTTAGCACATTTCTTGTAAATGCCCTGTTTGCTTCGGCGCTAGCCCCTGCAAAATGTTTTGTTTGAAAGGGCAGTTTGAGAATTGTGCATTTAATGTGTGTATTTAATTAATTATCCTAATTTATTTGTTCATCAATTAACTGTTCATAGTCCAGTAAGAATTAGGCAAACAATTTACAGCTGGAAATTATAGGAGGTCTAAATAGTCTTGAAGAAGCAGCATCTGCAGAGACGATTCTCTCTGAAATTAAACACTGGGTTTGTCTGGATTAAAATTAGCTGAAGATTCTCTGGCATGAAAAACAAACGAACAAATAAAACAAAGCACTTCAGCTGCAATTACAAATTGTTTTATGTTTTCAAGGGGAAAGTGAAGAGTTCATTTGAAACTTTTTTTCTATTGAAGTGTCCATTAAACTGATAAGTTTTAACAGAAACTGCCATCTTAGAAATATCCTGTTGAGTGGGTGTTGGTGTTTGTAACAATAACGTTGTTTTCATAATATGTGATGGCAGATTAGCACGCTTCTCTGCAGTGTTGTTAACAGTTGTAATTAAGGAATAAACAGTAAAGGGTGTCAGTCCGATGACAATTTCATCTATAGTGTCACAATACAAAATGTCACAAAATATTAGAACTGTTACATAACTACAAAAATATCAAATTAGGCTTTCATTTTACAGGCAGAGATCTTAAAAAAAAATGGCATAGAGAGACTATTGCAATTTTATACCTACTCACTGTTCTGTCACAAAGACAAGTTGGTAATATTTTCTTCTGTAAGATCACAATGTGCTTCTCAGTCTGGTTTAGCAGGAATGTGTGTGTGTGTATTTTAGAATTACAGCGCTCCAAATTAAAAAAAAAAAAAAAAAAAGGCAAATAATTGGAAACAGTTGAAAACATAAAGGAAAAGCTACTACACAGAAGACACTAAGGAAATTAAATGACCAAAATGGAGGGATGGATGAGCAGTTAGTTGCTTACAAAGAGGGATTCATCCTGGTCTTTGCATCCTACGGGAAAGCTGGGCCCTTAAGTACCTTCTGTGTGTGAATAATCTGGGTCTTTATCTCCTTGGACTCTGCCTAAACGCCAGGACCCAGCGCTGGTGCTCCCATCCCCATCCTTCTTGGGATTTCCCGTGCAGGCAAAGCTCGGGGTGTGGACTGTAAAGAGGTGGTGGCTGGATGGAGCAAGGGTTTTGTAGGATGCACCCACAGTCCTGTATTTTGCTTTTTTTTTCACTGCAAAAAGATAAGAACACTTCCCTTATTCATAAATATACATTGGGCATAGATATATTAAATATTATTAGGTGCTCTGTTATTATGTTTGAAAGTTTTGTGTTAAAATGGACAAAAATGCTGAAGACTAAGACCTCAGAGGTAAAAGAAGGAAATTCTTCTTCAAAGAAGGAAATTTTATGGATCCTGGGGCATAGCTTTGGAAATAAGAGGACAGCTAGTGCATGAATACATATATATATATAGGAATATGCCTTCTGTTCCTCCCTCCCCCCACAAAAAAAAAAAAAAAAAGAGAGAGAGAGAGATGGGGTGAAGTGGGAGTGATCTAGGTGATTGCTTGCAGAAAGACGAGGGTCTTCAGGCTGCCCAGTGGTCTGATATGAACAAACGCAATTGCATGTGAGGGTGACACAGCAGAGCAGCCGGGCAGGGAGGCGCAAAGCGGGCCGGCGAGGTGGGCAGCTGCGTGGCTCGTGGGGTGTCCGGGGACACCCTGGCGTTGAGCAGGGGCAGGAGTCGCGTGTCGGGTGCCTCCTAGCACTTGGGTCACTCTATCCCTGCCCTGACAAGTGCTTGGTTTTTGCCAAGCTTGACTTAGCTCACATCTCGCTTGGTCTTACATACAGGTACCATGTATTCAGCTTGTTTAAACTGAAGGATGTTTAAAAACAAAACAAACAAACAAAGAGCAAAAAAGCACAAAAACATCAAAACTGATCATACCAATATAATTGAATTGTGGGTTTAAATGAGACTCGGAATAGCAACACTTCACCAAATCAAGACTGTTATTTCAAGCATTTTGATTCTATGTAGTTTTTCCCCCAGACATTTTACCTTTTTTTTTAAGCTTATGTAGATTCCTACCTATTTTTTTCCTTCACTCATAACATAACCTGTTATGCTGCACTCTCAACTAACTGTTTGTTCTTTTGTGCTACTACATATGTATAAATAAACTGCAGTTGCCCTAAGAGCCTATTGCCTCTCTGGCGGGTGAGGAAAAGCAATTGAGAAGACCAGTAGGGTTAACAAATAGGGGTTTTTTTTGCCTGTTTGTAAGTTAATATTTGAGTATTTTATAAGAAATGCTAGATCACCCTCGTGTCAGTTCATGTGCAGACGAGTAACCCCCGTAGCAGCCTAGGAGCACAGCCTGTTCACCCATCCTGTCCCTTGCAGCATCTCCGTGCTGAGATTTTTACTTTCTCAGTTATTCTGGCTGTGGGGGTAGGAGCAGAAGGCATGCTAGTTTTGCCTAGGATAAGGAATTCTTCCTCCAAAAAAAAATCTTTCTCAAGCCTTCTAACTTCATTTGAGATGTGAAATAACAAAAGGCTTTGGAGCACTCCTTAAATTTAACACTTATTGTAATATCCTCTTGTAATTATTCAGGGTCACCTGTAATTATTCAGGTCCTAAAAGTCGGGAGCTTGATTTTAAGTTGAGTTTATAGTTCTTTATTTCTATCTTTTTTATTCATACAATGGGATGTAGATTTCAAAGTAAAGCTCAGTTTGAGTTGGTGAGCACTGAAAAATAAGAAAACAGAATTTGAAATAGGAAGTCGTTTTAGAGGTTACGCCTGAAAGCACCATTTACTCCACAGCGGTAATTTTCATTGCATTTTAGCAGTTCAGTCCAGGTACAACTTGACCTTCAATATCACGCCAAGCTGATTTACCATATTTGTCCAAGTTTTACTTTATTGCTGTCATATCGTTTGCTCGAGAGCTATAATCGGCGGGTAGAATATGTTGCAGTCAAATAAAGCTTTGAGCCTGTATTCGTTGACTCGTGGGTTTCGGTGCTATACTGCATGTACAAATTAAACGTAAATTGTGGCTGCTGCCGCCAAGGGAGTGTGTGGGCAACGAGGCCAGCAGAGAGAAAAACCAGAACTTCGCTTAGGTGGGTTTATTTTCGTTAGTTCTTATCTAGCACTGATCTAAAATACTGGTATGCTGAGGGAAGATCAGAAATTTAGAAGTTAACTGCTGAGAAATCCAACCTTAGCGAAGCCCAGGTGGATTATGTGTCCGCTTCCCTTTGCTTGACAGCAATTCCATGCTAAATTACTCCTGATGTGTGCCTGTTTATCTTATTAATAAGATATGGATAGCGATCCTTAGCCCTTGTAGAAGGGAGAAGTGAAAAGGGTGAAATCGGGTGATTTATTTCGATCATCTGTTATTCCCTTTAAATTTAGCTAAGACTGCTCTTGAAAACGCCGTAAATTCTACCTGCTTTCTATACAGCCTCCCGTGTTTTTTTAAGTTATTTTCCGCGTTTTGTCATTGCTACACGCACGTAGGAAGTACGATCGCTCCTTCCCGTAAGTTTTATCAGTAGCGATGATGACGATCTTAAAAATAAACGTGTGGTGTCCTGACTCCCAGGCGTATCACCTACCAGCCAGCCCTAATAGGCTGCAGAACAGTGTGAGACACTATTTACATCACACTTTTGAAACAGATTCAAGCAGAGACAGCTGCCTTAAGATCATTTTACAAATATATTGCAAATTAATCAAGAAAAAAAAAAAAACGAGTAAAATTTGCTGTCGTTTAAGTAAGTTACTCTCCTTGGGCAGTGCGTAGTGGAAAGTCGCAAGAAATTAGTACTTGTCGCCCAGTGGTGTTTTAAAACGAGATTTTCGTTCCCATACTTGCGGTTTTTACCTATTTAGTTTGGGCGTGGGTTTTTTTTCCCCCCCGATAGGTTATCTGATGAGATAGAATTGCTCAAATAAAAATAAAAATAAAAAATAAAAATAAAAAAGCCATTTTCCAGTTTGAGAGTAAGATCGCGCTGAGCGCGGGGACAGCCCAAACGGGAGGACAGAAAAGAGACGCTCGATCGTTTCAGAGGCGTCTGTGCGTCGTCAGCAAGCGCTGGGATAACAAGTAAACGGAAACCGGTTATGTATTTTTCATCATTTTAGGTATTTTTCATCACTTTACGTGTTCTTCATCCCTTAGGAAGCGGCAGCTTCGCTGCTTGTTTACTTCTTTGAGAGCATTTGTAATAATAACCTTGATAATGGAAAATACATCCATAAATCCATACGAGGGAAAAAAAGGAGGGGGGGGAATTGCGCCTGACGCTCTTCCCCCCACGCAGATGGTATTTACAATAAGTTTAAACATTTCCGTCCGCTTTCTAGGATTTTTCGGGCGTTTCTTTTCGTTAACCTTCCGCGTGCACTTGGCTCTTCCCTCCTATCCCCAGCTCCCTGGCTATCCCTATCGCTGCGGCTGGAACCATCCAGCGTCGCGGATACCTCCCTTCGTTCGCATACTGAATCCGAAGGAAAAGGCAGATTATAACCCAGAAAGTGCCTATTTATGTGGGGCCGAGGGAGGGTCCGCTCGAACCGGGGAGGTGTGAGGGAAGCGAGGTGCGACCTATAACCGTGCGTGTGTGTGTGTGTGTGTGTGTATGTGTGTGAGTGTATACATATTTTTTTTTCTTTAGACCTGAACGCTTCTAAAGCTTCTCAGAAGGTCGCGTCTCCTGCAAGCTCGGGAGGCAGCCAAGGACGTGGGTTTTTAAGTTCGGTTTTGCCTGGTTCCGGGTTTATGAGCTCGCTCCTGAGCTCTAGGACAGGCCCTTCCTTTCCCTGCCCTCCCCGTTCTCCTTGACTTTGCGCGGTGCTGAGGAAGTGCCCCTCCGGAACAGCAGGACACGCGGTAGCCGGGGTGGTTTCCAAGCCCCGCATCTGAGCAGGAGCCCCAATTCTCCTTTAATTTCACTTCAAGGCACCTGCGGGGCTCCCCTTCTTGCACCGCGGGCGAGCGAGGAGCTCCCGGCGCCTCGGCGGGTGCGAGGGGCAGCGGCGGGACATGGGGACGGGACATGGGGACATGGGG